>QJPP01000389.1:0-600000 GCA_003996215.1 Jaltomata sinuosa
TTTTTTTTTTTTTTTTTTTTTTTTTTTTTTTTTTTTTTTTTTTTTTTTTATGTAACGAACTACGTCTGGCCTGATTCCTTTGGATACGTAGGCAACTCGTGGAGGGTTCGGCCCCTTAGTTAAAAGCTTTTCAGAAATGTATTTTATGAACTACGCTTGGCCTGATTCCCTTGGTGGGATACGTAGGCAGCCTATATAAGGCTCGGTTTCATCATGATGGAGCTTCAGTACTTCTCCTATGTCAGAAACTGGGACAATTTTAAGGGCATCATTGCGAGCAGGAATCAAAGGATATCAAAGAGTGTTCGATCAACCCAGTCAGCCGACAAAGAAAAGACATTCGCTTTGGATAAAGGACGTTTGCGTTGTTTCACGACATGTCACAATTTAAAATCCGGCAGAATTTCTTTACAATTATACGCATATTTTATATATCTATTTATTTTACTTATATTTTTTATTCTAAAAGGATTTTTTCAATCAAATATTTTATATTATTCATTGGCCAAGATTTACAATAAATGGGGTTTGCAAGTCCAAAAGCGGAAGCAAGAAGTATCAAGACCCAGAGTTTCAAAGTCAACGCAAATCAACCTCCCCCAAAACTTATAATTTTTTCTTTGAGTGCAGGTCTCGGATTAGCAGAAGTAGAAAAGTCGATAGCGATCACATCTTGGCGGGAATTATATCTCGAACGGTTTGCTTATAATATTTGGGAAATAGTATGCTTCTTATGTGATGTTGATTTTTAAATTCATTACTAAAGCTTTACGAAAGGTTTCAAATACATTAATTGCTCTACGCAAATAATTTCAAATGCACTACGCAAATGCTTTCCAACGCTTTAAAAATGCATTACGCATGGCTTTATTTGTCTTTCAAATGCGCTGCACATGCACTGCACAAAATGCTTTCAAACGCTTTTAAAATGCATTACGCATGGCTTTAATTGTCTTTTGAATGCGCCGCACACGCACTGCACACATGGCTTTAATTACTTCGCATAAATGCTTTCAGAATTATTAAATGCACACTGCACAAATGCTTCGCATAAATGCTTTAAATATACTGCACATGGCTTTCAATTATTGTCTAACGCATTGCACAAATGCTTTAAAACGCATCGCACAATTGCTTAAAATACGCCGCACAATTGCTTTAAATATATTGCACAACTATTTTAATATATCGCACAAATGCTTTTCATAATGTATTGCTTTCATACACATCATTGGCTTGAAAAGCCTCATCTTCATAAAATACTTGGGTTAAGGCCTCATTAATCATCGCCGAAAGGCATCATTCTCATGAATCATTGGCCTAAAACCCCATTTTCATAAGCTTTGTTTAAATTTTTATTTTTCATTCCAGTCTGCAAGGCCGCATTTTCACAAATTGACGCCCAAAAGGCGTTATTTGTTCATGAATTCATTATACATCGCGTTACATTTAACATTTACTTCCTAATTGTTTTGTCTAGTTCAAGTTTCGCAGGAGCATTAGCACAACGTGGAACTATTCCTAAGCAGCGAACTGGGGCAATTTGTGGGGAATGACGCTCAGACTCCCAACAAAGATCAAGGATCCACCTCGAACTTCGCTCGACTCTATTCTACTTACATCGACAGCTCGATGATTAAGTTCGCTCGTTTCACTTTCTAAAATTCTGAGGTCTAGGATATGCTTCCTAAAAATCATAATACCCAGTTGCCATCATAATTCGACACTGGAACAACGTTTTACATTCGTTGTGATTCCTTGTCCATAGGGTATCATAATCCTCCAGAACTACAGACGGCCTGATTCTCATGCAACCCGAGATATGTAGGCAACTCGGAGACCAGAGTTCGGCCACAACTCTCCCAAATTTCCTTCACACTTAATTCTATCCATTGAGACAAAATTAGGTTACTAAGTCAACTTCTTTGCCCGAAAACTCTTACATCATCCTCGGTCAAAGAGGGACAAGCTGTTGACACCCAATTTTGTCCCATCTTTCTTCCCGATTAATTCTTTATGCTTCAAATAATGCATACAAGTTATTTTATTTTAATTAGAAATCTATGTAATGCTATCGTCCTTATTTTTGTGAAGATATCACTATAGTTCTACTACTATTACTATTATTACTTTATTATTGTTATTTAGCAAAGGACGGAGACCGTCATCACCTTGACGGTCAATGTGACGGACCGTCACAAATGTGACGGACCGTCACTCAGACCGTCACATTAAGACAGTGGCGTTACCCTTTTGCCACCATCTTGACGGTCGATGCGACGGACCGTCACACATGTGACGGACCGTCACTCAGACCGTCACATTAAGACAGTGGCGTTACCTTCTTTGCTGCCATGGTGCGACGGTGGGGGTGACGGGCCATCACACGTGTGACGGACCGTCACTCAAACCGTCACTCTTAGGCAGAATCTTTTTTGTTCGTGTTTTCTTCCGTTTTCGTATTTGCTTGCATTTCCTACAACTACTCCTTTTGATTTTCTAACTTTTATAAGTGTTATCGTAATTCCTACGATATTGACTTTCGCCTAATATTTTTTATAATTATCTTTAAGTTATTTATTTGAATACGTTTTAATCCACGTGGATACCACGTGGGCGCCACGTAAGCGCCACGTAAGCGCCCAACAGTCATAAACACACTTTTCCCACACTTTTTCCACACTTTCCACACACCTAGCCTTTTCTCCGCCACGTGTCGCTCTTTTATTGGTTGGTCAAACTCATCCCAAAATCCAACTCACCCCATTTTGTTTGAACTACCTATTTTACCCTCACTTAAACTACCTGAAATACCCTAAATACCCTCAAACCCTAAAATCAGATGAGTTGTGTCCTTCATCTCCTCTATGCGCCGCTCTTCACTCTCTCCTTTCCTTTTCCATTCGTCTCTCTTCCTCTGCACCATGGCAGAGGAGTTTTTGGCGTTTTTCCCCATTTGTGACAAAATTCATCCAGCCAAGCTAATATCAAGAGGCTTGTGTGCTCCGTTTCGAGCAAAATGCTCTCTCCCACGTTGGGCGAAATTGCAGCCCTCTCTCACTATGGACAGAGCTGGTTTGCTCTCCTTTTGTGCAAGCATTGGAAGCTCCAAATGCGTCCCT
The DNA here is from genome assembly GCA_003996215.1 of Jaltomata sinuosa. Lineage (NCBI taxonomy): Eukaryota > Viridiplantae > Streptophyta > Magnoliopsida > Solanales > Solanaceae > Jaltomata > Jaltomata sinuosa. Next base: position 3,123 of record QJPP01000389.1, read on the forward strand.
ATCACCCCCCTTTCTCGTCTCATACTCCGTGACGCACCAAATCTTCAAAGATCGGAAAGATATCGATATTTTGGGAAAGATCTTAAATCCTTCACGTGAATGCTGCAACGTTTGGATTTGAACCCCAATTTCAATTTCCTCAAACTAAAATTTCCCGTCCAGAATCTCCCCATGAACCCTAGCTTGCCCCCTATAAATACCAAGGGTTGGAGAGCATTTCGGGATCGGTTTTTCAGCTAAAAAATCACCTTAAAGTTTTCTTTGAACTGCTGCTTGGACTTCGTATTTTGGTTCTAGAGTTCTCATAGCATCTGTTGGTTTGTTTCATCGAGTTTCGAGTGTGGATTCGTGGTCAAGAACGCCTTAGTTCGCTGCTCCACACAAGGTCAGCATCCGTCCCCTCCTACCCTTTTATTTTTATTCCAAGAAATGTATGTATAAGTGTTCTTGCATAATTTATGTGTAATGTTTCCTGTTGGTCCGTTTTTATCTTCAGCTTTTTCATAAGAAAATAAGCATGTAAATGGATTAGTTAGGACCATAAAAGGTTGGCTGTAGTTTGTTAAGAATGAAGTTTTGTCGAATCTGCGATTTAACTATGTTGTTCACTCTTTTGTTTGTCTCTTTTTGGTAAGAATTTGCTTGCTTAAGGAGATTATTTGCCATGAATAGTTTTTACCTAGTTTAGCTATAAAAATATGATAAAAGTGAGGTTGAAAGACGTATTATGTTTAGCTCCGAGTCATGTTTCATCGAGGTGATTATGGTGTTGAAGTCCTTTTAATGTAAAAAGATTGCATGGGTACACAGACCATCTTGACGGTCGATGTGACGGACCGTCACACATGTGACGGACCGTCACTCAGACCGTCACGTTGAGACAGTGGCATTACTTTCTTGACTGCCATGTTGCGACGGTGGGGGTGACGGGTCGTCACACATGTGACGGACCGTCACTCAAACCGTCACATTGAGGCAGTGGCGTCGCCTTCCTTGGCTGCCATGGTGCGACGGTGGGGGTGACGGACCGTCACACATGTGACGGACCGTCACTCAAACCGTCATTCTTAGGCAGAATTGGATTAATTGACGAACGACCATAAGAAAGTATTCACTATTCTATTCGAATGTTTGTTATGAGTTTTAGGTCGAAACGATGCCTTAGAAATCATGTCTATAAGGTGTTTAAGTTGTCCCGTTATATAAATGTATTGGTTATAACTCATGCTTATTCGTTTAGGCGTGAATGCAATTCATAAATTTAGAGTGTGTTTAGCTTATTTGAATTACCTAAAACGTTTGAATTATGTGATGGTTATTGGCTTATTTTGCTTTCGCTTTTGCCTATGCTTAAGTTTTGAAAGTTGATTAAAGGATATTGGATTATATGCTGTTTTTGTTTCTCTATTTTTTGTTATTTCTTAATGAGATCAAAGTCTATCCTAATCCTTTTCCTTTCTTTATTCTTGCACATGTACACTCGGGAGCGCATTTGGAGTTGAAATACCACTCCATCTCTGTCCAAATCAGAGCCGCGCTCGTCATACGTTCATCTCTAGTGGGCTACCCATTCCGGAAAAAGAATCCATTTGCTCTCTCTCTTGCACTTTTAGAGCTTTTTATATTCTTGCATAGACCTATATATTTTGTTACCTTTTGGCTAACGTTTTGGCACATTGTTATTTTTATGTTTTTTTGTATTAATACTTGTCTTGTTTATGTTTGGATTCATGTAATTCAATTAGGATAGTATTGAGATATATTCGTTCGCATCTCGTCCTTTTAAGGGGGTAGACTGAGCATAGTTACTTGTCTTGGGGAACGCCTAGAATCATATCTTATACTTAGGTTTGTTACATTTCTTAGGTCGCAAAATTAACTTACTATTAAGGATTAAGTACTAAAAAGAATCTTTTCGTTAAATTAACCTAAGTTTGGCCGGTTAACCGTAATTTGGCGGATCTTAAAGGGTGCTTAACCCCTTCCCTTTAGGATAGTTAGAATCCTTACTTAGAATCTTAAGTTTAGTAGACCTTAAAAATGAAGTCTTTATTTGCTTTAATCATTTAGTTAATTATAGGTGTCCTAATTCACCGTAAGACTAATTAGGTGGCGACTTCCTTTTAATTTAATTTAGAAGTTTTCAATACGTTGTACACCGTTTCGACCTCGGTTAAAATGGGGTATAACAGCAGCGATTGAGGCAATGCTTGAGAGGAATACCAAACTCACAAGCCAGAGTTTAAAGACTAGCACTCCGACTCCAATTACTACAATCAGTCGTCCATACTTCTAAATTGGAGTACACCTGCTCTCGCAAGCATCGACACCCTTTTCTTTATCTCCTAGAATTCTCACTAGAGGATATCAAAGGAACTACCTCCATCCAACAATTCGATGTGATCTTATAAGGATGCGAGATGCACCTAGTAGAGTCTCGTTTATGGGTGTGTTGTGCACCACATTTATAATCGGGAGGCTGTGAAAGTGCACCCATCTTGAAAAGGTTATTGTCATCTAGGAAATAACCTACCGTCAATTCCATAAAACTCTTTCCAAGCTCAACTAAGAGACCAGTGTCAACCATAAATCATGCACTGGGGCAAATTTTGAGGACTGCCTCAAAATTTGCCATAATCCTCTATTAAGAACTGCAACCGCCCTAATTCTCATTTCCTTAGGAATACGTAGGCAGCTCAACTTCGAGCATGGCCGTGCCCACTCCGTTCGTGACAAGATCATCTTCCTCTTTATTTCAGGAAATATCAGTGTCATCGTAAAACTAACACTGGGGCAAATTTTGAGGAGCTCTTAAATTTTTTTGAACTACATTGGCCTGATTCTTGCGAAATTCGAGATATGTAGGCAACTCGGAGACCAGAGTTCGGTCGAATTAATAATCACAATAGCCTTTCTCCTTCTAGGTATGTCCTTTCCAAAATTTGATTTTTTCCAGTAGACGAAATTGGCTTTACGTCAACGTCTTCGCCCAAAGACTATTTCATCATCTCTGTTCGAAGAGGGGCAAGTTGTTGACACTCAATTTTGGCTCTCTTTTTGCCCATAATTAATTTTTTCTATGCTTCATAGTCCCGAGGACTTTTCCAAAATAATTTTCTTATTTTTATATTAGTTTTAAATAAATTTTGGCACCAATAATTATTTTTTTAAAAAAATGATTTCCTTTACTTTTTATAATAATAATAATATATATTATTTCCTTTACTTTCCATGTATGAAATAATAATTACTAATAATATTGTATCTTATAAAATCACCCCAAAATAATTTATAGCTCATTCTTTTCGCCATTTTTAACAAGATATTAGTATAGTAACTTTTATTTCAAACTCTAAATAAATTTTATCGTATCGCTATAATATTTCCTAAATATAGTTCTATTAATTGGGGATTGCGATTACGCGTATCAAAATTATTTTTTAAGTCATCTATATACGTATTGGAAAATTAATTAGGATAAAGAAGCATCGTTAAATTAATTAAGTGGAAAAACGATTAGGGAAAATTGAATTTTCCTAAAAAGCTAATTCATTTACTTATTTGGGCCAATTTTATATCTCCTCCAGCCAACCCACTACCCAATTCTCCTAATCCGGCCCAAAAACTCCCAACCCACTACCCAATTTGCCCGACCCGGCCCAAATCCCCCACCAGCCTAATCCTAATCCCTAATTCTCTCCTCTCTCCCATTTCAACCAAAAAAAACCAACAGACCCACAAACCCTTTTTGCTCGTCGCCTCACCTCCAAAGACCCGCCGGATTTTGCTTCGTACCGGCGGGCAAACGGCGACAACGCCTTTCCCGTTACCTCACGTAGTCTTTTCCCCCTTTCCGGAGATTTTTGCAGCTTCGAAAAAGACCACCCGCCGCTCGACCGCCGGATAATAGAAAAATTTGGTGGTCTTCACCCTTCTCTCCTCCACTTTTATAGCCATCCCCTCACCTTTTTGTCAACTCAAAATAAAGCTGTAAAAGCTTCCTCCGCCGCCGGCTGCAGACCTCGAAAAAGAGGAGAAAATCAAAGACCCGTCGGATTCAAAGTGTTATCCGACGGGTACGAGTTTAGTCCGACGGGTCCGAGTTCTACACCTCCAAACCGTCACTTTCCCCTTTCAAATCAGCCTGATAAAGTTCTTGAAGAGAACCGTTGGAGCCCCGGAATTCGGCTATAAAAGGAACCCTTGAGTTTCCATTGAAATGATCAGAAGAAATTATCAAAACAGCTCACACCAAATTGTTCTCTGATTGTTCACCGTCGATTGTCTTATACTCACTGCTGGTCTTCCCTTTTTGTTTCGCTTGCTCTATTCGGATAACCGGAGTCGGAGTCTGAGTATCTTTGCTTGAAACTCGACACTTGACGGCCTCAATCGCTGCACCACACAAGGTAAATCCTATCCCGTCTTAATTACGTTGCGCTTAGATTTTGTTAATCGTTTACTATGTGGTTACTCGGGATGTTAGTTGGTTGATTTTAGGCATTTAAAATGCGAAACAAAATCAGTTTCTGGTCGTTTGGTTTAGATTATGTGTTTGTGAAGTGTTTACAACTCAAGACTTGGCTTAAAAGTTGTAAGTGGTGTTGTTTTGTTTGGTCTGAATTATCGTGATTAAAATTTGAAGTAAAGTAGTGGTCGGGTTGTTCGATTGTATTTATAGTTGATGGTGTATTGGAAGAATATTTATAACCTTGAATTAGCTTGAAAAGAACCTCAAGAGGCTTCGAGTTTTCCGGGTATATACAGCTGAATGTTTAAGGACATTGTTGTGATCATGTGATGACTATAATAATTGTTTAGTTCGTCTTCTATAATTTTTCGTTCTCGCAAGGTGTTGGCAGCCTTCGTTTAGCGTAAAAAGGGCTTAAAGTCCTAAAACTTTAGATTAGGATGAGAAGACTACGAGTTTCAAACCTTCAACATGATCAACCGTTTGTTTGTAGGTCTTTGTGCTATTTGTTTCGAGATGTGGGTGCGGAAGTAGTGACTTTGAACCATATATATGATTAAACAAGCATGGAGCTTTACTGTTGCAGTAGCCATAGTTGGTTTGAATGTTTTTCTTATGTGTTTTTGCTGACATACATTTGCCCAAGTATCAAGAGTGCTACTTAGTTTGCAAAGTTAAAATCAATGAGTTGTAACTTTCACTTTTTTCAATTAAACTTGTCTCACTTTGATGGTTAAAACAGTTGCGAATCTTATTCTCGTCCTCTACTCATAAGTAGTTACAATGGCTAGTAGGTTGAGATTAAGTTGCGAATAGGATTTCTGAAAATTTGGTTTTTAAATTGCAAGGGTGGTGCCTTCATATCCTTTTAAGCTTGATTTCACAAGTTTTGTCTTAATTAAGAGGTCAACAAGAAGTTACTTCAGTTCACCGAAAGTTTTTTTTTATTTTATTGTGTGTCAAGGTTTATCTGTTGCTTTGCCCGTCAAATTGCGTTTTTCTTAGTTTTACTTTCGTAACACATCGATTCCGTTTGGTTTTACATTAGTTGTTATAGACGATTGATTCCGAGTGCAAAAAAATGTGAAATGAAATCAGTTTCTGTTCGTTTGGTCTCAATAATGTGTTCGTAAAGTAGTTATGGCTTGTGATTTAGCTCAAACATATCTTATAAAGCTTGGTGTTTTAGAGTGGGTTTGGCTGTTGTGTTCAATAGGTTGTGAGGGTGAAGTGAAATAGTTCTCAAATCCTTTGGTTATGAGTATACCTGATTGTGTTTAAAGGACGTTTCGCGGTTTGAGGTTGAGTTTGATTAATTCCAAAAATGCTTAAAACTCTAAGAATGGTTGGCTATCCTTTATAAGTTATTAACTCCTAAAGATTGCCTATACATATGGAAATTAGTTCAAAGGGCAGCACATGTTAATCACTTAACTATGATTTATTTAAGTTGAAAGAAAAAAAAAAAGAGTTTGTTTCTAGCTCATGAGCGTGATTGTTTGAAGGTTCAGTTGTGCTAAAATCAGTTAGTAATGGTTGTCTTTGTTTTCAATATTAGTGTGGTTGAACATGAACATGTTTGACTATCCCTGAATCTGCCTAACTTACAGAATCCCTTAGTTATTTAATGATTTCTTAGTTATTTAATGATTTGGTCGTAATGCAATTAAGGCAAATAAAACTTGGATATTGGTATTGAGTGTGTTATTATGTTTTCTCTTACTAATTTGTCACTCATGATTAGTCACTAATCCTTTACTCTTTTCTTTGCTTTCATGGCACACCCCGGAGAGCTGGAGTTCTCATTTGAAACTCAACCTCAGCCCAAGATATTTTGGGTCGAACAGCTATTAGGAACTATCGCAGCGTTCAGAGTCACTCATTAGGAGACTAGTTCCTCCAAAGGAACTTAACGTACCTAGTCCCTTATTTTCTATATGCTTTTCTTATTACTTGAATTTGTTTAACTAACCTTGTATTATTTGGATATGCATTTTTGTGACTTCGATTAACGTTTATTCTTCGGCTTACAACTTTGTTTGATTATTTTATTTAGTTTGAAATTTTGAAAGTGAATTTCCTTCACCCTTTTAGTTAGGCAAATGTTTCGGGTTTCCCCTATCGAATACTTTAAAAAATTAGTGAGTGAACACTTTCAAAAAATAGTAATAATAATAATAAATATAGCAGATTTTTTTAGGATTAATTAATTTAGGCTTTGTTTCAAGGAAAACTTGTTTAAATAACTCGCGGTAAATTTTCAAAAACATTAATTAGCGATTCAATATATTTCAAACGAATATTTAATCATTCTTAGGCATTAAACTATAGAATTCTTTATCTAATCTAGGCAAGCCATTTTCGTATTCATTTATAACTCATGTATTATCTTATTCTAACTCTAATATTTTACAAATATTTTGGTTAAACCCTATATCTATTTTGAGATTTCAGATTTTTTAAAGCCTCAAAACACAAGGCATATATGTCATATGCTATCAACTACAAGGTATATATTTATGTCTTACTTACCCATCTTACTACTTAAATTATACATATATTATTTTATCACAATTACATTTACGTACATAATACTTTCTTTCATATTTAACGCATGTTCATTTTTACTTTACGAATAAAAGTCTTCTTTATATGAAACAAATAATTATTCTCTACTCAAATCTTCCAATTATTCTCTTACACGAAATATATCTACAAAATAAATATGATTTTTCTTTTGTATTTTTTTTCTCTATTACCGGTATACTTATTTCCTACATGTTTTTACTTATCCAAATCTTTTAAATAATAAACTTTTTTTTTTTACATGATTTCCTATATTTTAAATATACATACGTCATCTTTATTTTCTTTTAATAAACATGTCATAAACTTTTTTTTCCAAAACTCTAAAACCACATATATTTTTTTTACTTTACAAAGAGCATATTTGTATAAATAATATCTTCATTTTTTTTACGTAGCTTTTTAAGTATATATATTCTTAGAAATTATAAAGTTCTACATATTTTAATTGTAATTATGATAAAAGTATTGACATTAAACTTTCATATATTTTGACATGTACGTAGATATGTTTCATCTTTTTACCATAAGCATATTTTATATTTTGCCTATTGTAGTAGCATGTGTCATATACTTTGAGTTTTCTTAAATTAATATAACATGTTTTTTATCATCCTTTTTAGCAAATAATGGACAAATAGTTTTTCCCAAATATGTTTCTAAATTGAGTTTAAGGACTATCTTCGGATAGGCTCTGAGGGGTGCTTAATACCTTCCCCTCGAGTAACCAAAACTCTTACCTAGAATTTCATCGATTTTCGCAGACCAAAAACAGAGTTTTACATTAACAAAAGGTTTTTTCCTAATTTTTCCCTAAAAGGTTAGGTGACGACTCTAAACCCTTTTTTCAAAACCAGGCAGAAGAGCCGGATGTTGCAAGCATATTTTGGTCAGTCCAAAATAGGGCGCGACAGAAATCATTTAAGAAAGATCAATAAGAAAGTTTCTTCTCTTTTCCTCTTCTCTCTCTCTCTAAGTTCAAGGTTCCATTGGAATCTAGGGTTCTAAGCTGTTCAAGAGCAATTCTCAGTAATTTGTTCTTTAGGCTTAACTCGAATTACTTACCAATTTGTGTGGTTCGTATCATCCCTCTTATATAACTCATAACTTTTTTCTCTCATTTTGATATTAAATTTGTCTAAAGTAAATTTTTATATGCGAAATATTTTTCGAGTTCAACCGTCAGCGATTCATGGATGTTACGTATATGTAGAATTAGTTCAAGAATTAGCATTACAAATTCTCAAATTATTTTCTACAAAAATTAATATTTACTATGCTCAATTTCAAATAAGTGACATCAATTATATGAATATTCATTGATCATATCTTTCTAATATTCTCATCTCACGCCAATATTATACAAAATAAAAACAAAAAAGGAGTACTAGAATGTGAGAAAGAAAAGAAAGAGGTACAATGTATAAAACTAAAATACTCCAATAAAAAAGCTCATAGGTATAATGCTATACCAAGTAGCTACAATGTGAATATAAAAAGAAATTCAACTATGATACAATTGTCATTGAATCCCACTAATAATGTGGCAATATACATTATTGTACAAACAACAATGTTTAATGAGCAAATAAAAAAGTTAACCTCATCATAATCTAACCAATATATCAATTTTACTTGGAAAAAAACTACAACAAAAAACTAAAATTAAAAAAAAAAAAAAGTAAAATTGAAAAATGAAAAAAGAAAAGTCTACCTAAAAGTCAAAGAATGGATGGAATAGATCAGAAGCAGACGGCGAAGGTGAAATTAACGGAGCTGAAAACAACGTTGACGGACTTGGACTTAACATAAGCATAAATGGATCCGTCGGAAACGGCGAAAATAACCCCGGCGGCGATACTGGCGGTAAAGTCGCCGGCGCCGGTGACAAAATCCCCGGGATCTGACACATTTCTACGCTTGAATTCGCAATAATATCCAATATATCCATCGAATCAACACCACCAACACCACCAGCAAGAGGAGGAGGAGGAGGAACAGCAGCAGTAGAAGGACTACTCGCTTTCTCCATAGAAGCCAATTTCGCCGCCGGCGACAAGTTCCCGTCGCCGGAGGTTGACGTTTCCATCGAAGAAGAAGATCCGGTAAGTCTCTGTACAACACTCATGAAATCACTAACCGTCGTGTGGTACACTTTCGGTGAAACGGCGTAGATTATCACCGTTTGAGGGTTTTGGTTCGCCGCCGTAGTCACGGCGGCTTGCGGCGGAGGATGCGGTGGAGGAGCGACCGGAGGTTTTTTGATTTTGTATGAATCTTTGTTGACTTTAAGAGGAGCTGGACGAGGACCTTGTAGTTCTCGTCTCGTCGGAGATGGGCGGCCATCGGAAGCGCCGGCGAAAAACTCCGGTGGTGGAAAATCCATTAAGAAAAAGATTGGAAAATTATTATTTGTGGATGGTTCTAATGAGTGGTAATAGGAAATAGCATATGAAAAGGGGAAAGTGTGATGTACTTTGGAACATGAATGGAAAGAGCTCAAGGAAAAAATGCTTTGAATATTCAATTTATCTTATTAACATGTTATAAGAAAGAAAAAAATAGAACGAATATCATTTGTTTTAAATAATAAATATTTTTTAGTGCTCACCAACTTGGCATAAATTGATCACTATTCTTAATTTGACATGTGATAATTATTATATGCATGTTTGGATTAGCTCGTTGGAATTAACTTGTATGGAACAAGTGCTTAAAAATGTCTAAAAATATTGAAAATGATTTATAAATAATCGTATTTCCTCCGTTTCAATTTGTTTGTTTGATTTTATGGAATTTAAGAAAAAATAAAAGAAAATAAATCTTGAGATAAAGATATGTAAAAAGCATCAAAATACTTTTTAATCTTGTGATTTTAAATATGTCAAGTGGAAAGTTAGAATTAATGAATTATAAAAAAAAATTCTTTTTTAAAAATAACTAAAAAGAAAAGTAAAGCAAATAAATTAAAACAAAAATAAATAAATATATATTATATAAAAGTAATGAAATTTATACTAATAAACAGTATATCTATTTGGTTGAAGAAAGCTAATTAATTCCTTTTTCTATTTAAATGATTAAAATGTTTCATTTTAAGTTATTTATAAGAAATATAATTGGAACAAAATTTCTAACAAGGAGAAGGACGAATTATGGATAAAGAAATTTTGTATTGGAAAAGTCTTTTGAGGATTCAAGATAGTAAGGTTAAAATAGTAAAAATTTCAGTCAAAATTAAAAGTGTTAATAAGATTAAAGTACCACTAATTTATATCTAAATTAGCTTATAGACATTTGCCTTGAAGCTCTTTCGCGTTTGTCAACATGAAGATAAGCTAAAAAATACTTACAAGTTGATTTGGTCATCTTATAAGCTTATCCAAATACTATTTTTTTTAATTTAAATTAATTTATAGGTGCTTTTTAAAAAAATATAATGTAATATTCTCCTATCCCAAGTTGTTTAGGTGTGAGTGACTGAATACATAAATTAGAAAATAATAATAATAATAATAATAATTATTATTATTATTATAATAATAATAAAGGTATTTGTTCATTGTAGATTTGATAAAGTTGAATTTGTAAGTGAGTTAAGAACACGTGTTACGATTTAATTTTACTTTTCGGGGTCGATTTGTTAGCGGTTAGAGTACTTATCGATTAGTAAAAACTGATAATAGCAAAAAGACAATAACAAGTAGGTAAAACAAACAAGTTAGAGCTAGTTGAGGTCGTCCACGAGAGCAATCGAGAGAGAGGTCGAGCTGCTAGTCGGACTTAAGCAAACTAAAAAAAAAAACTTGAACCAGAAAGCTTAGAGACCAAGTAACTAATATTGTATTGATTCAGAATATGAGGGAGAGGATGTGAGGACCCTATATTGTATTTATAGGGTACATGCTTAGGCATTAGCCAACTGTACTCTAGTGGCAACGTCCTAATGGATCTCCGTCTATGTGAGGACGCCATCTGTCTGGTTTGTTAGTGGACTGACTGATATTCACCTGGGGCGTTGTTCTGTAGGGGCTCATCAACGCTTCTGACACATTTGTCCCTTGTTATTTTGTGTCATGTCAATGATGATGACGAGAAGAAACTTCCTTATTTTTATGAGAATTTACTCTTGCCATGACATTTATTGTAGTGTTTATGTACACGTATCTTCGTGCCGATTCTACCCCATACAGTACTATTAAAAACTTACGAACCGTTTAACTAAGCTTTTGAAAAGTCAAAATCTGCTTAGAGTTGGACACAGAATGCCTAATTCAAGTTATGAGCGGTACGTTTCAACCAATTAAACTATAAGCCCCTACGCATTACTTACTTTAGAAAATTGAGGTATTTAATTAAGTTTTGACAAACAAAAAAATTAAGTATTTGAGAAATAACAGAAGTTGACTTTTAAAAATTGAAAAAGTAGATTATTTTTAAAAGCAGAAAGAGTTTTTCAAATAAATTACCTAAGCATAAACTTTTACTATCTAAAAGGGTTTTTTTCTAAAAACATTCTAATAAAATAATTTTTTAAAATAAACAAAAATTTTGATCAACTAAGCTACTATTATCCCAACAATTGATGTTGTATTCATTGAGGCCTTCACTAATCACTATAATAAGATATACTTAAAAATAGAAAGATTCCCAGACAAATTGGACTGATAGAATGACATGTTAGACATATAACTCGTAATTAAAAATTTAAATAGGTTTACTTTACTTAGGTAGACGAATGGTTTACTTTAATACTAGTCAACTTATCCGCGCTTCGCACGTTTAGAAATTTTTAAAAGCAAGAAAAAAATTGTAAAATGAAATTGTATTTCTCCTTCGTTGAAGAGAAATAAGAAAATATTTTAGTATGTATATTATGCTTAAAAAGATATAAAATGCATAATAAATAAGTAATGTAGGAGAATGAAAAAATTTGATCCCATAATAGATTGAAACCATTTTTTAAAACAAAATGATATTACAGTGGAAGAGGAAAGCTAAATAGTTATATATGTAAAGACTTTTGGGTTCTTTAAATAAGTTGATACCAAGAAAGCAGGATCGGTGACCGGGCGGTAGTCCGCCATAGTCAAGGATCTAGCAAGTCAAGCATCCTTATATTTAGTTATAAGAATCAAGATACATGCAAATTGATCTATGATTTGATGACTGTATGGAAGCTATTGAAGCTTTTACCCAAGCAAGGAGCCTGTCGAGATCCAGTACATACTGTTATTAAACCCATGTGTCTAGCAGTTCTAACCGGGTAAAGACGCCCTTTTTCTCTTTTTAACGGGCTTGAGACCGTGGCTGTCTAGACGGAGTCACTAAGACAAAGCTAATAACAGTAGTAACGGATCTGACTGTGCCACCATCTCGGAATCAAGTCAAGAAACCATATAGCAATTTGTTTATATCTGGATAAAGTCTAGATCTTTCATGGTTAACATAAATGCGAAGTTAGTTAATCGACATAGACACAACTGAGTTTAGCCGGACATAGTCACGGCGTTTCTCGGAATACTTGGAAAATAAAAAGTATAAATGACAAAGTAATTACCTTGAAACACTTTCTTCTATATATTTCGGTTGGTCTCCGGCAAACCTTACAATATTAGAGAGAGGGGAGAGTAGAGAGAGAAAACTAGACTTGGTTCTAAAAACCTTATGCTATTACAAACGAAGGACTCCCTTATTTATAGAAAAATATAAAACATAAGGAATCTTTCTACAGTATCACATGGGACCCACTCGTCCCTTACACAGTTTATCTACTGTAGTTTGAACATATCATGTATCTTTTCCTATAACCAATCAATGTTTCACAAATCATTATATCTTATCTTTTCCCTTTAGCCTTCGCAAGAAATCCTCTGCTTTTTCCAGCATATCTTTTGGAGTGGATTCGCTCAGTTGAGCTTCCTGCATATCTGTTGTATTATCACTGGCCTCACTCCTCATTGAAGTGTCAGATTTTTCATATTGTGTTATGTTGAGGAGCAGATTTTTTCTGATTTCATCAAGATATTTTTTGATCATTTCTTCTTTGTCTCCATTTTGAACGGAGATTCTTCTGGCCATGTTCCGAACCGAGTTGTCTTGTACAAAAACATCCTTTTGAGGGGCAAACCTGTATTCTTGGATCTTAGCTTTAATAAGATCTATTAACTCCTGTCCATATAAGATTTTTATCGTGGGATCGTGTTTCATTAACTTGTCCCAAAAGTTATTATAAAAATTCCGATATAAATAGGGAATTTGTTCTTCTGTATAGTCTACTTTCGGGGACCATTTATGAATCCATGGGATGGAAAATTCAATAAAGAAATATATCTGATCAATTTTTTCCATATAACAAATATGATCCATGAGATATATCTCATTAAGTTTGGGTGATACTTTCGCCCATTCTTTGTATAACTTAAAAAATAGTTCTGGCAATATTTTTGTTGTTGGACCGTGGTATGACCACCAATTTAGAAACCAATTAGGAATTGGTTCTGCGAATATTTTCGCACAAATCTTTAAGAACCAAGTGTGTTTGCGTTTCTCATTATTATAAATGAGAGCTTTATCAAAGGCATGGACGTAGTCCCAGTATGTGAAATTCATGGGTACGCCTTTTAGGCTTAACTGCCTTTCTTTCATTGTGGATATACTCCAATCTTCAACAGATATGATCTGCTTAATTATCATCTTTGAGAAGTTATAAACGTTCTCATCTGCGTTATATCCGCTGAAATGCTGAAATTCAGCACTTCCTGTACTTATAAGGATTGTCTCGTAATAAGCTCGAATTTTGTATGACTCACCCGGAAAATATAATCCATTAATTAAATACCTTTGGAATATTTTCCAAGGTTCTTCCTTCCTCTGAATATCAGAGTTTTCTAGGAGAAATATTATTTCTCTTTTTGGATTTTTTTCATAAGTAGAGGTATCATCAGCCTCTTCTTTGGCTATAGATGCAAAAGTAGGTCTTTGCCTTTGAGATAAATATTCTTGTAACCGATCATATAATGGATCAGTTGTTGGAATATCTTCCAAATTTATTGAAGCTGAACTTGAACTTGCCGCCTGAGAAGCTTTTGAGTTTATCAAACTCAATCCATAATTTTGTATAACTGGGGAACGTGGTACGGATCCATATGATGATCCTGATGATGAGGGGGACGATCTTCCCCTTCCTCTTCCTCTGTTTCCGCGGCCTCTAACCTTGGTTACCCAAGGAGGGTCCATCCTGTGAAGAAATATGTTAGTTATATTCATAAATATCAACATTATTATAGAAGTATCTTTCTTCTTCTAAAACGGTAATTTCTTCATATAACGAAGTGTCTGTTATCGTGCTATCTATAATTTTCCATATAACAAGTTCCTGCAAATCTCTGTTTAGAGGAACAACCTTTAAAATGGTTAAAAGAGTTTCTTCAGTAAAGTACGAGACTAAGAAGCTCATTGCGAAAGATATTCTCGAGATAAAAAATCTGGGATAGAATTATCACTTCCCTTTTTATACTGAATATCAAAATCAAAAGGAACTAATTGAGCTTGCCATCTAGCGAACATTAGCTTGGATGCATCATGTTTGAAATCTTTATCAAACATATATTTTACAGATTGAGCATCAGATTTTATTAAAACCTTTTGATTATATAAATCATCTTGAAATTTTAACACACGTTTAACAATGGTTAACATTTCATGTGCCACTGTGGCATATTTTTTCTGAGCATCGCTCCATTTTCCTGAATGAAAACGTATCAAATTTTGGATTGATCTGTTTCAAAATTCCTCCATAGTCGATGTTAGAGGCATCGGTTTCTACAATCTTTTGCCAGCTAGGATTAGCCAGAGTTAGACAAGGCAAGGTTTTAACCCTGATTTTGATATTTTTGACTAAGTCGGTGAGACTAGTAGTCCAAGGCTTTTTCTGATCTTTTTTAAGCCTATCATATAACGGGGCTAGATCTCTAGAAAGATTTTTGTAGAAAGGAGAAATATAATTCAGACTTCCCAAGAACCTCTGAAGCTGAGTTTTATCTGTAATAATATCAGGAAATTTTGAAGCGAATTCAATAGATCTTTGAATAGGGGTTACTTTTCCTTGACAAATTAAATGTCCAAGAAACCTGACCTCAGTCTGAAAAAGACTCATTTTTTGTTTAGAAATTACCAACCCATTTTGAATCACAATTTTTTTTAAACACGTCTAGGTGTTTAATATGAGTTTCTAATGTCTTAGAATAAATTAAAATATCATCAATATAGACTATAATAAAGTCTAAATAGGGGTTGAAAATATCATTCATAATTTTCTGGAATTCTGAAGGAGCGTTTTTCAAACCAAAAGGCATCACGTTCCACTCATATTGTCCAAATGGGACGTTGAAAGCTGTTCTATAAGAATGCTCTTTGAAGTTTTGAATCTGCCAATAACCTGATTTTAAATCAAATTTTGAAAAGATGTTAGCATCATATAATCTTGAAAGTAAATCTCTCTTATTAGGAATAGGGTATCGAATCCATTTAAGATACTTGTTTAAAGGTTTGTAATTTATTACTAACCTGGGTACACCACGTTCTTTTTCTGCCGCATTATTAACATAAAAGGCAGTGCAAGACCAAGGGGATTTGGAAGGTTTTATCAAACCCTTTTGTAATAACATATCTATTTCCCTTTGCAGAATTCAACCAATTCGGCGTTCATCTGGCAGGGACGAGATTTAGTAAGGATATTATCCTCAGAGAAGTCGTCTTCATATGGAAGAGTCACAATATGCTTTTTTCTATTCCAAAAGGCACTAGGATGATCGGCACAAATATCAATGGCCATCTGTTCAGAAATCAATTTTATTTTTTCTTGTATTTTGGCCGACTTTAAAGTATCGAATATATTTAAACTGAATAATTCAAATTGCAAAGAATCAATATGCCTTTGTTTCATATTAATCAAGGCGTTTATATCACGAGAAATAGGATCTATGACAAAAGTATAACTGATGTTCTGTCCTTTGTAAGTAGCTGAAAAGCCTTCAGCCGTTATGTTTGTGAAAGGATAAATAGCATTTATAAAAGGGGTTCCAAGTATAATAGGGGGATATAACTGATTTTTCACTAAAAAGAAAAAGTGAGGAATACATACCTTATTTTGACAAATACGTGTATTAGGTAATTTGTATTCTATATCAAGAGCATGGCCTGAAGCAGATCTGACCATATGAGTTATTTTTTCAAAATATTTGGTCGGTATAAGGCCTTCTTGAATACAACTTACATCGGCCCCGCTATCAATCATAGCTATCTCAGTTATCGAAAAAGTATTATTAATCAAAACGGTGCATTTAACAAACCATTTATGGGTAGTGACAATTTGCATCATCCCTAAAAACATGTTTTGCCTACTATCAGTAGTAATAGGTCTGGTCGAAGTATTATCTTCGATAATACCTTTACCTTTGCTGTCTGCTTTTTCAATTTGAGAAAGGCGATGATCACATATAATCTGATTTTGCTTAAGCACCTTAATTTCTCTTTTCAAATTTTCAACTTCTTCTTTTAAATCATCAAAAGAGGTATCTCGTACAACCACAGGTTGTCTTGCTAGTCTATTATAAACTTCGGACAAAGAATAAGGAGCAGAATAATCCAGTTCAAAATCATTTTTGGATGTAAAAGATTTTGAGGAACTAGCTTTGTTATTAGCAGCTAGTTGAATGATTTTTTCACGAAGATTATTATCAGTTACTTCCTTTAACAATTCTATCACATTTTCAGAAGTAATGGTAAGTAAATTCATGTCTTCAAACTGTGATTGAAGTTTATAAAACTCATCATTTTCGCAATGACAAATATCGCTTTGGCATTTACAGACTTCAGCCGTGGCCGTCTGGTTATTTCCAGATGGTTCAGGACGATCAACTTCTTCCTGTGAACTAGAATCAGAATCATAATCTGACTCAGAACCTGAGGTGTATAAAAAGCTATAAATCTTATCATGAATATCTTCATCTAGTTCCAAAGCCTTGAGCTTCTCAAGTTTACAATTGGGGGCTATATGACCAAATTTTCCGCACTTATAGCACTTGATCTTTGCGAGATCACGCTTAGATCTATTTTCGTAAATCTATGAGACTTACGATGAGCTTTTCGTTCTTCTCTTTCTTCTCTAGATCTTCGCTTAGATCTCTTTTTATAATGACTATTATGATCTAAATCTCTAGCCTTTTTGTGCTTATTTGCAGTGGTATCGGGTAAACCAAACTGAGTAAAAAATCTCCTAATTGGGATCTTTCTCTAAGCTTGTCAATCTTAAGCTGTCTCGATAACTTCAATTCGTTGCACAAGTTAATACCTTCTTGAGTGCATGCTCCTATAAGTTTTCCATAAGTAAAAGTGTGGTAAGGGATAGTCCCTTGAGGATTCCTTAAAGACTTTTTAACTCTCTCTGCAAATAAAGGAGGCAAGCCGTCTATAAACCTAGCTTTCCAATACTCAAGACTGTTTTCGGGTAATTCCATTACTCGACTTAAATAAGTATCTTTGTACCATCTAAATTCTCCTAAATGTCTACATCGTAGATCATTCAATAGGGAATGAACAATTTTATATTGGTTGGTAAATCTACCATTAAAATGTTCTAGAATGGTCAAAACCAGTGTATAAACTGCGTCTTCTCTATTCCTTGCGAAAGCCATTCCTAGGTTGTCAACACCTTCATTGTCGGTAATGGCATTAATAATCGTAGCCTTAGGTTCAATACTCAGATAATTATCCCACCAGCCTCTTAATTGACCAGTAAAACCAGCAATAATCATTTTGCAAATATTTCTATCAGTATTATTAGTACTTTTACAGATAGTAGAATACATAAGCATTCTATGGACGAGAATAGTAAGCTGTCTATCAGTCAAGCCATCCAGGTTCCATTCATAGATTTCAGTACCACGGTAAGAGGTATTAGTCTGGTTCCAATCCCGTTCTTCTATTAGAACATCTTGCGGGGTTGGTCTAGAATAATAATACGTTTGCATACTAGGTTTATGAGCAAAGTTGGTATTACCACTATTTTTCTTAGGATAGCCGCGAAGTTTATTAACTTCAAGATCAATTTGATCCTTTAAATCAAAAGTGTTTTCTATATCAGTTGCAAAACCTTCTGACAAATCGATAGGATTAGCCCCTAATTCAGAAAACTTTTTATCAAGAAGTTCTTCTAATTCTCGAAGAGGTTTGAAAACAAATCCCTAAATCTCAGGGGGTCTCTGTACATGAGTAGGGAGCTTAGAAAGCTGAGTCGAACTAGAAGCTGGATCAGAATCCTTCACGTTGGTCTTTATCTGAATCACCAAAGCCGTCAGTTCGTCTAACTTTTTATCAAGAGAACTAATATGCTCTCCTAATACTTTAACATAAAGTCCTAAATAATTATTTTGAGCGATGAGATTATTAATCTCATTTATACTAACAGTTGCCACATCATCTTCAATAAATTTTTAAAATGCAGTAAAAGTGATACCTACATTATTAGGTAAAACAAATGATGATTGTGGGGTATAAACAATTTTTATAATATCACCTTTAACATCTTTGTACGAACGTTCAAGAACATTGATGAACAAAGGCAAATAAGTGGTTATGAACCAAGGAACAAAAAACATAATATGATTATGTAAAGCACAATTTTCATAAAATTCTTGAGAAATATTATTTAGATCGTCTTCACTATAAGTGTCAAAAAACCAAGTTTTAAACCGATTCCACTTGTCATTTGAAAATTTATTTTGGATGTATTTTCTTGCCAGTGAACCTGGACTAAAATCAATCTGGTGTACATCCATAATCAAATCTCATTAGGGTTAAAGTCCATTTCGGACACAGAGGGGATATCTTTATCAGAGACATCTGAGGAATTATCTTTAGTTCTTACCACATTTAACTGAGGATCAATCTTTATTTCAGCCTTTTTATTAGAGGCAATAGAAGATAAAGTGTGTAAGGAAGCGGCCCGATTTCGAGCTGGACCGTAAATAGGCTCGATAGGTGAAATATGATGCAAATCCGGTAATAGTTTATTACTAGATAAGGAACGTCTATTGTAAATTGAATTTACAGTAGGCATAAAACTATTAGAAAATGACTGCCTATGAGAAGTATAACTGTTATCAGAAAATTGAATACATATTCTTCCATCAGAATTTTGAGAAATATGAGAATAGTCGGAGTTTGTAACCGTATCAGTTACTTGACTCGGGGGTATAACCGAATTTAGAGTCCATGTGGTTGGAAAATCAATTTCTTCCCACCTAATAGGTCTCCTAGTGGTGACCTTGGACCTTGCAAAATTGGTTTCTACCAATATGGTTTGCTCAGATGTATCATATAACTTACATCTTGGATTTAAAGTTGATAATAACTTGAAATAGATTCTGTAAGATAAACATATCAGTTCTGAACCAGGCACGTAATTATAACCATGCGTTTTAACATTTAAAGTCAAAGCATCTATGATATTCACATCATAAAGAGATAACTGCAAATTGGGCTGAGTATTGAAATATACTGGGCCATAGGCCACTGTGGATTCAATCGAACTCATTAGAGATTGACAAAAATTTAAATTCCTAGCATCTCTGAGAGCAGCTAGAAAAGTTTCAGGCAACCCTTTAAGGGTCAAAGGTTTAAAGGCAATTTAAGGGTCAAAGGTTTAAAGGCAATTTGTTCCTTGGTTCTGACAACCTAGGAATGGCTTTAGCAAGGAATAGAGAAGACGCAGTTTATACACTGGTTTTGACCATTCTAGAATATTTTAATGGTAGATTTACCAACCAATATAAAACTGTTCGTTCCCTATTGAATGGTCTACGATGTAGACATTTAGGAGAATTTGGATAGTACAAAGATACTTATTTAAGTCGAGTAATAGAATTACCTGAAAACAGTCTTGAGTATTGGAAATCTAGGTTTATAGACGGCTTGCCTCCTTTATTTGTAGAGAGAGTTAAAAAGTCTTTAAGGAATCCTCAAGGGACTATCCCTTACCACACTTATACCTATGGAAAACTTATAGGAGCATGCACTCAAGAAGGTATTAACTTGTGCAACGAATTGAAGTTATCGAGACAGCTTAAGATTGACAAGCTTAGAGAAAGATCCCAATTAGGAGATTTTTGTACTCAGTTTGGTTTACCCGATACCACTGCAAATAAGCATAATAAGGCTAGAGATTTAGATCATAATAGTCATTATAGAAAGAGATCTAAGCGAAGATCTAGAGAAGAAAGAGAAGAACGAAAAGCTCATCGTAAGTCTCATAGATTTACGAAAAATAGATCTAAGCGTGATCTCGCAAAGATCAAGTGCTATAAGTGCGGAAAATTTGGTCATATAGCCCCCAATTGTAAACTTGAGAAGCTCAAGGCTTTGGAACTAGATGAAGATATTCATGATAAGATTTATAGCTTTTTATACACCTCAGGTTCTGAGTCAGATTATGATTCTGATTCTAGTTCACAGGAAGAAGTTGATCGTCCTGAACCATCTGGAAATAACCAGACGGCCATGGCTGAAGTCTGTAAATACCAAAGCGATATTTGTCATTGCGAAAATGATGAGTTTTATAAACTTCAATCACAGTTTGAAGATATGAATTTACTTACCATTACTTCTGAAAATGTGATAGAATTGTTAAAGGAAGTAACTGATAATAATCTTCGTGAAAAAATCATTCAACTAGCTGCTAATAACAAAGCTAGTTCCTCAAAATCTTTTACATCCAAAAATGATTTTGAACTGGATTATTCTGCTCCTTATTCTTTGTCCGAAGTTTATAATAGACTAGCAAGACAACCTGTGGTTGTACGAGATACCTCTTTTGATGATTTAAAAGAAGAAGTTGAAAATTTTAAAAGAGAAATTAAGGCGCTTAAGCAAAATCAGATTATATGTGATCATCGCCTTTCTCAGATTGAAAAAGCAGACAACAAAGGTAAAGGTATTATCGAAGATAATACTTCGACCAGACCTATTACTACTGATAGTAGGCAAAACATGTTTTTAGGGATGATGCAAATTGTCACTACCCATAAATGGTTTGTTAAATGCACCGTTTTGATTAATAATACTTTTTCGATAACTGAGATAGCTATGATTGATAGCGGGGCCGATGTAAGTTGTATTCAAGAAGGCCTTATACCGACCAAATATTTTGAAAAAATAACTCATATGGTCAGATCTGCTTCAGGCCATGCTCTTGATATAGAATACAAATTACCTAATACACGTATTTGTCAAAATAAGGTATGTATTCCTCACTTTTTCTTTTTAGTGAAAAATCAGTTATATCCCCCTATTATACTTGGAACCCCTTTTATAAATGCTATTTATCCTTTCACAAACATAACGGCTGAAGGCTTTCAGCTACTTACAAAGGACAGAACATCAGTTATACTTTTGTCACAGATCCTGTTTCTCGTGATATAAACGCCTTGATTAATATGAAACAAAGGCATATTGATTCTTTGCAATTTGAATTATTCAGTTTAAATATATTCGATACTTTAAAGTAGGCCAAAATACAAGAAAAAATAAAACTGATTTCTGAATAGATGGCCATTGATATTTGTGCCGATCATCCTAGTGCCTTTTGGAATAGAAAAAAGCATATTGTGACTCTTCCATATGAAGACGGCTTCTCTGAGGATAATATCCCTACTAAATCTCGTCCCTTCCAGATGAACGCCGAATTGGTTGAATTCTGCAAAAGGGAAATAGATATTTTATTACAAAAGGGTTTGATAAAACCTTCCAAATCCCCTTGGTCTTGCACTGCCTTTTATGTTAATAATGCGGCAGAAAAAGAACGTGGTGTACCCAGGTTAGTAATAAATTACAAACCTTTAAACAAGTATCTTAAATGGATTCGATACCCTATTCCTAATAAGAGGGATTTACTTTCAAGATTATATGATGCTAACATCTTTTCAAAATTTGATTTAAAATTAGGTTATTGGCAGATTCAAATCTTCAAAGAGCATTCTTATAGAACAACTTTCAACGTCCCATTTCGACAATATGAGTGGAACGTGATGCCTTTCGATTTGAAAAATGCTCCTTCAGAATTCCAGAAAATTATGAATGATATTTTCAACCCATATTTAGACTTTATTATAGTCTATATTGATGATATTTTAATTTATTCTAAGACGTTAGAAACTCATATTAAACACCTAGACGTGTTTAAAAAAATTGTGATTCAAAATGGGTTGGTAATTTCTAAACCAAAAATGAGTCTTTTTCAGACTGAGGTCAGGTTTCTTGGACATTTAATTTGTCAAGGAAAAGTAACCCCTATTCAAAGATCTATTGAATTCGCTTCAAAATTTTCTGATATTATTACAGATAAAACTCAGCTTCAGAGGTTCTTGGGAAGTCTGAATTATATTTCTCCTTTCTATAAAAATCTTTCTAGAGATCTAGCCCCGTTATATGATAGGCTTAAAAAAGATCAGAAAAAGTCTTGGACTACTAGTCTCACCGACTTAGTCAAAAATATCAAAATCAGGGTTAAAACCTTGCCTTGTCTAACTCTGGCTAATCCTAGCTGGCAAAAGATTGTAGAAACCGATGCTTCTAACATCGTCTATGGAGGAATTTTGAAACAGATCAATCCAAATGATAAGACTGAATATTTGATACGTTTCATTCAGGAAAATGGAGCGATGCTCAGAAAAAATATGCCACGGTGGCACATGAAATGTTAACCATTGTTAAATGTGTGTTAAAATTCCAAAATGATTTATATAATCAAAAGTTTTTAATAAAAACTGATGCTCAATCTGTAAAATATATGTTTGATAAAGATTTCAAACATGATGCATCCAAGATAATGTTCGCTAGATGGCAAGCTCAATTAACTCCTTTTGATTTCGATATTCAGTATAAAAAGGGAAGTGATAATTCTATCCCAGATTTTTTATCTCGAGAATATCTTTCGCAATGAGCTTCTTAGTCTCGTACTTTACTGAAGAAACTCTTTTAACCATTTTAAAGGTTGTTCCTCTAAACAGAGATTTGCAGAAACTTGTTATATGGAAAATTATAGATAGCACGATAACAGGCACTTCGTTATATGAAGAAATTACCGTTTTAGAAGAAGAAAGATACTTCTATAATAATGTTGATATTTGTGAATATAACTAACATATTTCTTCACAGGATGGACCCTCCTTGGGTAACCAAGGTTAGAGGCCACGGGAACAGAGAAAGAGGAAGGGGAAGATCGTCCCCCTCATCATCAGGATCATCATATGGATCCGTACCACGTTCCCCAGTTATACAAAATTATGGATTGAGTTTGATAAACTCAAAAGCTTCTCAGGCGGCAAGTTCAAGTTCAGCTTCAATAAATTTGGAAGATATTCCAACAACTGATCCATTATATGATCGGTTACAAGAATATTTATCTCAAAGACAAAGACCTACTTTTGCATCTATAGCCAAAGAAGAGGCTGATGATACCTCTACTTATGAAAAAATTCCAAAAAGAGAAATAATATTTCTCCTAGAAAATTCTGATATTCAGAGGAAGGAAGAACCTTGGAAAATATTCCAAAGGTATTTAATTAATGGATTATATTTTCCGGGTGAGTCATACAAAACCCGAGCTTATTACGAGTCAATCCTTATAAGTACAGGAAGTGCTGAATTTCAGCATTTCAGCGGATATAACGCAGATGAGAACATTTATAACTTCTCAAAGATGATAATTAAGCAGATCATATCTGTTGAAGATTGGGGTATATCCACAATGAAAGAAAGGCAGCTAAGCCTAAAAGGCGTACCCATGAATTTCACATACTGGGACTACGTCCATGCCTTTGATAAAGCTCTCATTTATAATAACGAGAAACGCAAACACACTTGGTTCTTAAAGATTTGTGCGAAGATATTCGCAGAACCAATTCCTAATTGATTTCTAAATTGGTGGTCATACCACGGTCCAACAACAAAAATATTGCCCGAACCATTTTTTAAGTTATACAAAGAATGGGCGAAAGTATCACCCAAACTTAATGAGATATATCTCATGGATCATATTTGTTATATGGAAAAAATTGATCAGATATATTTCTTTATTGAATTTTCCATCCCATGGATTCATAAATGGACCCCGGAAGTAGACTATACAAAAGAACAAATTCCCTGTTTATATCGAAATTTTTATAATAACTTTTGGGACAAGTTAATGAAACACGATCCCACGACAAAAATCTTATATGGACAGGAGTTAATAGATCTTATTAAAGCTAAGATCCAAGAATACAGTCTTGCCTCTCAAAAGGATGTTTTTGTACAAGACAATTCGGTTCGGAACATGGCCAGAAGAATCTCCGTTTAAAATGGAGACAAAGAAGAAATGATCAAAAAATATCTTGATGAAATCAGAAAAAATCTGCTCCTCAACATAACACAATATGAAAAATCTGACACTTCAATGAGGAGTGAGGCCAGTGATGATACAACATATATGCAGGAAGCTCAACTGAGCGAATCCACTCCAGAAAATATGCTGGAAAAAGCAGAGGATTTCTTGTGAAGGCTAAAGGAAAAAGATAAGATATAATGATTTGTGAAACATTGATTGGTTATAGGAAAAGATACATGATATGTTCAAACTACAGTAGATAAACTGTGTAAGGGACGAGTAGGTCCCATGTGGTACTGTAGAAAGATTCCTTATGTTTTATATTTTCTTATAAATAAGGGAGTCCTTCGTTTGTAATAGCATAAGGTTTTTAGAACCAACTCTAGTTTTCTCTCTCTACTCTCCCCTCTCTCTAATATTGTAAAGTTTGCCGGAGACCAACCGAAATATATAGAAGAAAGTGTTTCAAGGTAATTACTTTGTCATTTATACTTTTTATTTTCCAAGTATTCCGAGAAACGCCGTGACTATGTCCGGCTAAACTCAGTTGTGTCTATGTCGATTAACTAACTTCGCATTTATGTTAACCATGAAAGATCTAGACTTTATCCAGATATAAACAAATTGCTATATGGTTTCTTGACTTGGTTCCGAGATGGTGGCACAGTCAGATCCGTTACTACTGTTATTAGCTTTGTCTTAGTGACTCCGTCTAGCCAGCCGCGGTCTCAAGCCCGTTAAAAAGAGAAAAAGGGCGTCTTTACCCGGTTAGAACTGCTAGACACATGGGTTTAATAACAGTATGTACTGGATCTCGACAGGCTCCTTGCTTGGGTAAAAGCTTCAATAGCTTCCATACAGTCATCAAATCATAGATCAATTTGCATATATCTTGATTCTTATAACTAAATATAAGGATGCTTGACTTGCTAGATCCTTGACTATGGCGGACTACCGCCCGATCACCAATCCTGCTTTCTTGATATCAATATACAATATATATATATTATATATTATATATATATATATATAATATTATATATAATATCATATATATATACCTGAGAATATTATATATATATATCTATACACGTGTGTATGTGTGTGTCTACTTTTGATAGTTTAATTTTATTGCAACATTAATTTTTGTTTAAACTTATATTAGAAATTTGATAAGTCTTTAAATACGCAATCATGAATAAATATTATTACAATAATTAATATTTGTCACAATATATTTTGCATCACTTTATTTTAAATAGCCCAAGTCTTTAGATATACCCAATTAACTTTTCCTCTTTCATAATAATAGTAATTATTTATTACTGTTGGAGTTACTATTTATCATTAATAATCATAAATATCATTTACTACAAGAAATTGATATAGATATTATTTATGAGTATTATTTTTTATATGTATCGCATTTAAATAATTCAAAAGTTTTCAAATATAGCTATACTTTTCTCTTTCACTATAATATCATTTTATTTTAAAAAATAGTTTCAATCTATTATGGGATCAAACTTTTTCATTCTCCAATATTACTTATTTATTATGCATTTTATATTTTTCTAAGCATAATGTACGTACCAAAAATATTTTTTTACTTCTCTTCAACGAAGGAGAAAGACAATTTCGTTTCACAATTTTTTTCTACAAGAACAACATGCAGAGAAGTAATTTTAAGTTTTAATATTTAACTGAAAAATAATCTTTAAGCCTTACCCAATATATAGTTTAGCTGCTATAAAATATATTCATATTTCTAAGTGATAAATTGACGTTAGTTGAATTATTTATATTATAAATAATATTTTAAAAATTAAATAGGTGAATGAACGTATCGCTTCAAAGCGAACTATCTTGATAGTGGAATTGAGAATGTAGTTTAAATGCTAGATATTTTTTATTAGAATTGTTTGACTTAAGTGAGTGGCCTGAAATTTGAATATCCTTGACAACCTTTTGTATTCCAAGTTTCATCAAATGTGCTTATGGAATATATAACCCCAAAAGGTTCATAATATAATAAGAAATTGAATTTTTTTTTTACATTAAAGCAGTTACTTTGCGCTCGCTCGCGAGAGAGAAGGGGGGTTAATCATAAACTTATACATCATTTTTTAGAGGTTATAACCATGAAAGGTTGCCAATTAAATGACCATTAAGAACAACACTAATCAATTTTTAGAGGTTATAACCATGAAAGATTGACAATTAAATGATCATTAAGAACAACACTAATTGAGATAATTAAAGGTCAAATCATAAGCTTTATATTATACAATAAATAAAATGATAAGGATATATATAAAAAAGAAATAAATAAGATTTCTACTATATGAAACATGTCATGTTACTTTTCTTATGACCATATTACATGAGTTGTGAATTGGAGGATTAAAAAAACGTCAACAGGAATATATACATGTTACACCTATAAAATATAGGAGATTATCATTATTCTTGATACAAAAAAATAGAAATATCCAAAAGCAAAGACAAAAAATAAGGTTATAAAAAAATAGAATATAAGGTGATTTTGGTATGATTTTAAGGCGATCACACTCAAATATATACATATATCGAATTTAAACAATTAAAGAAAAACTTAGAAAGAAAAGATTATTCATTTTCGAGATTATACATTCGAAATTAAATTTAAAATTCACCAGATCTCAAATTAACATTTTTTTTGTGATTCTTTGTGTATATGTATCTTCATTTCTTTAAAACATTATATATAAAATTACAAAAAGTTAAACAATTAAGGCAAAACATTAGAAATAAAAGGTTATTCAATTTCAAGATTTACACACATTCGAAATTAAATTATAAAATTCACCATTTCTTAAATTAACACTCTTTTTGTGATTCTTTGTGTATATGTATCTTTATTTCTTCAAAACACTACATAAAAAGAGAATAGTGATAATAGTACTATTAATCAATTAAATAAACAATCATATTAATAATAAAAATTTCATCAACAAAAAAATAAAATTACCAAAATTTAAACAATCAAGGCAAAATGTTAAAAAGAAAAGGTTATTCATTTTTGAGATTTACACACATTTGAAATCAAACAATGAAACTCACCGTTTCTTAAATTGACACTTTTTTTATGATTCTTTGTGAGTATGCATCTTCATTTCTTCAAAATACTACATAAAAAAGAATAGTAGTAATAATAATATTAATTAAATTAAATGAACCATCATATCAATAATAAAAATTTTAACAATAAAAAAATTAAATTACAAAAATTTAAACAATCAAGGCAAAATGTTAGAAAGAAAATGTTATTCATTTTTGAGATTTACACACATTTAAAATTAAATTATAAAACTCACTATTTCTCAAATTGACACTTTTTTGTGATTCTTTGTGTGTATATTTTTTCATTTTTTTAAAAAAATACTACATAAAAAGAGAATATTAGTACCAATTAAATTAAATGAACAATCATATCAATAATAAAAATTTTAATTTTTTTTTATAAAAAGTTAAACAATTAAGGTAAAACGTTAAAAAGAAAAAGTTATTCATTTCCGAGATTTATAACATTCAAAATCAAATTATAAAATTCATCATTTCTTAAATTGACACTCTTTTTGTGATTCTTTGCACATACTATTACAAACATGATTATTCAAAAATTATATTAAAAAAACTATCATCTACATAAATAAATAAAGTACGATCAATATAAATATGATTACAATAGAGTTTAATATCATGCGGATAAAAAATAAATAAATAATTATCAACAAAAAGAAAGAAGAAGAAGGTATGAATATTTTTCATGTGTCTCAAATATAATATTGTTTCAAGAATAAATAATTGCCATTAACATTGTAAAATACGAAAAACTCTCATCACTTTGCATGATGTAAACCTATTGTTGATAAACATATTTATCAAAAGTATCCCTTAAAACATGCCTTTCAAAGTTTATTCCACTAAATTGAAGTCCTTATTCCATCCAAATGCAAACCTAAAAGAATAATGAACAAAATCAAAAGAAAGAATGGACAGTACAATGAAATCAAAATGAAATATGCACTATTAGAAAAACTCATCAATGGATTGTTTCAGATCCCTTTTTCAACTTTATTGTCTTCTCAATTATTTTTTTTGGATAAACTTCTTTTTACTACAAAATGAAGTTTGCACTATTATATTAGAAGAAGAAGGAAGTTGCTAAAGATGATGAAATTAGCTAATAGTGTAGTTTTTATTTTGTTCCGAATCTAAATGATCATCTAATTAAATGATACTAATCAATTATGAAAACAAAAGGCATATGTAACTTATATGAATTAATGGCTTTATTAATTAAATAAGATAAAATATAGTTAATTTTTTAATTAGAAAATAAAAGAAAAATTAGAAAAAATGTCAAAAATCTCACAAAAAAGATAAATAGTAATGGAGGCCATAGAGAGGTGCCACATCACCTTGTTTATAACCCTCCTTTATATAAATATATAGATTTTGTCTTAATCGTTTGGATATTGCATAATACAGAAAAAAGTAAAGTATTTAAGGATAGTTAGGAATCGTTTAATAGGATATTAGAGTGCATTAAAAAAAATAATGCATGAATTAATTTTGAATGCTAGTAATACTAGTGTATTTAATACACTTTTTCAATTTTTGTAACTAGCTGTACATTCTATTTGATATTATGTTATGTATAACTAATACATAACAAATATGCATGGTATAAGTAACGTAAGGATTTTTAATGCATGTATTAACATGATTAAAGACACAATTGTCTCTCAAATCTTTTACACATCTTTTTCACCTTATTTATGAATGGTATTTTTGTAAACAATTTTTTTATTAGATATTATGCAATGTATGTTATTTTTAATACATCAAATTAAATAGTGCATAAGAAATAATCTTAGTATAACTAATATCAACATTATTAATGTCAGTATTAGTAATACTGTACATCCTATTCAACACTAATCTTATACACCCTACTAAGCGACCCCTAATATGAAGCTTGTAGGCAAACTTTAGACCATACAACTCCTACGCTTCTCCTCCCCCTTCTATGCAAATTTCAGTGTTTCGGTTATTTATATTGTAAATTGAGGTATCATTGATGAAATAGATAAGGTATCAGGAGAAATAGAATAAAATAAAGTATGATTGATGAAATGAATATATAATGCAAATACAGTTGAAAATAAATTGAGATATCATAGATGAAATATCATTAATAAAATGGAATGAAATGAAAGTATCATGGGTGGAATGAAATGAATGAATAAAGCATATATGGATTGAAAATAAATTAATTAATTTAAGCTACAATGATTGAAATGAAATAAGGTATCATGAGTAAAATGAAATAATGAATAAAGTGATTATCGGTTGAAATAAATAGATTAAATTGATGTAAAATAAATGAGGTAGCATAACTGAAATAAAATAAAAAGTGGTACCATAAGTAAAACTAAATAAATAAATTAACAAAATTCAAACATGCAAATCTGACTAACTTCAAACACCCATATTTTTTAAGTTAGTTCTGAAATGTTTAAATGTACAATTTTTGACGTGCTACAATTATAACATAAATAAATAGTAATCTCAAAATTCATTATTTGTGCAATAGCTATCGATAAATGGGAATTCAAGAGGCCCACCAGACAATAAGAAAATTTGTAGTCCCATGAAAAGGTAAATTTTTTTATGGTAATCATTTTAAAAAAAAAAAGGATTTAACTGATAATTAGTATAGACGAACTTAGAAAAAAATGCTCCTCTATGGCTTTTTTTGGTGCAACAATTAAAGTACAACGTTTGAAGAAGTCGATTTTGAACTTCGAATATGCAATGTGAGTTTAAATCAAGTGGTGTTGCTGAAAAAGTTGAAAATATTGATAAACTATCATTGTTGCAAGTTTGAAGAAGCAACTCTTAATTTTTGAATATGAAAACTGAATTTTCTACTAGATTTCAATTTAGATACTCATTCTCCTCTTTCTCTCGCTCTCTCTCCTCCCCTTCCTCTCATCTCTCCTATTCCCTCCAGCTCCGGCAAAATCACACTGCTCCCATTCGTTCCTAGCGAACCACGAGCAACTAAAAATTGGCCAGCCCTTTTATGTTCTACATTGCTCCAGTGAACCGGAGCAAACCAACAATCACGCCACTATTTCCCTTCCCCTTTCACCTTGACGATTTTTCTTTTGTTTTGCAGGTGTTTCGGCTCAACGTTGATGAACTTTAATGAACTAGAGAGCTCCCGCTGAGCCACCACCACTACAAAGACACTGCTGCTCCCTTTTACTCTTCCTCTTTTCTCCGTAATGAGGGCTCTCATACTATTGGATTATGTGTGGGTCCAAAATCTGATCGAATCTATGTTTTCGATAAACTCTCGTGTCATAATTTCTCAGGCACTGATTTGATCGGATATACATTTTTGGGGGAATTCTGGTGCCCTCATGATTTTTTAGGTACTGATGATCGGCATGCTCCCAACGTTTTTGACCCCATTTTGCTTTGAGTATATGCACGGATACATGTATATGTATCTATGCAATAAGATGTAACATCTGATTTTTAAGTTAGGAAATATCTATGCACGAATACATGTATTTATGCCAGATACAACCTTGTCAATATGAGATACATGTATTTTTGATACCACAGACAAGTATCTATGCACAGATACACCAGATACATTGTCCGAATTTACTTCAAATACATTGTACCTGTTACGAAATATACTAGATATTTGATACCGAATATACTGAATGAAATTGATATCGGATACACTAGATACACAGTGCACAGATACACTAGATACACAATATACAAATACACTAGATACATCATATATACACTAGATACGAAGAAGTAAAGGGATGAGAGAGGCTGAGAGACAGACGCGAAATATTGAAACTATTGGTATATTGAGTAATTAACACTTATACTAATGTACTTTATGAAAGTTGCTCTTATTTTTAAATCGTTTATGTGAGGGAGTAAAACCTATCAGCTATTAAAGAAGGTGTTACTTAGGACTACTGGGTGCAATGTGTAAATAAGAGAAGTTAGTGATGTAGCTAGCAATTAATAGAGGTTGTTAGAGCAAAGTAGTTAGGCGGTTAGAAGATATTTTATCTTCATTGTATAAAGCTCTACTCTGTATACTGAAAGTCAATTAATGAAAATATTTTACCAAAATGTTCTTCTCTCTTCTTTTCTCTCTGTATGCTTAGCATTGTAATTCTCCAGATCTTATGAACAAGATATCTACATTGAAGATATCTAACATGGTATCAGAGTAATTCAGTCACTGAGGTGATTGTTCTTACGATCCTTGTACACAATCTCTGTATTGGAGAGAAATTAGGGTGAAAAAACCATGGAGATTGTCGATAATGAATTGCATGAGAAGCTGAGTCATAATCATCCCTTATTTTTGAACACCATTGATAATTCCGGTGTTATGCTCATCTCAATTCAGCTAACTGGAGCCAAAAAATTCTCTGTATGGAGTCGAGCTATGCGAATCGCAATCCTAGGTCGAAACAAGCTGGGATTCATCGACGGCACATGCAAGAAGGATGCATATGGTCCAAATCTAGCTGATTTATGGGAAAGATGCAACACCATTGTATTGTCATAGATCATGAACTGTGTGTCGAAGGAGCTACTAGGAGGGATTGTATACTCCACAAATGCAGCAGCAGTATGGAGCGATCTGAGGGAATGATATGATAAGGTGGATGGTTCTCGAATTTTTCAGCTACACAAAGAAATTGCAACCATTAATCAGGGTGCGAGTTCAATCTCAGTTTATTTCTCCAGATTGAGGGATCTCTGGGTTGAATTTGACAGTATAACTCCCATGCCCTGCTGTGATTGTGAGAGATCAAGAGATTTCGTAGTGTTTATACGTAATCAAAAACTCCTACAGTTCCTAATGGGCCTTAATGAATCATATGAACAAGCTAGAGGACAAATCCTTGTGATGATACCCCTGCCTTCCTTGAACAAGGCCTATTTTATGCTAGTGGAAAGGGAGAGTCAACGTACTATATCTCAATCTCATGCATCTAGTAGTTAGACAGAGTTAACTGCTCTTATGACAACTAGAAATGGACAAAATTCCTTGCATAAACAGAAGAAACCCTATAACTATGACTATGATCCCAATGTCTTTTGTGATCACTATAAACGCAAAGGCCACACTCAAGCTGTCTGTTTTCAATTGGTTGATTATTCTCCTGACTTTGAAAAGAGAAAGAGAGAAAACTTTCATAATAACAATTACTCAGATAAAAGGAAGTTTCACAAGGAAAAGAGAAATTACCACACTGCTCACAATGTGATTGGAGACTCAGTACACTACAATAGATCTGGATATGGACAAGGAAACTCTGGAAGTCTAGACTATAACAGAGGTATAAGTCAAGGAAGTTTTGGAAACTTAGATCATGGTAACAGTGTTGGTTACTCTGGGAGTATAGATTATGGTAGAGGTATGAATGTCTTACATGAGCAATACAATCAAATATTGCACATGCTTGGTAGGACTAATATGCAGGGAGTTACAAATGTGCCATCTACTTCTCACAACACCAACACTGGGAGTACTAATTTAGCACAAGGAAGTTGTTCTACCACCTCAGTAGGTAATGTAATTGCTCTTACAGTAGGTGTTAGACATGATGATTGGATTGTAGATTCTGGAGCAATCAATCATATGACTCTTCACTCAGACAGACTAGAACAAAAACAACAAATTCAGCTGACTACTCCTAAGAGAGTGCACTTGCCCAATGGTTATACTGTTGTTGTAACATATACAAGCTCCTGTAATATGACTAAACATGACATCATTAGAAATGTTCTACTCATCCCTGATTTTAAGTTCAATCTTTTATCAGTTTCCAAAATCACTAGGGACTTACAGTGTGCAGTTTTTTTCTTTCCTGATTTCTGTATTTTTCAGGACCTCTACAGTGGCCAGGTGAAGGTGATTGGTAAAGAGGATGATGGCCTCTACCTTCTACCCACTCACAAATTTGGTAGAGGCAAAACCACTCAAAGTCAGTCCTTTCTTGCTCAGGATGATACTCTCTCAGCAGACTCTCAAGTTCTGTTATGGCATCAAAGACTAGGACACACTTCATCTAGTGTTCTACCTCATGTTTTTCCTTTTCCCTCTTCCCAATGTTCAAAAGAAGTCCACAATTGCACCATTTGTCCTCTAGCTAAACAACATAGATTACCTTTTCCTCATAGTAGTTATGTGTCTTTTTCTCCATTTCAAGTGTTACACATAGATGTTTGGGGTCCTTTTAAAATTCCTACATATGATGGTAACAAATTCTTTGTCACCATTGTTGATGATTGTACTAGGATGCTATAGCTCTTTCTTATCAAATTGAAGAGTGATGTTTGTGTTATCTTGCAAAATTTCTTCACTTTAGTTAAAAATCAATTTGGTACTTTGGTCAAATCTATCAGAACTGATAATGGTTCTGAATTCATTAATGCTGAATGTCATAAGTTGTGATCTAGCTTAGGCATTATTCACCAGAGGACATGTATTCACACCCCTCAACAAAATGGTATTGCTGAGAGGAAACATAAGCACATTCTTGAAGTGGCAAGAGCTATTAAGTTTCAAGGGCACATACCTCTCAGATTTTGGGGCCACTGTATTCTAAGTGCAACCTATATTATCAACAGGCTACATACTCCTATCTTGAATGGCAAGTCACCTTATGAAGCCTTTCACAAGTGCAAACCCTCCTTGTAGCATATGAGGGTTCTTGGTTGTTTGTGCTTTTCTAAGAACATGCATATTGGTGATAAGTTTCAGTCTAGAAGGGGTGTTGCTACTCTTATGAGCTATAGTGAGCAGACCAAAGGTTATATCCTCTATGACTTGAAGGATAAACACTTCTTCATCAGCAGAGATGTGATCTCCAGGGAGTCTATATTTTCATTCTCTATTCCACCCTCCACTGCATGGAAGTTGTTTCCTACAACCACCATGCCTTCAGTTGATGAACTGCATCCCTCTCTTGATGTAGCTCCTGCTGAGCTAATGTTGCCTTCAGAAACACCTCATCCTACTCCTGATCTACCAATCACCCCTCCCTCTATTATTCCTGATCAGAGGATATCTTAGAGGGGTACAAAAGCATCATTGTGGATGAAAGACTATGTTGCTTCTGTTCAATCTTCTCATGGCAGCAAGCCCATGTACTCCATTGACCACTATCTTGGCTATGATCACATTACTCCACCTTACCAAGCTTACATCTCCACATTTAGAGTTGATACTGAACCATCCAGCTTTGAAGAGGCCTGTACAGATCCTAGGTGGATTGAGGCAATGCAGGCTAAAATTTTAGCCTTGGAATCCAACAACACCTGGAAGATTGTCCCACTGCCTAAGGGCAAGTCAGCTATTGGTTGCAAATGGATCTTCAAGATCAAATATTAAGCTTCTGGTGAGGTTGAAAGATTTAAAGTCAGACTTGTAGCTAAAGAATTCAGTCAGAAGGAAGGTTTGGACTATCATGAGACTTTCTCTCCTGTAGTAAAAATGGTAACTGTGAGGAGTGTTTTAGAACTTGCAGCAGCTAGAAATTGGCCTGTCCATCAAATGGATGTCTATAATGCCTTCTTACAAGGTGACTTATTTGATGAGGTTTATATGACACTTCCTCAGGGTTTTCAGATTCCACCAGGATTTAATGGGCAGGGGGAGAAACCTGTATGTAGGCTCATTAAATCCCTCTATGGATTGAAACATGCACCTAGACAATGGAATGTAAAACTCACAGAGGCTCTTATCATACTTGGCTTTGTTCAGAGTCACCTACACTATTCCTTGTTTACTAAAAGAGTTGGTACTGCCTTGGTAATAATATTGGTGTATGTGGATGATATGATGATCACATGTAATGATATCAAGGTTATTTAAGAAACTAAACAGACCTTGCAGGATACTTTCAAAATGAAAGATCTAGGTGACCTCAAATATTTCCTTGGGATTGAACTTGCCAGATCTCAGGAAGGTATTGTAATGCATCAAAGGAAGTACACTTTAGAAATAATCTCTGAAGCTGGACTTAGTGCTTCAAAACCAGCTTCCACACCCCTTGATCCTTATGTTCAGTTGACAACTAAATAGTATGATGATACAAATGGGAAAGACAATGGTGATCAACTGCTTGAAGATCCCACTATATATAGAAGACTGATTGGGAAACTTTTATACCTAACTGTCACTAGACCGGGCATTTCCTTTGCCACACAGACTCTAAGTCAATTCCTACATCAACCAAAACGGTCTCATCTCAATGCTGCACTGAAAGTTATGAGGTACACAAAGGGACAAGCAGGACTAGGAATACTATTATCCAGCAAAAGTCACTAGAAGTTAAAAGTGTACTAGATTCATGGTTAAGCTTGAAGACTCACTCATTTCATGGAAGTCTAAGAAGCAGGGAACTGTGTCTAGAAGTTCAGCTGAAGCTGAGTATAGAAGCATGGCAAGCTAAGTAGATGAGGTAGTTTGGATAATTGGACTGTTCAAGGAATTGGGAGCTGATGTTCAGACACCAGTCGTCAT
The DNA here is from genome assembly GCA_003996215.1 of Jaltomata sinuosa. Classification (NCBI taxonomy): domain Eukaryota; kingdom Viridiplantae; phylum Streptophyta; class Magnoliopsida; order Solanales; family Solanaceae; genus Jaltomata; species Jaltomata sinuosa. The sequence continues at coordinate 39,240 of QJPP01000389.1, forward strand.
TCATAGTAACAACAAATCAACAATACAAATTGCTGCCAATCCAGTGATGCATGAAAGAACAAAACACATAGAATTGGACTGCCAAGGGAGAAAATTCAACAGGGACATGATTGAAACTAGATACTTGAATACCAAGGAGCAAGAATCTGACCTACTGACTAAAGGGTTAGGTAAAACTCAGCATGAATATTTGTTATCCAAGTTTGGAGTACTGAACTTGTTCATACCCTCAAACTTGAGGGGGAGTATTAGAGAAGGTGTTACTTAGGACTACTGGGGGCAATGTGTAAATAATAGAAGTTAGTGATGTAGCTAGCAATTAATAGAGGTTGTAAGAGCAAAGTAGTTCGGCGATTAACAGATATTTTATCTTCATTGTATAAAGCTCCACTCTGTATACTGAAAGTCAATTAATGAAAATATTTTACCAAAATATTCTTCTCTCTGTATGCTTAGCATTGTAATTCTCCAGATCTTATGAACAAGATATCTACATTGAAGATATCTAACACTCCCCCCAAAATCAACACTTACCTCAAATGTACAAATTTAAGCCATTTTAATATATTATCATTAGTTCTCTTTTGTTTTAACGATACTTGTGATAAAAATTATTTCAGATTGTGTATTTTCATAAACCAAAAAAAAGACTACCAACAACACCTGGAAGATTGTCCCACTGCCTAAGGGCAAGTCAGCTATTGGTTGCAAATGGATCTTCAAGATCAAATATCAAGCTTTTGGTGAGGCTGAAAGATTTAAAGCCAGACTTGTAGCTAAGGGATTCAGTCAGAAGGAAGGTTTGGACTATCCGGAGACTTTCTCTCCTGTAGTAAAAATGGTAACTGTGAGGAGTATTTTAGCACTTGCAGCAGCTAGAAATTGGCCTGTCTATCAAATGAATGTCTATAATGCCTTCTTACAAGGTGACTTATTTGATGAGGTTTATATGACACTTCCTCAGGGTTTTCAGATTCCACCAGGATTTAATGGGCAGGGGGAGAAACCTATATGTAGGCTCATTAAATCCCTCTATGGATTGAAACATGCACCTAGACAGTGGAATGTAAAACTCACAGAGGCTCTTATCAGACTTGGCTTTGTTCAGAGTCACCTACACTATTCCTTGTTTACTAAAAGAGTTGGTACTGCCTTGGTAATAATATTGGTGTATGTGGATGATATGATGATCATAGGTAATGATATCAAGCTTATTTAAGAAACTAAACAGACCTTGCAGGATACTTTCAAAATGAAAGATCTAGGTGACCTCAAATATTTCCTTGGGATTGAATTTTCCAGATCTCAGGAAGGTATTGTAATGCATCAAAGGAAGTACACTTTAGAAATAATCTCTGAAGTTGGACTTAGTGCTTCAAAACCAGCTTTCACACCCCTTGATCCTTATGTTCAGTTGACAACTAAACAGTAGGATGATACAAATGGGAAAGACAATGGTGATCAACTGCTTGAAGATCCCACTATATATAGAAGACTGATTGAGAAACTTTTATACCTAACTGTCACTAGACCAGACATTTCCTTTGCCACACAGACTCTAAGTCAATTCCTACATCAACCAAAACAGTCTCATCTCAATGCTGCACTGAAAGTTGTGAGGTATACAAAGGGACAAGCAGGACTAGAAATACTATTATCCAGCAAAAGTCACAAGCAGTTAAAAGTGTACTGTGACTCAGACTTGGCAGCCTGTCCACACACTAGAAGATCAGTTACTGGATTCATGGTTAAACTTGGAGACTCACTCATTTCATGGAAGTCTAAGAAGCAGGGAACTGCGTCTAGAAGCTCAGCTGAAGCTGAGTATAGAAGCATGACAAGCTCAGTAGCTGAGGTAGTTTGGATAATTGGACTGTTCAAGGAATTGGGAGCTGATGTTCAGACACCAGTCATCATTCATAGTGACAGCAAATCAGCAATACAAATTGCTGTCAATTCAGTGATGCATGAAAGAACAAAATACATAGAATTAGACTACTGCCATTTTATAAGGGAAAAAAAAATTCAACAGGAACTTATTGAAACTAGATACTTGAATACCAAGGAGCAAGAAGCTGACCTACGGACTAAAATGTTAGGTAAAACTCAGCATGGATATTTGTTATCCAAGTTTGGAGTACTGAACTTGTTCATACCCTCAAACTTGAGGGGGAGTATTAGAGAAGGTATTACTTAGGACTATTGGGTGCAATGTGTAAATAATAGAAGTTAGTGATGTAGTTAGCAATTAATAGAGGTTGTTAGAGCAAAGTAGTTCGGCGATTAACAGATATTTTATCTTCATTGTATAAAGCTCCACTCTGTATACTGAAAGTCAATTAATGAAAATATTTTACCAAAATATTCTTCTCTCTGTATGCTTAGCATTGTAATTCTCCAGATCTTATGAACAAGATATCTACATTGAAGATATCTAACACTCCCCCCAAAATCAACACTTACCTCAAATGTACAAATTTAAGCCATTTTAATATATTATCATTAGTTTTCTTTTGTTTTAACGATACTTGTGATAAAAATTATTTCAGATTGTGTAATTTTCATAAACCAAAAAAAAGACTACCAATCAGTTGAAGAGGGTGTATTAAATTACATATCCGAATTATATTTTGTTTAATAAAGTACTAAAATTAGTACTGACACAGTGTATATTACTAACTTTAGACTTGCTAAATGCAAATATAATACTTTGAGGCACAGGCAAAGCTATGTACAGTGAGGATTAATCATTTGAATTATTTTCGTTGGAAAATTAAATATAATTTATTGAGTATTCTTTATATAAGAAAACTTAGATATAATATTTTCTTTGAAATTCTAATTAATTTTTGATTCCTTCAGCACAAAGGAATTTGCTATTATAGGAAAACAATAAAACATTGTTTATCTCGTTGGGAAATTGAGACTATAAGGTGTCTAATTAGGAAAAAAATGAAGAAAATAGGAAAACAAGTTCCACAAGTGATATTTTGTATTGATATGTCCTCCCATCCTTCAACACACCCGTGCTTATCCCCACCATCCCACACCCGGCCCCTTTAATAAAAGTTGATATTAATGAGATTCATTATGATCATACTTTATAGGAAATGTCATCTGGTTCAGATTGAATTGAGCAACCTGTGTAAATATTTGAAGTATCTTGATAACAATATCATATTATGTTAATTCACTGAATCTTAACATAATGTTGGTCAAGAGCCTTAACAATCTATGTACTAAGTTCACTGAAAATCATAAGTAGTCATGAAAACAAGATTTATAACTACTGGGACGGATCATTAGAGCAATTCAAGGTGGGTTAAAAAACCAAGTAGAGAGTTTCTTAATCTTCTTCTGAAGAAGGCAGTTCATTTTGTTCATTCTTATACTTTGCCAAAGCATTTGCAACCTCATTTACTTTCCTAAGACAATATTATGTTAATGGCATCAATATAGTGTTCCTCAACTTCCAAGGTCTGTTGATTGTTCTTTGGATCAACTGGACAACAAGCATTGAGTCCCATTTGCTCGACCCCAAAAAAAGTTACTATTTATTTGATGGTGGTTTTGGGAGGCATGAGAGTTGCAAACATGTATAAGATCTGGGACTGCATAAAAGTTTCCTTTGTCAGCCTACAATTTTGTTGATGATCTTGGTAGAGATGTCTGCAAAATAGCATATCTGCTTTCTACCTGTATAAATTGGACATCTCAAGTAAGTCGAGAAAAAAAAGAGTTTTTATAACTTGTCCACCTGAAGTAAACTTTTGTACTCCTGATTGATCTCCTGTCCAGAAGCTTTTTGATACTTGTTAAGTTGCTTCATCATAAGCTGTATGAATCTTCTGTCTCCAGAGGTGAATAAAACAAAACTCATTAGCATAACCTATTTGAGTAATTTCATGGTCATTTTTCTACATTTAGAAGCCAATGAAGTCCTTTCTTCAATGAAGGTGGTTTAAGGTTTTTGTGAGAGTTTTAGCTGCCAGTATGAAAAGAACATGAGATAAGTATAATAGATCACCCTGTTTGAGTCCTCTGGGGGGCTTGAAGAAATCAAATCTTATACTATTTATAAGGATTGGATATGAGTCTATGAATCATTTCACTATTGAAAGGTTCACCAAACTTTATCTCCCTGAGGATAAGAAGACAGAAATTTCAAGAAAACTCATCATAAACGTTTGATATGTCAAGTTTGATAACCACATTGCCATCAATATTTTCAATTTTTTTGCCTTGAACTATTTTGTGAAGCCAGACTAGTTTTCAGAAATAACCTTGGGAAGTATAGAGTTTAACTCTAGTGGCAAGAGTTAACTAACATATTTGGACCTTTTCTCTTAATGTCAACAAAGATTATAAGAGTTTGTGACATTGGATCAGTCTTCTATTGTGTTAATGGCTATACTACCATAATATACATGTATGCATGTTTTTTACGCTTGTATGTATAAGTTTATTAAAATTATTAATGCAACTATACTTGTATTAACTTCTCACCACATTAATAAAATATTTGGGGTACAAGATTTTCATTTAACTTTACAACAACAACAATAATATACCCAGTGTAGTCATACAAAGTAGGGTCTGGGGAGGGTAGAGTATACGCAGACCTGATCTCTATCTCAGAGGCTTCATTTAATCTTACGTTGAACTGAAGTTATTTGGATAATATTATTATACTAATCCTAAAGTATTACATAATAAATCTTACTAACATTTAAAATAATCTAATAATGTCTATGTAAGATGTGTTGAGTCGGAACTCAATTGCAACCCTTGATTTGCTCTCCTTCCTTTCTCCATCTCCGATCGATATTATCATAAGAATTAATGAAATCAAAAGTTCAAAATTAATATAATCTGAAACATAATAAACAAAATAAAATTAAAAAATACAACACAATGTTAACGTGAACAAAATCTCTTTTCATCCATCTTGACAAAGTAAAATGTAGATATGAGAAAAGTATAATTTAGATATGCTATTGCTTCTTGTTGGTTTACCAAATTAGACCTATTTGCACGCAGGTTCATTTTTTCTAACAACTTAAACAGTAACACACCAGGACGAATTCCTTTTAAATATTAACTCAAGGTTTCTTTTTTGTGCATGCAACAACTGTGTGGAGAAGGATTGAGTTGCGTAATAATAGATTCATAGGTCAATAAATCATTGGGCTTGAAATCAAACTCTCTATTTTGAAAGATAGAACTTGAGACTTTTAATGATCCGCTCTTCCAAGACTAAACATAAGTTAATATTGTTGTCTGAATAGGAAAATATTAAAACTATTATGACCATACTTATAATAACTTCTCACTATACAATATTTTCATTTGATTTTATGTAAAATTAATCAATTTATAATCTTAAATTTATTTCTAAACAAGGATGATATGAAAAACAAATTTCTTACCAAAAGTATAATATTACTAAATATGAAATCAAATTTATTTTTGCACTTAATATGCTCCAAATTCCTTCGGGGATTAAGTTACTTTAACACATCAAAATTATTTGGATAAACTTCATATTAAACCTAAAATCATTACATAATAAATCTTGCAAACTTTAAAATATTAAATTTAATCTAATTACTTATACATAAGGTAGATACCCCTTACTGTAACAACAATAACATATTCAATAAAATTCTATAAGTGATATTTGGAGACGGTGGTGTGTAAGCATCCTTATCCATACTTTATATACGAGGACCCCTTGCTATAGATTAAATGTGAATTAATCCCCATATAAGAAGTTACTTAAATTACATTCAGCTCCCCTAAAAATGTCAAAACTCTCACTTTTCACCCCATTCTTTCCTCTAAAGCGTAACTAAAGCCCCTTTTAACGGCTAAATAGTGTAAGAACAAAAGAACCAGAAACAAACACCCAACACAAACAGTGCGCACATTAAATCCCGTGCGCTCGGACGGTGCACATTAGCCTTTAGCATATCGCCTCCCGCCACGTCATCTAACGTCACACGTAATTTCCCTCACCCTAGGGGGGTTTCAGGGTGGGTGGGTATCATCTCTTTTCTTTCTTTTCCATTTTTGGGTTTTCACTTTCTCTAACAACACTCTCTGCAACAAAAGAAAAAAAAATAAAAGGCTCATAGTAGTATATAATTAAAAATGAAATTCGAAAATTGAAAATTAACAACTTTGTCCCAATTCACCCTCCGATTAATAATTTATTTCCAATTCTGGCCCTCAGCCATTTCAATGGCTCCATCGAGCTCACCATCGCCGGCGGGGTTATCGAGGCCGGTAGCTCAAAGGAAGGTACGTCCATCAGCTGACTCATCATCGGAGAGCTACCGACGCCGTCGGCCGCGGATGTCAGTGTCGCCGCCGCCGAAGAAATTCAGGTCGATGAAGGAGATCATGAAAGTAGCTAAGCGTGTGGAGTTACAGCCCGAAGACGACGGCGATGACGGCGATGACGGCGGCGATGAGGTGGTGGAGGAGAAATATTACGGCGAAGTTGTGTGTGAGCAATGTGGCTCTGGAGAAAGGGCGGAGGAGCTTTTGCTGTGTGATAAATGTAACAAAGGGTTTCATATGTTATGCCTTCGTCCAATTGTAGTTCGCGTCCCCATTGGACACTGGCATTGTCCTCATTGCTCTGCTGATCAACATCGAACAATCAAAAGTATGAACAAACAAAAAACAAATTAATAAAAAAATATATATATGAATCAAAATAATATAAATAATGTGTTTTTTGATGTATATCATGTGTAAGTGCAACTTTGTGATCATGTTTCTGTGGGATTTTAGGTTTTTCACAAAAGAAGATAGTCGATTTCTTTCGGATTGAGAAAGAGACTCAGATGGTGGTAAAATGTACATCTACTCAAGGTAAACGAAAAGATTTGATCTTTATATCAGGATAGGTTATAATGTAGACACAATTCAGATCACTTTCGAATGTTTAGGTGTTTTGGTTGATGTCTTGTTATACTACTTTGCTTAGAGCTGATTGGTTGATGTATGTACTTTTGTAATACTATAAGTTTTGGTTAGAGCGGAAGGGAAGACGTAGGATTCATATAGCGGATTAGGAATCTAAGTCCTCCAATCTTAAACGTGAGTTGTGGTTATTACAAACAAAAACAGCATACCCAGTGTAATCCCACAAGTGAGGTCTGGGGAGGATAGAGTTTTACGTAGACCTTATCATACCTCGTAGAGTTAGAGAGGTTGTTTCTGATAGATCCTCGGCTTAAAATAAAGCAATGTTAGCTATGGTTATTCTATTACTAAAAGAAAGCCTACTCAAAGGACGGGGTGGAGGAGGACATGAATCTTGCCCTCTTAAAACTAGAGAAGGGAAGTGCAAGATCGTCCCTTTATGTAGTAGCGAGTGTTTGTTTATCTTTTCCAACTTTTGTAATTTTATGTTTTGGTTTCTAGAGTTCATTTCCTGCTTGCTATTTTGATATGGATTGTCGTTCTTCGATTATTATCTTTTGTTTCTATTTTTAGTTTCAAGTTGGTGGATCGATGAGCTTAGTGTGCATGACATTTAGGTTCAACATTCATTATCTCAAAATTTGATGGCAGAATCAACATCCTACAGTTAACTAATCATTCTGATCAAATGTGTTTTGCTAATAACTTGTCTTTCTGTCTTTGCAGTATAGCTTTTGTCAGATGTCATTAATCTGAAGTTACTCGCAAAATAATTAATGATAGAGTAATCTCTGCATTATTTCATGAACCATAAGTTGCTGTTCTTTTCTTAATTTATCCGTTGAATTGGATAACTCATAAGTTAACAGACAAGTCCATCTAACAATACTTACCTTTTCTTTTCAGTCGTTTGTAGGACATTAAGGTTGTTGAGTTTTATCTCACTTAGTCATTGTTTTTCTTAATGAGGAAATTGGATTTTGAACACAAAATGTTTTTTCTTGCAGAAAAAATTTCAAGCTAAGTAAGGTTTAATTAAATAAAACTTACTCTCTTAGATGTTCTAATGTCTAAAACGTGATTGTTGCCATTGTGATAGAGTTAATACTTGTGCACATATGAAAGAAATGTAATAATTATCTGTCTCAATGACCATGTGATTGATCGGATAAATACAGTAGATGCTTGTCTTTAAAGCATTCTGGTTTTTCCACATCCGGCAACTAATTTGGATTGAGGCTTAATTAATATATGCTTTGACCAAACCACTCACGTATGAGGTAAGTATTAAGCTTGCTGGAAGCATTCGTGCAACTACCTTACCAAATTTATCAAGGATGATTTGCACATTTCAGTTAATAATACAGTGTGATAGCACTGGTTAGCTCAAAAATTGTTTGGTAAAAAATATGAACTTATGCTTGTCAGTTCACTGATATGATTTTGTTGCTACAATTCAGTAAAGAGCTACTTGTCGGTGCTGCATTTTATTCTTTTTCCTTAGTAGTCTTATTGCTAAGTAGTGTTATCCAATTAGATATAAATCCTATACTAGACCATTTTCACCAAGATTGAATTAGCAAACAATGTCAAAACTGTTCTTATATCACTTGTCTAGGAAGATCTATGTACCATTATTACATTCGAAACTAAGATGAGTTACACTTGTTCCTCCCTTGTTTTTTTTTATAACTGTGGTGTCTGGGCCAGCTTTCGCGCACCTTGATTAATTCCACGGGATGCCTGTCTCCTCCCACCAGCAACATGTACCAGGTAACTCTATCCACCAAGCTAGGACAGATGGGAATAAATCACCTAGTGTTTTTGTCTGACCTCATGATTCTCAACCCACTTCATTGACCATTAGGCCACTCCTTTGGATGTGTTACTCCCTTGTTTTTTATTTCTCTTTTCCTGATATTGTGTTATAATGCTGCAATTTTTCGTCATTCTGTTTTGAAGAATGTAAATTTATGACTTGTATTAAGGAGATTTTACACTTCATTATGAGTAGATTCGTTTTCTAATTTCAGAGATTTCCCTAGATATATTTTGCTAAGAGATCCTTGTAATCCATTGCAAGCTAGCGAATTTTTTTCCTTAACTTCTAAAAGAAGGTATTTTTAGTTTCTTATTTTCCATCCTTCCCTGTCGACGTTGTCACTAGATATCAGAAAACGTCGGAAGCGTTCACTAGTTTTCCACAAGAGACGCAGAAGGCTATTGCCATTTACTCCAACAGAAGATCCTCAGCGGAGGCTAGTTCAAATGGCATCTCTTGCTTCTGCACTGACAGCTCTCGATATGGAATTCAGTGATGAGCTAACTTACAAGCCTGGCATGGCTCGTAGATCTGCTAACAGTGCGAAGTTTGAAAGCGGTGGAATGCAGGTCTGCTCTCTATCCCACAGTCGGTCAGTCTATTCTATTGCTCTTTTAATGGTATAAGATGTTAGTTCATACTTCACCATGCATTTTTTTCCTTTTGTTATAGGTTCTCTCAAAAGAAGATACTGAAACCTTGGAGCAGTGTAGAGCTATGTATAAAAGAGGAGAATGCCCTCCTCTCATGGTAGTTTTTGATTCTCGTGAAGGGTATGCCTAGTTACCTTCGTTTGCTGGTGCATTTCTTGTCTGTTTGTTTTGTATTTGCACATGAAATGTAATGTATCTTATTAATGCAGCTATACCGTAGAAGCTGATGGGCCTATAAAGGACCTGACAATAATAGCAGAATATACAGGCGACGTGGATTACATCAGGAATCGGCAGCAGGATGATTGTGATAGTATGATGACCCTTCTTTTAGCAAGCGACCCATCAAGAAGTCTTGTTATCTGCCCTGATAAGCGTGGAAACGTGTCTCGGTTTATCAATGGCATAAATAACCATTCACCGTAAGCCAGTACCCTCAATCTTTCCTTCTTAAGCTCGATCATTGTCCATCTTTTCTCCTCCATAAATCTTGGCTTTCTGAAGTCTTTGCTTTTTGTGATATGCTCAACCAACCATCGAGAATCAATTTCAGAATCTCTAACCTTTCATATCAAGAAATCTTATAGAAATTGAAAATAACCAACCTACTGTTCTTGAGACTATTCCAATTTTTGCAGGGAGAGTAAGAAGAAGCAGAACCTGAAATGCGTGAGATACAGTGTAAATGGTGCATGTTCCGTTCTCTTGGTTGCGCTTCGTGATATAGCTAAGGGAGAGCGACTGTACTATGATTATAATGGATATGAGCATGAATATCCAACACATCATTTTGTTTAAATATTGTCTTAAGTAGCTTTCCTAGTGAGCCTAGGATCAGGAGATCTTTCTTCTTCATAACTATACAACTAGTTCAGATTAAAGCCTCTTTTCCCTTTTCTTGATTTATCGAAGTGTCAAGGTGAATGGTGGCCATTTAGATGGAGATAGATACAGCACAGCACAGAAAATTTCGGTCAGTCCGAAAAGTTTTGAAGATTTAAGTTACTAGGTAACATTGTCCATTTCATTTATACATTGACATATGTAGACCTTAATCCTATGTAATACAGAGTTTTAGAGGTGACTATTATAGAATGCTTCTTTCTTTTATTGTCCATTCTTGATCATTTTTGGTTAATGTAAACTTTGGCTGGTTACCTTTTGAAGAGTCCGAACAACACAGTGGCTCATGTTGGCTCAGGTGGATATCCAAGAAAGCAGGCCATAGTTCCTAGTCATATAATTCCATTTCTACTCTCTGCATTGGTACATCCTTACAAGTTTGCTAGACCATAATGTTCAGTTGAAGTGTCTTTAAGAGGAACAGGTTCCAACCAGCTATCTTCCTAAAACTTGATCTTGCTGCAATCACCATTTTTTAGCTTCATCAAATAGTAGTATTCATTACCTATCTTTCTTGGACTTTCCAAAAGTACTTCCAGGTGATCGTTTTTGGAGGATCTGGCACAGGCGCCACAATATTTTTGGAGGGTCCTAGCAACATAGTTCATTACACAAATTCTTCATATGTTTCCTTAAAGCCATGCCATAGCGCATATTTAGATGGCTGGTGTACCAGTCCCCTTCCATGCTATATTTGGCCTTAATTAACTTCTATCACAGCTCTCAGCTTTGTCCTGCATTGAACCTCCATACAATTTGGATCAGAGATGTTTGTTCTCTGACCTTAGATTTTTCTGCAACATTTGTTCCCACTAGCAAAGTTTACTCTCATCTCTCTTTAATGGGTAATAAGTTTTGAATTGTTGGACTAAGCAGCCCAAAAACACTCTTAACATGGTCTGATATTGCTTGCTTTAGTAAAGTCCGCACAGATTTTTCCAAAAGGCCTCACACATTTAGGAGTATCTTTACACCTCATTAGTTTTCTTTTCTTATCATTTTCCAACATGAGACTTTGTTCGCACACCCAATCATATATCTCCTTCTTGAACATTTACCACATGACCTATTACTAAGATTCATGTGAGTATGTATGGCCACCAAATCCCATATACCTCTTCTTGTGTGTACGTTTCTAAGCTACTGGTAAATGTAGTAAACCAATTAGTGGATGGGACAAAAATAGTAAACCAACCCATTCCATGCTATCACACTCTATTGGGTTTGTGTCTTAGCTCTTCACATGCCATAACATGAGAGCTACTTTGGAGATGGATGGGCAGAGGTAGTAAACTAACATGTCATGCCATCACACTAGGGGCGGAGCTAGTGTGTACGTTAAGTGCTTGGCCGAACACAGTAACTTTGATTCACATCTTGTATTTTCCTTAAGAAATCCATTGAATATGTATAAATTATTATTAGTAGCGTCAAATGACTAAAATCCTGAACTCATAAGTTTCAAGTCTTTGCTTCGCCTCTTCATCACTCTCCGTTGGACTTGTTTTTTAGCTCTTCATGGGCGGTAATATGACAGCTACCCTACACCATGTCCATACATGTCGAGTCGCACCATGGGCTTTGATACCAGTTTGTTGGGCTAAGTCAGCTCAAAGACACTCTTAACATGGTGTGATACTGTCCATTTTGAATCAAACCCACACGATTCCCCTAAGAGGTCTCACATAGTTAGAACTATCTCTACACCTTATATGTAGCTTTTTTGTCTTAACGACTTCGCACAGCCAACATGGATTGTCTTGGGAACTTCAATGTGATGCAACTTGAATTTTGTCTTATCAAAGTATTGAATCTAGTGTCAATGCTCCCATTTCATCTAAATTATTACTCTTTAGCAATACATAAGTGCCATAAGTAGTGGCATTTTATCTGGTTCCATTAGGCTGTCTTCTTGTTTTCTGTCACTTTTCATGTTACTGTTCACTTGTGCTTCTGAGGCTCTTTCTTTCCTATTGTGACCAAAGAAGGAACCAAACAAAGTTACTTAGTCTTCTAATCTCTAGGTTTGTTTCTGTTTCATTGACATGCTTCAACTAACCCCTATGTTTATATTCATAGTCCTTGTATTTTGGACCACTGCTTATACAACAATCAGCCGAGGGATGTCGCACTTTATGTGGGAGAAGCAGGGAGCTAGCCTCCTCTCCTCTTCTCCTTATGAGTAGTATGATTTAGTAATCACGTAGTTCCTTATTCCTCAATGTGTATTACTATGTGTTCCTTCATTTGTTTTGTATCTTGCTATCTTGCTGTCATATTTTCTTGCAACCCTACTTCGAAAATGTTTCTTTTGAGCCGAGAGTCTATAGGTAGGGGTAAGGTCTGCATACATCCCTCCCTTTCCATACCCCACTTGCAGGTTTACACCGGATATGTTGTTATTGTTGATTATACATTCAGTAGCTCCCTTGGAAATCAGAGTTTCAACATTGCAGTGGGGAAGAATTAATATCTCTTATCTGTCTGTTTGGGACTTGGTTTTCTTCTCTTTGATCAAATCCTAATCATATTAACTTTGCCTCTACTGTTTAAATTTGTCTTAAAATTGAATTATATATTTATCTAGTCTGTATATACTGTTTATTCACATCTTACCCTATTTTTTAGGTTGAAAAGAGTAGTGTATCTTAAATAATATAAGTACGTGCTATGGAGGTTCTATAATGCATAGCTTCTAATTTGTCTGTCTAAAACAACTAATAAGACAAAAATAGAGGAACTAATCAGTTAACTAATTTGCCATTTTGCTTTTCCCCCTATAGTTATATCCAACCGGTGGGCAGATCGAAAACGAAAATACTAGGTGATTTATTCTCATTTGTTCAAGTCTTGGTGCACACGGGTGAATCTTGGTGCGAGGAAGGAACTGAGTCCAGAGCCTAAAAGACACCTTTCGAAAGCCAATAAACAAAATCGGGTTGCCAAAAAATTCACATACCAAAAGGGGTTGTTCATTAGTTGTGATGCGAAAGGCCATTCTTTTAAAATTACAATTTGTAAACGGACGTCAGGGGTTGTCCGTTAAAAGAATGGAAGTTCGCAGCACAACTAACGAACAATCCCTTTTGGTATGTGAATTTTTTAGCAACCCGTTTTTGTTTATTGGCTTTCAAAAGGTGTTCTTTAGGCTCCGGTCATACAGTGTAATTTTTCAATGTAGGGGTTTCGAATCCCACGTAGATCCGCCAATGCTTTCATACAGAAAGATATAAAAAAGTGTTCAATCTGGAAAAGGAAACTAGAATAGCCCACTAGAGGAAGCAACTCCAGTTTAAAAACACACAAGCAATGGGAAGGAAATGTTGCAAATGTATAATGTCACCACTTAATTAAGATATACTTATCACTGTAATCACATGTGTTAAAAAAGATCCATGGTTAGGAATTTTTACACTGCGCAACAGCTCAACAAAGTCCGTGACAAAAATAATCTTACTTTTCATTTTTCATACAATAGATAGGAGAATACGGATTAGGGTAAAAGGTTAATAGGTAGAGCATTGTCTCACTTATCTTTTCATACTAATAGTCGTAGCATTATTTTTGTAGTTTCTTGTCCCTCGATTTCTGTTACTATTGAGTGTTTCTTGCATTTGATTATACTATTATTTTGTTGTAATTACTGTTTAGAATAATTTGTCATGCTTTCTGTAGTATTTTGTCAGGGTTTCTTCATTTCCGTTATTTCTTTTGCCGTGCTACTTCAAACTGTTGTTTCCTTGAGTCAAGGGTTATAACAACTTCTCTACCTCCAAAGTAGGCGTAAGATCTGCATACACTCTAGCTTCCCTAAATTCTACTTTGTGAGATTACACTGACTAGAAATTAATTTTAAGATATCCCTATTCAAAAAGTCTTTCTAGGTTTGGATTAGATGCTCTGACTTACACAGTTCTATTGTTGAGAATTATAACATGAGCTATGATCTATACTGCTTCTTGGCTAGTTCCCAATTCCCGTATTTGTAACATGCAAGATGCTCATAATACTTTTTTTTTAATTTAATCATCTGGTATCTGAAATATATTAGTTCTATCAATCCCCTTTGGCGTTGTGTATGGTCCACCATAATGGGAAGCCTTTCCTATCGAAGGCGTTATTCTTTCTCACGATTCAAATTCCAAATCTCTTATTAAAGACGGAGGAATAATTTTTCATTCATCTTACCACGCTCCTAGACAATACATGCTCGTAATATTGACAGTCTCTAATATGTATCGTCAATATAGAAAAAAATTTATACTATCAAATTATCTAAAAGATATCTATAGATAAGTTTTTTTTAAATGTGTGATTTGTAATCTTAAAAATAAGAAAAATTTTCAAGATTCACTATCAGAAGTTCTTTGTTCCAGTTATACTGGGATTTTTTAGTGTATGATTCTCTACATATCCTCTAGTTTCATTCCCGCCAATTCAAAAGCAAATAATCATCCTCCTAAGTGGCGTAGCCAAATTTTTTACAAAGGGTGTTCAAACTTTGGATAGTAAATAAATTTTGGTCCATTTTAGTTTCAGAACCTTGGGCCTAAGGTCTATTTGGTTTCAAGAACTTTAGGCAAGTTTTAAAGCAAAAAAATGGAAGGCTACAGAATAATATAACTATGTGTGGACGCAGGGAATCAAGCCTGAGCATCTCGCATCAAAGAGCTCTATGCACAACCTGGACCGACGAGCTACTACTGCTCTAGTCCATTGTGTCAAAGGATGTTCAAGTAATATTGACTTATATATACAGTGTAATTTTTCGATGAAGGGTATTCGATTAACCACCCTGCATAACCGTAGCTCCGCCCCGGATCCTCCTAGGCCTAGCTAGTAATCTATAGGGAAATATCCTAGACATGAGCATATTCGGGATAAGGTAGGAGTAGCTTCGGGGGACGACAAGTTGCGGGAAACGAGGTTGAAATGGTCCGGGCATGTGAAGAGGAGATGTACGGATGCCCCCATGCAGAGTTGTGAGAGGTTTTCTATGGATGGGTTAAAGAGAGGTAGAGGTAGACCGAAAAAATATTCAGGGAGGTGATTAGATATGACATGACACGATTTCAGTTTACCGAGGACATGACCTTAGATAGGAGGGTGTGGAGAACACAGATTCGGATAGAAGGTTAGCATGTAACAATGCGTTGTCTTACTGTCCACTCATATTAGTAATTGTAGTATTACTTCCGTAGTTTTTTATCCTTCGATTTCAATTACTATCTGTTATTTCTTGTACCTCGATTATTGTATTGTTTTGTCTTAGTTTTTGTTATGTAATTATCTGTTATTTTTGTTATTGTTTATCATTTCTTGTACCTCTATTATTATTATTTCGAGACTGCTTTGACTATTTTTATTGAGCCGAGGATCTATCGAAAACAACCTCTCTACCTCTGAGGTAGGGGTATGGTTTGCATACACTCTATCCTCCCACATCCCACTTTGTAAAATTACACTAAGTATATTATTGTTGTTAGTGTGAGCTTTAGTTGATACAAAATTTTATGATAACATTCAACTTTTTATACTCAACAATTCCATCCATCATAATAAATAGGAGGCTTACGTCGCACGATAGAAGACACCGAATATAAGAAATCCACACTTTTCAATATGAAATATTTATTTTTATAGGAGTTTTTTTCTAGTAGTCGTGGTCAGTGGAGTATGAACGTGGAGGGCATAGGCTCACGTGCACTCATGCTTTTCTCTCTACACCATGTATAGCAATGATTATTTCTTCAAAAATATTTAAATATACACGTATGCACCCAAGCTTAAAGTGTCATATAGCGCAATGGTCATTAGATGCACTGTTGGGGTCAGCCACCGACCTTTACGAAAGCGTACATGATTGCAAGTAATAAAGTGATTGTGAACAGTCAAGGTTGTCGAATCCATAGAGACTTATGCCGACAAGTTAGTGATATATATGCTACTACAATTGTAAAAGTATGTGTTGTCTGATTTTAAATATGAGAGTTTACTTATTACTTCTATTTATGAGATTAAAGCGATTGCGAGTAAGATTTAGGAGTTGTTCATAGAGCATTAAGACCTAGAGTTATAGCTCTTGGTGTATTCACATCGTATATTCTATATAGTCATTTAAGCATGGTTAAGATATCTACCAAATTTCTGAATCACAGGGTTGATATTGTGGTCATGGGCTCTCGCTTCTCTGACCTTCTATCCGAATTAGACGCGTAACTATATCATTGAACGCAGATAGATGAACTAATTTGAATGCATTAAGTTATCTTCATGTATTTGACTCAAGTAACGCGCTCTAGGTACATCTCTGTCTTAGCCACAAATTCATCAGTTGATGCATCTCACTCTCCTTAAACCACGTTCTCTTTCTAGCCTTCGTCTCTCGAGCTCTTCTAGAAATTATTCATTTATTTTATTAGTCGCCGAAGCAATAAAATAGTAATCACAAAGTTAAGAGAACAAAATGTAGTGATAGATTCCGTAAAAGTAAACTATATAAATATATCGATGTTCATACTATGGTCACAACCCTAGGCAGAGGGTTGTTAATCACTCATAATTTAATTACAAAGCAATAGAGTATTATGAACAATAAAATAAGCTAAGTAAAAAAGTGTAAAAATAATTCTAAAGTGTTGAGTTGAAGCTTTGTGCTCCTCTTCTCTTCCTTAACCAAAATCTGAGTTAAAAATGACCTAAAGAGTATTTATAGTATTCCTCTTTCTTTTCTCCTCAAACCACTACAAAAAATATCTTATTAAACCATACCAATCAAAACTTGGTTGAATCAAACATTGCTTTGCATTTCACAAAGCAATATTTCACAGTCTATGACGCTTGCAAGCATCGAGGGCAGACTAAACTAGCTACACATTTCTTTTTCGAAAGTCTTTCATATGTGGGTAAAATATTTCTCAAAGCTCTTCAGAAAAAGTTAAGCACCTTAGGAGGTAATGAGAGGATCCAATTGAACTTCCAAAGTTGTTGATTTTGTGGGTTTGGTGTTATGTTTTGATTATAAAAGAGACGATATTCACTCTTCACGAAGTACAGTACTTTGCTATCACATCTTCACATAGCCTAATATTCGAGGGGATTTATCTACCTGCCTCTATCTCAAAGTCATTAAAAGGAGTATGTAGCAAATCTCAATCTCATTCTCGTACACCTTGCTTCATCAGATCAGCTACAAGTAAACTCGGGCTCCCAAATAAACTAGAGCTTTTAACATAACTCGAATTGTTCTTAGGTAGCCATGGGTCAATCTAGACCCTCATTGTCTTGATTAAGAATTTGTTTACCTTCACATAAGGCTCGCCATACAAAACTAGGATTGGAGCCTAGCCTCATATGGAGAAAATTAAATTTATGATAGTACCGGGCTTGAACCACAAGAGCCTCAGGCCTAGTCAAAAGATTTCATCCTGCTTTCGTAAGCTTGAACCACAATTTTGAGCAAGACTTTTTGCCTCGCTTGAGAGAGAACAGTACACTTCCAACTATTCATCTTCGAGGTTACTCTATCTTGAATATGAGCAAAGACTGCTTTTTTGCTTCTTTCAACGTATTCATAATCTCTTTCTTTACACTTTCATTAGTATTACGACTGGAAACTATACAGACTTCTGAAAATTTATCTGTTGGCCAGAGATTTCCTGATAAATCTCCAAGCACTACAGAATAGTTGTTGCCTCCTCTTTTGCTGCTTTAAAAAAATATAAAGTATAATCATCTGCAAAAAATAAGTGCGAAATAGATTGTGCTTTAGGACAAATTTTAACACTATGAATTCGGCCCTGAATAAATATTCACTTCAACAACGCTAACAAACCCTCTGCAACTATCAAAAATAGATGAGGTGATATGTGATCACCTTGCTTCAACCCTCTTCTTAGAGAAATATTTTTGAACTGCTTGCAACTATCACTAAATTGATAAATAACAGTGGTTACAATCTTCATAACTTTATTCACCCAATCCATACAAAATCTCATCTTTACCATTCAACGCGGTCATATGTTTTACTTATATTCGTCTTTAAGTGTTGTACAATTATTTTTGCCTTGTGTTTTTCTTTTTAGATAATGCATAGCTTCAAAGGTAATCATTGCGTTATCCGTAAATTCTAATGGTGAACTTTATGATTTTAATTTTGCTTAAATAATATAAAATTTAGATTAAAAATATAAATTTATGTCATGCGAAAAATTTATTTACCTTAAGAGACATAAATTAAAGATCAACACAAAATAGGGACAAAAGTGCAAATGACCCGTATTTAGGAGAGCATCTCATTGCAATGTCTACTGTGATTTTATTTGAAATTATTGTTAATTTCAACTTAAACCTTTCAGTTTTTTCAATCTCTTACGATATTTGAAATCATAGTCCAATTTTTCATCCAAAATACATAAGTTTCAAACTCATTGTGACATTTGAAAGGTCAACTTTCAAATTCAACTCTAAGGGGTCGTTTGGTTTGAAGACAAGTTATACTGAAATAAGTTATGATGAGATTAGTTATGCTAGAATTAGTTAAGCTGATTGTTTGGTTTATTATATTAAATATATCATGCATTGCATAATTTGTAAGAAAAAGTTGTTTGTTTATACAAATACCTTCCACTTTATTTAGTAGAAAAAGGCTTTGAGGGACCTTAAGGGTATTTTTCTCTTTCTTATTGTTTTATCGCAGGATAATTAATCCCGATACTGTTGTTCTACCCTCTTGCACGGATAACTTATCCCGATACTAATTACTAATCCTAGTATATATATAACTTATCCCACGATTAGTAGCTAAACAAGGGATAAGAGAGTACTAATTTTTTATTCAAGACTATTTATGCTTGTCCAACATACCAAATAACCCGTAAGAGATGTGTACTTTACGAAGGGAGTTTTGATAATTGGAGTTTTCTTCTGGCAAACATATAAATTTGAGAATTCTTTCTATTTTGGTGTTTGATAAGGAAATTTTCCATCCATATCCAATGTCTTCAAGAAAAAGGGATGTACTTGTGGAAGTTTCAAAAGACCATTTGTGTCATTCGATCAAAAGATGACCATGTATAAAATCACTTGCAAGTCCTTGACCTGGAAAATGATTGGAGGCTCGTGCATCAAGTATCACGTTGATAATTTGTGACAAAACTCGTTCATTCTATTCCACGTACCAAATGACCCCCGGTAAGGAGAGGGATTTTTCCAAAGAGAAAGTTTGACGTATATAGATATAGTGAGTGAGCATGCAGGGTGTAGGTATACACCACTTACGAGAAAGAACCCAGATGTTTCCACTGGTTGATTCTCGAAATTGGAAAAAAAAAAGTGTTGAGGGAGAATTTTCTTATCAACATCAAAATAGAAGGCCCAAATTTACATGTTGGCAGAAAATTGTTCCATTTACAAAGGCTTCCTTCCTAAAGTGCACATCCTTTAGAAATGGAATGAACGAAAGCTAAACTCATATCTAGAAAATTTGTACAATATACATGGAATGTTTGCAATACACACCAAGTTATTCTACTATGAGTGGTATAATCTGTACCACCAAAATATGATTCTAGCTACTTTTTCTACTCTAACTGGAAAATGGAAATCATAAAAGCAGCGATCAATCGTCACCAATGGAGGGCTGTATAGTTTATAAACGGAGTGAGAAGCCTACCCCTTGGTTGAAAACCTTTTCAATTGAAAAGGCTCCAAGCAGGGACCAAATTGATCACCTAGTCCATTTCGTTGTGTAGAGATGTAAATATCAGATCCTTGTATTCTGCATTTGTCATGTTGTTCAACATCTTGGTTCCATGTGTCTAAATTCCTACCACGCCCGTGTTCCATATTATTGAGTCTACTCTCAGGATGGCAAGGAGAATCTTTTGTAGAGGTATTGTTACAACAGGAGCTCAAGGGACTCGGGAAGCGGCCCTGAGGACTGCCAGAATTCACACCTTTCAATATGCTCAAGGGACTCGGGGAACTCTGGCCCTGAGGTCTACCCGTATTTGCACCTTCGACTCCAGTTAGGAGATGGCTAATAGCTGCATCCTGAATGCTGCTAGTTTGTGCAAAAAAGTTAGCAGTTGGTATACTTGAGCATGAGGGCGACTTATGTCTAAACACGCCCCACAAATAGTACTTCCTATGGATCCCTGCAAGGTGAAGGTTTATTAAGTGTTTGATTGCACACAACTGATATCTCGGTTCAGTGGGAGCATATAAAGACTCGGGAAGCAGAAATTCATCACTTACTCCAGTGTTCATGTGGCAATTCACGAGATGTAAAAATCAAAAGCTCCAAGTCGTCAAGCGTGGCGTTCATTGCAAGATCATTGTCAATTACATCTTCCAACAGAGCATCATAAGAACTTTCATCACTGAAAGACAGTATTAATAGTTAAGGTTCCAGAACATCCGGAGCATAATGTTCAATGAGTGCATTACCATAAGAAGTTACCTTTCAAGCTCAGGAAAGAGATACAAAGCAATACTGCCGTCTGTTGGTGGCAACCTCAGAAAACTCTTCGGCCATACATCAGACTTGGCCATAAGTTTTACATCAAGTTTCACTGGAAGCCCATTTGCTGCTATAACCGCTTTTTCACAGGCTTTGTTTGACAAATGAGCTAAAATATTAATACTGCTTTCACTTTCTCCATTGAAGATAAAACATCCCCTACAGTTAAAAATAAAGACAGTGAATAGAGAATTCTTTTTTCCAAATTCAAAAAAGAATCCTACTGATATTTTGCTTGCTTCTTTTAAAAACAAAAGAGAAAGGTTGCACCAAGAACTTGGGGCGGGAGGGGGGAGGCAATAGCCAAATCACCTACAAAGGAAGAGCATAGATGTAACTGCTCGTAGCAATCACTGGAAAAACCTTTTTTGGGTAAGCCAAACTTAAAATGAAACAGGTAATTGCCTATCTAGAGCAGTGGAAGTTAAAGTTTTACCTCCAAATGGGATCAATAACTGGCTGTGCAGGCAAACAATTCGCAGATTCTTCTTGAGGATCACTATACAAATTGTTGAGTGGAAAGAAATGCTCATCAGAGCATGAAGAAGAAAAATTTCCACCAATTGCCGCACCCTCTCCCTCAAAATCACTGTCATCATCAAGAACTACAAACCTCCTCCTTGGTTTTCTCATCTCTTGTTGTTTTCCAATTTCAGTAAGTGACTGAGCACTCTCTGAATCTTGCAGAGAAGAGTCTAATTGAGCTCTTTCTACCATTCCACCTTCCTCTTTGTTCAATGTTGAACAATAAACTTCCTCGCGTTTGCCTACTAGCGTAGTGTTCCCTGCTTTTACTGATTCAATTTGCTGTTCAGAATAGCATACATCTGGACACTCTTCTCCAATGTCTTTGTGTTTCTTAGTTTCAATATTTGAAGGCTTCTCCTTTTGCAAAACTTGCAAAGGATTTTGAGTTGTAGCTGATTGGACTGCTTCGCTTGCGTCATGTTTAGCCTTATCTAACCTTTTAGCTTTTAGTTTACGATTGTTAAGTTTTCTTCTCCATTCCAGTCGAACATCAAAAGCACGGATTTTTCGCACACTTATCCGTTCACTCTTTCTGAACTGCTCAACCTTAGCAACTTTGGGAGCGCAATCCCAACATATCCAATCGATACTGTCATCATCAACGGAGAATTTCTCTAGGCAATAGCTGCAGATATAAGGAACAAAATGAAATACTCCTGCAGAGTTAATAATCTTTTTTTTTAAATGGTAGAGTTGTGATATTGAAGTAAATAGAGG
Organism: Jaltomata sinuosa; assembly: GCA_003996215.1. Lineage (NCBI taxonomy): Eukaryota > Viridiplantae > Streptophyta > Magnoliopsida > Solanales > Solanaceae > Jaltomata > Jaltomata sinuosa. Next base: position 61,321 of record QJPP01000389.1, read on the forward strand.
CATTTTTAGATGCGCGTGGTAATAATAGAACGACAACATACAGACCAAAAATATCCATGATATTGAAGCCAATAGAGGCACATGTAGATGTGCATGCAATAACAGAACGGAAATATACAGACCAAAACATCCATCAGTACTTTTTCTAGACTCTGTAAAGGGGGAAAAATTGTGATTCGGTTACATCAGGTCTTTTGACTCTCATTTAGTTACAGTTATAATTCTAAAGATCTGAAGGATGTTGAATTTCCAACAACATTCAAGTCTTGGAGTGGCCTTTAGATATGGCCCAGGGGAGGTCAGAGAGAGGGGTTCTACTTCGAAGCTAAAATGAATGCTGTCACTTTCTACACAAATAGAATTTGACAGGTACAGAAAAACAAAATAAACTACTCAAATGAGACAGAAAATAATCAAGTAATAATAAGAAACAAACATTTACAGTCAGAAAACCAGGCAACAATTGGACTGATGATGTTAATTGCCCATGAAAAACTATAATACTACCTGAAATAAACCTGTTTCAATTGCTCATAACCCACTAGAAATTTATTCAGAGAGAACAGGGTTCTAGCTTGAATCTACGAGAAAATACAACATTGTGATTTTGTTACGTGTGGAATTTGGTAGGTAGAAAGAAAGATAGAATTGAGTCATAGACCATCCAGATGAGACGGAAAATACTAAGTAAATAACAAAACAAAAACATTTGCAGTCACAAAACTAGGCAAGAATAGGGTTTAATGATTAAAATGCCTAGGAAAAACTATATCCGATATTAACCTATTACAATTGCTTATATCCACTAGAAATTCATTCTAAAAATAAAGAATATTGCAAACTACTAAATTAAGTTACTGATGAAACATACTGGTGTACAGAGGAATCACGACACTTCAAGCAGTATATAAGAAGCTTGACATCTCCTTCATCCCCACATGTTAGACAAACCATTCTCTGAGAACGAAAAAGAAAACGCAAGTGAACACTAAGATTGTAAAATTGTACAACGAGATGAACAAGTACTGATGAAGTTACGAAAGAAAAAGAAAACGCAAGTGAGCACTAAGATTGTAAAATTGTACAACGAGATGAACAAGTACTGATGAAGTTCTCTCTTTCGATAGCCAAATTGGTGAATTTAGCATATTGACTTCAACCACTTATAATGTCAGAAACCTTAAATTTCTATAGAATCTGACTGCAACAACAATATGACACACTACCTTTCCACGATCTAATCTCGGACATTAATGCAATCCTTGAGTGCATGACCCTTAGATTGACAGTTCTATGAAGTTGATTTTTCTTTCTTAGATGTACTCGTAGAAGTTTGCAAGGATGAACTTACCCCAATATATTCTTTTAGAAACTCTTTTATTCCAACATCCTATCATGGTCTGTTTAAGACCACAGCATTCCAAGAACATTTTGGTACATTCTCATGAATTATACAGCAGAAACTGAACATCTATTTCATTTTATAGATCTTGGAACCAATTCATGAGATGCATGAAAAGAAAGATTGAAAAGAGTGAAGTTGCAAGGGGGAGATCTCTAAGGCTCTAACCTTGTAAACTAAAAATGCAAAATTTGATTAACTCCATTCACTTCTTTCTTAGTTCTCTAAACATGCAAAATTTTGATTTTTACATGACACTCTCTAAAACATACTCTTTGCAACAACAAAAACAATATGCATCAATCCCAAACTAGTTGGGTTCAACTACATAACTCCTCACTATAATTTTGTTACCTATGTACCATTCCGATTCCAATATTCAAAAATCTGGAGTTTTCTACTTTTTCTACTGATATATAAATCTCTAAACGGACAGAAAGACTTGAATCAAATGTTGGAACTAACATAAACAACCAAGTGACTAAAAAAAATCTCAAACTCCAGAAGCAGAACACGCATACGCACAGAGAGTCTATTAGCGCCGTCTCCCAAACAACTAACAACCCAAAATCCAAAAAAAAAAAAAAAAAGTAAAGAGACAGAGCAACATAGTTACACGCATTTGCACAAGACCCTTTACTACCCCCTCAACATAGTAAGAGTTTGCCTTTCAAAACCCTTCTTCATTGAAGAAATTGAATTTTTTTGACAATGGAACAGTAACAAACACATTTACTAAAAAACAAAACATGGGGGTTCCTCAAAAGCTTCAAAAATCTTAAACTACATAAACAGAACACACATACACACACAGAGAGAGTCTATCACCGCCGTCTCTCAAACAACTAACAACCCAAAATCAAAAAAAAAAATTCGCCTTTCAACACCCTTCTTCATTGAAGAAATTGGATTTTTTTTTGAAAATGGAACAGTTTAACAAACACATTTACCAAAAACAAAAAAAAAAGGGTTCCTCAAAAACATCAAAAATTCTCAAACTCCATAAGCAGAACACACACACACACACACACAGAGTCTATCACCGCCGTCTCTCAAACAACTAACAACCCAAAATTAAAAAGAAAAAACAAGAAAAAGCAAAAAAGTAGGAGAGAGAGCAACATAGCTACACGCATTTTGCACAAGACCCTTTACTACCCCATCAAGATAGTAAAGTTCTCCTTTCAAAACCTTCTTCATTCAAGAAATTGGAATTTTTTTTGACAATGTAACAGTTAAAACAAACACATTTACTAAAAACAAGAAAAAGGGTTCCTCAAAAACTTCAAAAAATCTTAAGTTCCAGACCCTTTACTACCCCTCATTTTGCACAAGACAGAGTAACATAGTTACACACATTTGCACAAGACCCTTTACTACCCCTCAACATAGTAAGAGTTTGCCTTCAAAACCCTTGTTCAAAAACTATTGTTCCTCAAGAACGTCAAAAAAAAAAGAACTTTTCACAAATGCGAAGCAATTAAAGCAGTACAAATATGGAAAAAAAATAAAGTGAGAAGCAAGAGTGTAATTTTACCGAAACAGAGAAAGACCCAGATATATAAGAATTCATTAGCGTCCTTTGTGGGTTTTCCAAAATGGAGTATATGGGAGAATAATGGAGAAAGTGGAGCGAAATTTAGAAAATGCACAACCGTAGTGGGTCCACTAAAAACAACAATAAAATATTCGTTTTACTTTCCCGCTCCTATTTATGCACAACCGTACACGATAATTTTTTAGTTTGGATCATTTGTTTTTATTAAGATTAATCTGATTATGTATAATTTATTTATTTATAAATATAATAATTTAAATAATTAATTATCAAATATCAGAAAAATATTAATGTAATAAAACAAAATAATTATTTGATACAAAAAAAATTAAAATACATATGTTCGTTAATGGTAGTGAAAATGATTTGTAGTGATAGTGATGGTGATAATAGTTGGTGTCAGTCTAGAAATGGTGGTAGTGATAGTTATGACGATGGACGTGATTGGTGTTGTAGTGACCGTTAAGATGGTGACGATTAATAATGGTGGTGATTGTGTTGGTGAAGTTGGTTGATGTTAGTAGTTGATGGTGGTAGTTGAAGAATGTATGGTTGATTGACGATGTGTTGGTGGTAGTTGACCGCGGCAGGCCTAATTGTGATAGTGAAGGTGATTGGCGGTAGAGATTGACACAATAGTAGTAATGGCTGATAGCGGTGGTGGTGATGGCGACGGTGACAACGGTGAAAGTGGTGGCTGAAGAATGTGTGAAGACTATGTGTTGGTGGTAATTAACGGCGGTGCTAGTTATGATAGTGGAGTTGATTGGTAATAGCAATTGGCTACAATAGGGATTGTGGTGATTGTGATGTCAAAGGTGATTGGTGATGATAACAACAATAATGGTGATTGACAATGATGATAATGACAGAGATAATTAGTAGGGGTGGAGTAGTGATTATGAATAAAATAGTGGAGAATATTATTCCACACAAATAAGATCGTTTTCTGTGTGGTTAAAGATATAAACTTATCCAAATTATACGAATATATTCCTTTTGACCTGAATTGTCTTGCTAATATGACAAGTAAATAATAAGTACTAAATCTAGGAAGTGTTTGTTTTTCTCAAAAACAAAAAATAAATTATGGGCAGAAAAGCAAATATGTAAGGGAGGGTTAGTTTTGTGGGTAATTATGTACTTTTCCATATAAATTATACACTTTCATTAGTTGTCTTGATGTCAAAAGGCCCTATTTCTTTTCTATTCTAGTCAATGTAAAACAATAAAAACTGGTCAAGACTGAAATACGTCGACCAATTATTTTATACAATATGTACAAAGTGTATAAATTGTGTATATTTCAATCATATTGATAAATTAATTGATGAAACGGTATATAACTTCCCCATTTAAATCAACTAGGCCTAAGTTTTCTGTATTCCTTGAATTTAATGAATTTATATATATCTCAGCGAACAGTGAGAAGTTCCGAACCGCAATTTATAACTTGGAGCTCATACCTCAAAAACATATTCGATATTCAATTATATACTAATAAGTTTGATGAATTTGTAGTTCTACATAATCAATCTCTAGAGAAGAGCAAGATCGGATTCACCATTCAAACACTGCGTTCATCTGAATCCAATATAAATTTATATGTAACATAGCACTTTAACAAGAAGATGGAGGTATCCACTTATCACCTTGAATAAAATTCTCCAGTGAGTAAGAATCAACATGTTCAGCTGGAATTTGACTACTCCATGGCACTCTACCTGTTGCATTAGCCCCATCACCACTACTATTAAATTCACCATAATAAAGCGTCTCCAACGCGAATTCACCGTTCCATGGCATCCATCCCTCAGGTTGAACCAAAACCTCCATATTACAATTCACAAAAACCGTCCTGGAGTACTCTTTCCAAGGCCTTCCGAGGAAATTCTTGTGCAATTTCGGGTTACTATGGTACGAATTCATGTACTCTTCCGTTCCATTGATGGAACAATTTTGGAAGACGAATCCTGTTGATTGACCAGGGTCTAATCTACCATGAGCCGTTACTGCATTAGTTTCACCTTTTTCGGGGTTGAGTAATCGGGGTGTGACTAGGATGTGACAGTCCTGGAAGAATGCAGCCGCGTTACCAAAAATGAAGTCTACGTTCCCCTGAACGCGACATGATTTGTAGTACTGACGTAGTGATTGGGTGTAGAGAGTGTCTTGGTTCCCGAGGAACTCGCAGTTTTCGATTATGGAAAGGTCGCTATCGGACCGGAAGGCGACTGCTTGTCCAGCACCGATACCGGCTGTGTTTTGGATTGTTAGGCCACTGCCCATGAATCCATCACCACTTACTCCTGATTTAGAAAAAAATGAAGGTCAATCAGGCGTTTAAATAATTAATTTGAAATGTCACTTATGACTTGTTTAATTTCTCTACCTCTATTAGGAAACTCATTTCCTGATAATTAAGAAGTTGTTTTCCTAAAATCAACCAACATCGGAAAAAAAAAAAGGATTTTCTCCATACCAAAGGCACCTTTAATTTTCAAGTCCCAAGACAAACTAGAAGGTAATACATAGTCTTCATATTGTAGCACATTCCTAATATGTTTTCTTTTTCATAATAAGAAAAAGAAAAGGCTATCACATTTTTATAAAAAAATATTCCTCTGGGAGAACCTTAATCAAGAGATAGTCAACAAACCAAAAGTCAACCATCTTTTTTTTTACTTGCAAGAAATAGTTGGCACTTGGCACATGCGGCACCTTACTCTTAATATTGAGTGTCTCTAACTTAACTGATTACTCGTATTAATATAAACTAGGAAAAAAAGATTAAATTTATCGCTTTACTTTTGAATATTATCTATATTTATCATCCGTTATACTATCTGATTAAACTTACCATTACTGTTATACCCCTCCGTAATAATAAATTCACTTAACTAGACAATATAATTTGATTGGGGTAATTTAAAAATTTGCTAGAGATAGAGATAACTTTGATCGAATAATATAACGGAGAACACTATAAACAATTCCAAAAGTGAAATAAGATGTAAAACAATAAATATTTCCTCAAATTAGTAAAATATGTAAAACAAATGATTTATGAAAGGGAGGAATAAATTTTTAGCCAGCCATGCAAAGCCTATCAGCTTTGAATTTTGATTCCTTTGAATGTAACAAAACAGTAGTACAATAACAATGAGACAAAATAATAACTACAAACTGGCTGCTTCTAATAATTTTCTGGCCGTCCTTAATTACAAAATCATATTTTTTTGTGTTTTAATTTATGTGTCAATATGAAAGAAAGACATATTTTTAAAACTTTCATTTAAAACATGACCTACACATTTCAATCATCATAAATTTATTTTATTAATGATAAAATGAGAAATTTAAAATTAAATCAAAAAAATGTGTTGCTAGTGTCAAACCATAATTCGCTTACCAACGGTGGCAGATTCATGAGTGGTCATTCCAGACACTAGGCCAACGCTCAACGACCCTGTAATGACGGTTTTGCCCATCCCATCGCCGAAAAATACCACATTCCTCTTCTCCAAGGGTACTCGAACTATCTCATCATACAACCCGGCTTTGATCCATATCACAAACTTCCCGGGTCCCAAATTATCCGGGGTCGCATTCACCGCCTCTTGCACCATTTTATAATCACACCCACCTGTTTTACAAACCGTCACATTCGGACTCAAACTCAAACCCAATGGCACCCCGGGTCTGAACCCAAACCCGGATCCGGATCCGGATCCGGACCCTGTCCCGGGTTCCCAAAACCCGTCTCGCTCAGTTTTGGGTGGGCCCCACGACCCGGTTTCATTCCCGTGAATATCATAATTCACCATCATCCATAATGCATTAGTAGTAAACCCAATTAAACCTTTCATTACCTCTAACGTTTTCGCTACCTGAAGGGTTCCGTTTACTTTCAGTAAATTCGTCGAGCAGCTAATCTGGTACCCTAAACCGGCGCTCATCCACGAACGAGCGTCCTTGATTTCGCCACGTGGCAATGCAGCAGCCGTCAGATTGTGCCTGTACGCCGAGTACTCAAATCCCTGTAAACAATTCCTCGCGGCGACGGTGAGGTTGGCGTCGCCGGGGGAAGTGTCGAGGAGGTTCTTCACCATTGATTGAGCACTACTGAGGTTTTGAGATGAAATGGCTAATGCGGAGAGGATGATTTGTACGGCCGTTAGATTTGACGACAAGTGTGAAGGATCTGATAATGAGGATTCACATGTTGGTGGGTCCCGTGAGGCCTTACAAGCTCGTTGGATTTCGATTGGAATATTCGGAGACGGAGAAGGAAGGAGGGAAATGGTTGTAATTGAATTTTTTGATGAATGGAGTTCGAAGGAGGAAGAAAAGGAGAAGAAGAGGAAGAGGGAGAAAAATGGTAGAGAAAAATATTGAGATGTCATTGAGTTGAAATGAGGAGAATTACAACATTCAAAATGGGGTTTTATTTTCATGTGCATGGTTTAGGTGAGTTGGCAGTTGGGGTTATTTTAAGATATGGTAAAGTAAATTTATTGGGATTATAAAAGATGGTATGTCATAAGTAGTTAAGTATGAATATAAGTCAGCATGGGGTTACTTGGTTGGTGTGATAAATAGGTAAGGATATCTCGTGAGATTATAAATTTATTTGGTCAAATTACTAAATTTAGATTATTTGAAATATATTGAAAAGTAAAGTTTGATCAATAAATTTTAAAAATATTTTGTATCGTAATTAATGTTTGATCAAGTTTTTTAAAGGTGCTTTTAAATGTATTTTTCTCAAAAGTGTTTTACGAAAAAGTTTGAACATGCTACATTAAATCTCACCTGGTATGAAATAATTTATTTCACCATTTTATACAGAAACAATGGGATCAAATAATTCTGAAACTAAATAATATTCTCATTAACAAATACATGATAAAATAATCTCATGGAATATCCCGAAATTATCATTTATACCTCACCAACCAAACAATACGTCATATATACACACTTTCTCCATTTTAATTTATATGACAATGTTTTCTCTAGATAATTTTTGAAATTTGTATCTAATTTAATTTAAATTTTTCATTTTATATGTTTTTATTAATAATATTTATAACCATTAAAATGTAATGATTATTCAACATTCAAATTTAAAAAATCTTCCTTTTGTTTTTTAATTTTGCATCCAGCCAAACTCTGACATATGAAATGAAATAGAGGAATATATACATATTTATGTTGCACTATTTTATTACTCAATTCGTTCAAAAAAATGATTTTTTTTTTTATATTTTAAAAAAATTACTTTAAATTTTCAATTTACTCTTAAAATATTTTTTTGACTAAAAATTATCATAACATACGAATTTCATATTCATTCTATCTCAATTTATACGAGACTTCAAACTATATAAACTTTGATCAACAACCCGAAATAATAGAGAATTCTTACAAGTCACGGTTTGGAGTGAGAAAGGGGGAAAGGAGGAAGTTTCACGGGACGTAATAGAGGTTTTGGAAAGTGGTGTTTATGGAATCTTCTTTCTCAAAGGTGTCGGTTCTAATTAATAGTCTTCTGACAAATGCAAATTATTTTTCCATCTTTTTTAACTTATATTTGAACATGCAGACAATCTTCTTAATTAGTTGTAAGTATTTGCATGACTTATTATAAAACTGTAGCAAACTATGTTTGACTTCTTCTCTTAGCTTGCTTTTGGACATAGATGCGATATCTATAAAATTATCATTTCAATTTTTTCAAAACATGATTTGAAGTTTCCAATTATGATTTCAATCTTTTTAAGTGTAAAATTTGCATGCCCATGACAGAAAGAATGACAAAAAAAGGGCATATACGCCAGAATTATCAAGCTAATTTGATCAAATAAAAAGCAACAACAACAATAACACACCCACAGTATTTTCACAACGTGGGATCTGGAGAGGGTAGAGTGTACATAGTTCGTACCTCTATCTCAGAGGTGAGGTAAAAAAGTTGTTTCCGATAGACTCCCGACTCAAGATAAAAATAGTCTAGAAAAGATGTAAAAAAGTACAATAGACAATAGGTAGTAACAAAGCAACAGATACTAACAGAGCAACACTATCACAAAATAATACTACAAGAAATTTGATAGTCTGCACGACCTACTTATTTACTTAATTAGTTGCATATCACTGAAACAGGTTGTCTAACGTGTTTCAACAGTAAGAAAGCAGTAAGCAAATAAAACAGTGATTTTTACGTGAAAAAACACCCGGCTCACAAAGGTGTAAAAACCACGACCCGTACCACTACAGGATTTAACCCCAAACTTCACTAAACAAATGAGCCTCAATGGAATTGATTACAACTCGATGTAACCTAGGAATTATAAACTCTAACTCCTAACAATTCCCACCACACAAGGTTTGTGTTTCCCAAATTTCCGAGTTTACCCAACTTGAAGATAACAATCCTACTTCAGTTTATAACATACTGAAACTATGACTACAACTCAAAGAATCAACTCCTAATACATCACTACTAAGATACCTTAGCTAGACTCTGTACTTAGGACCAGGTTCTTCAATGTGTTTCTTCAGTCACCTTTGCTGCACTTGCTAAAGTCAATCTCACAATTGCTTTTTTCTCTCTGTAAGTGCGTAGTTTCTTCAGATAGCAACTCTGCTATTTAAGCATACTCCTCAAGGAGTTCTTGTTTCACTTGAACTCCTTCTTGCAATTAAACTTCACTTGCTTAGAGTTCTTCTTCAAGTGAGACTCCATTTGCATTCAACTTCGTGCCTTATTGTTGTAGTTGAACTCAACTTCAACTTCATATGCACACCTCTTCGCTGATTTGTATTCATCATACTGCTGATGTGTTGTCCATGTGTAGTTTCCCGATACTGCTGACATGGATCACTCCATCCTATGAGCTTTCAGAACAGTCTTGACTTCATTGAGATTATGCACTGATGGACCAGCTTGACTTACCTGTTTCATGTCACTTTGTCATTAATCAAAACTTCATAGAACCCAACAAATTCTCCATTTTTGATGATGACAAACTCTTTGCTTCTGAGCCCTGTTACATGCGGCTAGAGTTTGAAACATGTGAATGGAACAGGTTAGGTTATGGGTTATAAATACTACATGACCCATTTTTTTCCCCTTTTGGCATCATTGAAAAGCTGGTGTAGTGCAATAATAATTTAGCCAAGGCAATAGTTAGTCAATTCATGGCCACTGGGGCTATCGTCAATTCTACAGAAAGAGAACAAGCCAGCACAATAATAGAATGAAAAGAAGGCAAGAGAACACGTAATATGCACAAAACTAGTCATTTTATAGATCCTTGTCAATCGCAAACTTTACAGCGGACTTAAGCTAGTATGTCCCAAAATTAAACCAATAAAAAGCTGAGCATTAGCAAGAAAAGGACAGACAGGGAAGGCACTAAGAGGTGGAGGCAGGAGGGGATGGAGGAACAGATGGGAGCAGTTGGGTCAATCGACGGACAGTTTTAGCATTCTGGGCCCTTTCACGATCAAGTTCAGCCTGCAAGGCCAGGATCCTAGCCTGAAGGGCATCCTTTTCTTCAGCATGAGCAGCCTGAGCAGCCTCCAATTCACCAGTTTTGTCAACCAAGGCATTCCTCAGCCTCTGCACATGAGTATCAGCCTGCCTCATCGAAGCAGGTAGAGCAGAGTGGTTCACTCGCCCAAGAACATCCTTCGTGGTCTGAAACGTCCATACTTGGATGGGGACAGAGTAGTCATCAAAAAATTGCCCCAACCAGAACCCATAGGGGAGAGCATGCCCCTTGTCATACTTCACAAGCACCCTAGGCATGTGCTTAATTATTCGGCTTGGCAAGTCAATCTTCACCTCAGTGTCCAGGAGCTCCATGATAGTCAAGTCCAGGTAGTTGGCCTCAGTTCTTCTCTCTTTTCTAGGCGTGATAACCTTTTGGACCAAGTCGAAGTACAATTGATGCAATGGAAACATCTCTCTTTTTGCACCCTTCTATGTTGAGTAAGAGCTGGCCGTCCAGAGAATTTCTTGGTGATTTCCAAAGCTGAGGCCATGTTGTCTAGGGGGGGCCATTCAAACTTAACATAATGGTTCCAACCCTAGAGGGAACCCCTAAAATCTGAGAGACATCTTCAGTCACCAAATGGATAGGTACACCACGAACAGTGGTTGAAAACATTGAGCCTTGCTCAACCCCATTGGTATAGAATTATGTGACCTCAGGCCTCCCAAATTTTCTTTGAACTATTCCCTGAAGGAAGAGTTCAGACAAGCCTTGGGCTGCGAGCTTAGCCAACACAGTTACTATCTCAGGGCCACCAAACCCTGTTACAACTCTTTCTCTAATAACTGAGAGACGTTGAAAGTAAAGAATATGAAGCATATGAGGATCGGTGATGCCTGAGGTGTCAATGTCAACACATGCATTCTTATCTGAGGCCTCAGATTCAGAATCACCAGATGGATCGGGTCGGTCAGAGCGTTTTAACTAACGAGATTTAGGTGTGGATTTTGTCCTAGGATTGGATTTGGGAGGGGTCTTTTTCTTGGTTTTGGATTTGGACGGAGTAGGTTTCTGAGTAGTAGGTTTGACTAGAGAGCGCTTTTGCACTTTGGAGTGACGAACATGACTTAGGAGCAAGTTATCATCGAAGGGGATGGGCTGTGGAGAGGGAGAAGTGCGGGTAGACCACTTCTTTTTGGAAGCTTTGAGAGTATCAGTAAGGGCAACATCCTCTTTACATTTCTTGTTTTTGGTGTGGGGAGCTCTAATTGGAACAGACAGAGAGGGTGATTCAAGAATGGTCTCATTGTCAGGTACAAGAACAGATTCCCCAGACCTCTTCTTTAGCCGAGATCGGGTTTTAGTAGAAACCAATCTCGCAATAGGGGTTCCTTCAACAGAGGTTATCCGGAGAGGAGGGCTATCCAATCCAGGGGATAGTGGAGCTTGGGTGAAGGAGGGCATCTTGGAAATCGGCGAACCGATTCTTGAAGTTGTTCCAGGCTGCAAAATCGGACAATTTGAAGGAGATAGATGGAGGAATTTTTGGTGCAGGCACAACACTTTCGTGCAGAATTATCTCCAAAGAGCTGGAGCTCGTAGACTCAGAGGGTTTTGGGGAGGTGGAATCCATTTTTCTGTGTTAGCTTTTTAGAGACCAAGGATCAATTTAAATTGTGTGTGAGGAGTCTAGAGAGAATGGGTCTTTTATAGAGAGGAGAAGAGACAAACCGTGTTGGTCTGAGACTGTGGCATTAAAGATAGACCAATTGGAATAGGAGATGTGATTATGATGTGAAGGCGGTGACAATTTTTTGGAAAAAAAATGGAGACGTTTGTTTTTGGCGGTTATGTTGTTAGATTCACACTCAAAAAGCAATGAATGTGTGGAACAAGTGTGCTCAGCTATTTCATTTTCCTTTTGATACATACTAACAAGTCACGAAATAAAGCGTACCTGACAGTAGGAGCTTGAAATACCGTGTGTTGCTCACTTGGAACCGTCTCTGCATAATCTTAACATAACATTTTGTTAGCATGGTGAACCATCTGGAATTAGGACACATAACTAAATGTGTAAGACTGAGTTGACTATCAATTTGACTAATAATACTTAACACTAACCATATAATCTAGCCAATCATTGAAGGTGAGTCATGCAATCTTAATCATCCCCAGGTCTAACCTATTATTTTCAAAGTATTTCCTACTCAGTGCCTTGGTAAAGATGTCAGCTATTTGTTTCTCAGTGGGACAGAACATGATTGATATGAACCCTTTTTCGACATTATCTCAGAGAAAATGATGTTTTATGTCAATATGTTTAGTTCTCTTATGTTGGACTGGATTTTTTGCAATATTTATGGCACTAGTATTATCATAAAACATAGGAACACAACCAATATTAATACCAAAATCCAGTAATTATTGTTTGATCCAGAGAAGTTGAGCACAACATGAGCCAGCAGCTACATACTCAGCCTCAACAGTGGATAATGCAACAGAGTTTTGCTTCTTAGTGGACCAGGAGATCAGACATGATCCAAGGAAGTGTGCCATAACTGTGGTGCTCTTTCTATCAACTAGGTAATCTGCATATCCCACAAGTTCAAAGTTGCGTCATTTAGGATACCACAACCCCAAATCAGTAGTGCCTTTAAGATATCTCAAAATTCTTTTGACTGCTTTGATGTGGGACTCTTTTGGATTAGCTTGGAATCTTGCACACAGTCCACACTAAAGACTATATCAGGTCTACTAGCAGTAAGGTACAAGAGAGACCCAATCATACCTCTATACAGTTTTTCTTCCACAAATGGACCTGTTTCATCCAAGTCTAACTTGGTGGCAATGGCAATAGGCGTGTCAATCTCCTTTGCTTCCTCCATTTTGAACCTTTTGAGAAACTCTTTTACATACTTCTGCTGATGAATCATGGTTCCAGTTAGGGTTTGCTTGATTTAAATCCCTAGGAAGAAGTTGAGTTCTCTCATCATGCTTATTTCAAACTCACTATTCATCAACTTTGCAAATTCTTGAGTCAGTTTTGCATCAGTTGATCCAAAGATAATGTTATCAACATACACATGTACAATCAACAGATCTTTGCCATTATTTTTCAAAAATAGGGTGTTGTCAATTTTACCTCTAGCATGCCCATTTTCCAGAAGGAACTTGGACAATCTCTCATACCAAGCCCTTGGGGCCTGTTTCAATCCATAAAGTGCCTTGTCCAATTTGTACACATAATTTGAGAATTATGTGCTCTCAAATCTGGTGACTGCTTCACATATACTTCCTCCTTGAGCTTTCCATTCAGAAAGGCACTCTTCATATCCATCAGAGTGAATTCCATGAATGCAGCAAAGGCAACAAGTAGCCTGATTGCTTCAAGTCTGGCAACTGGTACAAATATCTCATCAAAGTCAATCCCTTCCTCTTGGTTGTATCCTTGGACCACTAGCCTTGCGTTATTTCTTGTAACTGTTCCATCTTCATCAAACTTGTTCTTGTACACCCATTTGGTGCCAATAATAGTTCTATTTCCATGTAGAGGGACCAGGTGCCACACCTTGCTTCTTTCAAATTGATTGAGTTCATTTTGCATAGCCATTATCCAGTCTTCATCAAGCAGTGCTTCCTTTACCCTTTTTGGCTCAATCATGAACAAGAATGCTCCAAAAGCACACAAGTTCTTAAGGCCTACTCTGGTAGTGATTCCAGATCTCAGGTCTGTGAGAACATTGTCAATGAGATGAGAATCTTGGTATTTATAGTTTTTCAGTACTATTCCCTGTGAAGTTCCAGCAGCTGATTCAAGGCTTGGTGTTCCCCTTGTCAGTATGCCATCCGAGGTTCCACTTGTCAATGTGCCAGCAGTTTGTTCATCAGATAGACCGGGTTATACAACCTGTTCCTGCAGACTGTCATCAGCATCACTGTCAACCTGCATGTTAGTATTAGTAATAACAAGAGATTCATCAAAAACAACATGGACACTTTCTTCAACACATCCAGTTCTCTTGTTCAACACCCTATATGCTTTGCTATGTTGAGAGTATCCTAAGAATATGCCCTTATCACTCCTAGCATCAAACTTACCAAGATTATCTTTCCCATTATTATGCACATAATACTTGCACCCAAAAGATCTGAGATGGGAGATATTTGGTTTTCTTCCCTTGAGGAGTTCATAAGGAGTCTTATCTATCAATGGTCTAGTCATGCACCTGTTTATGATGTAGCAAGCAGTACTCATAGCTTCAGCCCAAAGATTTTTTACAAGATTGCCTGCTATCATCATTGTCCTAGCCATATCTTCTAGAGTCCTATTTTTTCTTTCAACTACTCCATTTTGTTGGAGAGTTCTAGGGGAAGAAAAGTTATGATCAATTCCCTTAAAAGAACAGTATTCTAGAAAATTTACATTTTCAAATTCTGTTCCATGATCAGACCTTATGGAGATCAAGGAGGAGCCTAGTTTCTTTTCCATTTTCTTAACAAAGATGGTGAAGACATCAAAGGCATCCTCTTTAGATGCTAAAAACAAGGTCCAAGTGTACCTGGAGTAATCATTAACAAGAACATATACATATATTTTGCCTCCTCTGCTTCTTACTCTCATTGGTCCACACAGATCCATGTGGATTAGATCAAGATACTTGGTGGTACTTACCATATTTTTTTCTTTGAAAGAAGTTCTTACTTGCTTTCCCCTTACACAATCATTGCAGACTTGTTTATCCTTAAACTTAGTTTTAGACATGCCTATAACTAAGTTTTTTTAAGCAAGTTTGTTCAACTATTTCAAACTAGCATGCCCAAGTCGTTTGTGCCATAGTAAGGGGTCACAGTCAATTGCACTAAGACAAGTTAGATTAGTGCCTGGCATTCCCAATATATCAGTTTTATATACATTCTTATACCTTTGTGCTGTCAGAACAACCTCATTGGTATCCATCCTCTTGACTTTGCAACCTGTAGAAGTGAAAGTTACCTTATTGCCTTTGTCACATAGCTGAGAAATGCTGAGTAGATTGTGCATCATCCCCTCAACATGGTACACTTCTTCTACTGCCTTTGCTATGAATTTTCCAATCTTTCCAACTTCAATAACTCTACCCTTTTTGCCTCCTCCAAAAGAGACATTCCCCCCTTTGATTGAGGTGAGTGAAAGGAACTTCCCTTTGTCTCCTATCATGTGTCTTGAGAAAGCACTATCCATGTACCAATGCTTTTTACCTCCTTTCACTTTCACCTGCAAAACAATTTCAAGGGTTAATCTTAGGAACCCAGACAAGCTTGAGTCCTTTCTTATGAACAAAAGGATGAATCGAATTTCTTCTGGCCCATCGAGGCAACAGGTTAGTGGACATGTTCCTTAGCACAGATTTAAAACTGTTTCTCTTTGCCTGCTTAATGTTTTTATTTGTGTACCAGGCTACAGTTAGACACTCAGTGGTAGGGTGCCCCAGTTGTCCACAGATGAAACACAAGTCTTTGGTAGAAGCTGTTTCTTTATGAAACCATAGACCTGCCTTTTCATTATGAGTCCTTTCTCCTAATTTATTCACTATTCTAGATGAGTTGGTCCATCTATTAGCCTTTTCACGATCAAACTTTATCCTAGATTTTTCTAGACTTAATTTTATCACTTTTTCCCTTTCATAGAGAAAATTTTCTTTGTATGTTTTCAGTTCTGATTCAGCTGACTCTTGGTTGTTACTCAATTTATGTTTGCCCTTTTCAGAGATAGTAATTTTTAGAATTTCTGATTTTAGACTTAGGTTGCTTGAATCAAGTTGATTGACCTGTTCCTTTAGGATACCATTTTCTTTGTCAGTAGCAATCTTTCATGTCTCAAGATCAATGATTCATACTTTAGACTTGCAAGAGCACTGAACAATTGGTTCCTATCATAGGTTTGTTCAACATAGTCTTCAATCAGTGCATTCATTAGAACGATGAGTTTTCTTTTAGAAAAAAGATGCAACTTATCTTTAAGTTCAAGAAAACTTACCTCAAAGTCAATCTCTTCTTCTTCTTCTTCCAGATCTGAGTCTTCAATTACCATGAGGGAAGTTTCATCTACTTCTTCATCATCAGACTCCTCAGTTCCTGATCCCCAAGCAACTACCATAGCATAGTCCTTCATTTTCTTTCTTCTTAGAGTTCATCTTTTCTTCCTTTTCAGCTCTTTCTTTTTTCTACTCAATTTCCCATTGAGGGCAGTCTTTAACCATGTGGTCAGTCTTCCCACACTTGTAGCATCCTCTTTGAGATTTGTCATTGGATCACTTCTTGCTATCTGTTCCTTTCTTGTCATGTTCGCTTCCTCTCTTGAAGAATTTTTTGAAGTTCTTTGCCAGGAATGCAACTTGTTCTTCATCAAGGTCGGAGTCATCACTTTCAGATGCTTTCAGTGCCAAGGACTTTTCTTTGGATACTGCAACCTTCTTGGATTCTTCCATGTTCATCTTATATGTCTTCAAGTTTCCAACCAATTCATCAAGAGACATGACAGTGATGTCCTTTGCTTCTCTAATGGCTGTGACCTTCACATACCATTTTGATTTTGGTAGGATTCTTAAGACTTTGTAAATTTGTTCCTCAGTGGTAAGGATTTTTCTCAAGGATGATAGTTCATTGACAAGGGTAGTGAGTCGAGTTATCATATCCTGAAGTGACTCACTTTCCTTCATCTTGAAGGTTTCATATTCAGTGAACAACATGGCTACTCTGAATTTTCTCACTTAGCTTGTACCTTCATGTGCATTCACCAGAGCATCCCAGATCTGTTTTGCAGAAGTACAACTAGACACTTTGTTGTACTCATCAAGGCCCAATCCACAGACTAGGATAGTTTTTGCTTTAGCATTCTTCTTAAGAGCAATGAGATTATCTGGAGTGAACTCACTTCTTACTTTCTTCACAGATTCTCCTTCTACGGTCTTCATAGGGATAGTTGGTCCCACAGTAATCCTATCTCATAACTCATATTCTTCAGCTTGAATGAAGTCCTTCATCCTAGATTTCCACCAAACGAACTGAGATCCATTGAAGAGGGGAGGCCTAGTGGTGGACTGTCCTTCACTATGCCCAATTGGTGGTGCAGAATTCATTTTCTGGATCTAATCTTAAGGTGTTAGCCTTCAGTTAAGATACCCGCTCTATATCAATTGATAGTCTGCACGACCTACTTATTTACTTAATTAGTTGCCTATCACTGAAACAGGTTGTCTAACGTGTTTCAACAGAAAAAAAGCAGTAAGCAAATAAAATAGTGATTTTTACGTGAAAAAACACCCGGCTCACAAAGGTGTAAAAACCACAACCTGTACCACTATAGGATTTAACCCCAAACTTCACTAAACAAATGAGCCTAAACGGAATTGATTACAACTCGATGTAACCTAGAAATTATAAACTCTAACTCCTAACAATTCCCACCATACAAGATTTGTATTTCCCAAATCTCCGAGTTTACCCAACTTGAAGATAACAATCCTACTTCAGTTTATAACACACTGAAACTATGATTACAACTCAAAGAATCAACTCCTAATACATCACTACTAAGATACCTTAGCTAGACTCTGTACTTAGGACCAAGTTCTTCAATGTGTTTCTTCAGTCACTTTTGCTGCACTTGCTAAAGTCAATCTCACAATTGCCTTTTTCTCTTTGTAAGTGCGTAGTTCCTTCGGATAGCAGCTCTGCTATTTAAGCATATCCCTCAAGGAGTTCTTGTTTTACTCGAACTCCTTCTTGCAATTAAACTCCACTTTCTTAGAGTTCTTCTTCAAGTGAGACTCCTATTTGCATTCAACTTCGTGCCTTAGTGTTGTAGTTGAACTCAACTTCAACTTCATATGCATACCTCTTCGCTGGTTTGTATTCATCATACTGTTAATGTGTTGTCCATGTGTAGTTTCCCGATACTGCTGACGTGGATCACTCCATCCTATGAGCTTTCAGGACAGTCTTGGCTTCATTGAGATTATGCACTGATGGACCAGCTTGACTTACCTATTTCATGTCACTTTGTCATTAATCAAAACTCCGTAGAACCCAATAAAATTCGAGAACAAGAAACTACAAGCGTAGCACTATGACTACTGGTACGGACAACAAGACAAAAACATTCATACCTAGCTACTGGTCATAGAAGCAGTCCTACCTACTAAACTTCTCCCTAATCCACGTCTTATACACCTTCCTATCCAGGGTTATGTCCTCGATAAACTGCAACTGCGTTATGTCCTGTCTAATCACCTCTCCCCAATATTTTTTGGTCTACCTCTACCTCTCCCTGATCAAATAAAAAACAAGGGATAAAAATGACAAACTCACACAAATACACTATAAATGCATAGACACAGGGGAGGGGGGTGGGTGGGGTAAAAGGCTCTCAATAGAAAAGTTCGATAGTGAAGAAAGTCCTTTGACGAATCAAAATTAAATCGAAGAGTTTATTTCAATGGCCTTCATTTTGATGGATAGATGTGTTAAGAGTTGTGAGAACAATACCCAATTAAATCGAAGATGTTGCAGTTCGAACTATTCTTTTTCATAGATCCAGTATGAAGATGTTGCATTTGGCACATGTTTTCTTTCCCCACAAATAGGGGCGGAGCTACAGCTTGTCAAAGATGTTCGTCGGAGAATTATACTGTATATATAGGTCAAACCCGTAAAATATTGACATATAAAACTCTTTCGCACACCGCCTTTGGCAGAATGGTAAGAGAAATGTAAGGAAAAAGAGAGGCTCAGATGCGCTAGTTTGTCGTCTGAATTTAGACACGGTGAGGACCCAAAGTTCTCACACATATGCAATTATCTTCACAGCTCTCACATCAAACTGCACCAGTCAGGAATCGAACCCGGATTTGTACCGTGGCAAGGTACTATTCTACCACTAGACCACTGGTGCTTTATGCTATTATAATTCCATTTTATATAGTGCCACATCTAAACATGATTTGGAATTTCAAACTTTCCTAAATGTTAGACTTGACTCATAAGTTTACATTTTATTTTTTTTAAAAAGGCCATCATTTTAAATTTTACAAAAAAAGGACTCATCATGCTCGGCTGCAGAGATTGTTTATACCATGTGAGATGATTATATTAAAGAATAACCAGTTACTACTATTGTTAACTAGTGGATCTTTATAATATTTCATAAAAGGAATATGGAGATATGCAATTTATTAATGCTACACCTTAGAATATTTCGTTATCTTGTTTATGAAATATGATTTGTTCATTTGACAAGATTGTGTAAGAATCGAAAAGATTTTGATAGTTTTAACAACTTGTGGGATTTTTATGTTTGTGAAAAGAAGAATACCACCTCACCTCTGAGGTAAAGGTACGGACTGCATACACTCTACCCTCCCCAGATCCCACGTTGTGGGAATACACTGGGTATGTTGTTGTTGTGAAAAAAAGAATACAACTTAAGAAATCCAAATTACATGTTCAAATAAAACTTCAATTTCATATCAAATTGATTTCATATCATGATTTCAAGTCATAATTTCGAGTAAATATTACTTTCTCCATTTCAATTCAATTTTTTTTGTCTTACCTTTTTTTTTTTAAAAAAATTCATTGTAAAATGAACGTCTTTTTCTTTTAATTCTAATTTTTCACATGACATGTTTAAGCTCACAAGATTAAAGGACATTTTGATATATTCTATAATATCTTTAGTTTAAGATCATAAAATCTGAAAATTCTTCTTTATTTTCTTATAGTTATCCCAAGTCACCTTACTAAAAATAGTTGTCATCTATACACAAGTCTTCGATTATTAACAATTGAATATTATGATATTATAATAGGTAAAGATGAAACAACAATAACAAAGTGAATTCAAGTAATGTCCTATGAAGCGTAAGAGCTTTAATGGTGGATGAATATATTGGAGCACAAGAATGTAGATGTATTGTTGTTATATTGCTTGGGATCAGAATATCATACAAATGTGAGAAAAATATCATTTATAGGTTATAAGAACAAAGCAACAACCAATAAAAAAGCTTCACTCGAGCATTAAGGTATTACGATCAATGGATGTTGACCACTTGGAGATGTCGTTGGTGATGCCAACTGATGTGAGGCCAGAAAGTCATATATTTAGCTATCATTTGCCTCACATTTAATGCTTTTATTGTCACTTTGAGTATTGATTTCACGTATTACGCTTATGTTGGTTGTTTTTTTATGTGTAGGATGAAAATGAATGAATTTGGGCACAAAATGTATGTATTAGAGCTTTAAAGTCTGGGAGGAAGCCAAAAAAAGTCAACCCGGAGTTAGTTCAAAGGTGCCAGACCAAGTACCGGGGACTAAAAGTAAGAAAAATCAAAAGGATGCCGAAAAATAGCCTATTATGGCGCACCCAAAGAGGCGGGCCTCATCGCGATAGCACAGAGGAGACAAGAAAAAAGTCACTGGCCAAATGGCCTGCAGGGGGGCGCCCAGCAAGGCGAGCTGCGAGGCGACAGTGCAAATCTACCACCAAATTTTACAATTCATTTGAGGAAGGGTATTTTTGTCCTGGAATTTTTAGGAACTCTATGTATACATCATAAACATGATTTTGAAAGGTTGATCAATCGTAGTACACAGAGAAAGGGAGAACAACATTATTTTCGTAGGTTTTCATTGTCTTCTTTTCTGTTGAACACATGCATGTCATTCATGAATTCTTTGCTTTATAATCGAATCCTGAGTGGCTAAACGCTTTAATTCTAGGATTGTGATGTTTACATGAAGGTTGTAGTTTGACAATCGTATGCTATAAAGATTTACTATTATTGAGTTGCTTGCTTTTTCTTGAGCTTAATTATTTGATTTTCTGGCTAACTATCGAATACTATATGTGGCTCGTAAATTGGACGAGAGAGGGAATTTACGATAATAGGGGGGTATATTCTATTATTGAGGTTAGGAAGTGGTATATTCTACAGGGTCCAGCTCTTCAGGGGGATATTCTGTCTAGATTTGCAAATGTGATGATCAATTCCAAATTCTCTATCAAGAAGATGTATGACTCTTTGATACCAAAGTATCTTGGAAATGCATTACATTGCACTTCACCCAAGGTTCAAGTTCATTCTTTGGATTAGGTACTGTGGATAGATTGCTTAGGCTTGGCATCCAGGTCACTCCAAGCTGTGTTCTGCTCCACAACTGATGAAACTATGCACCACTTGTTATTTGACTGTTCTACTACTAATCTCTCTGACAGAGGTTGCTTATATGGCTTGGTTTTTAGTGGGCAATTGGGGAGTGGGAGGAGGGAATTCAGTGGAGGTCTAAAAAGAAGACTAGAAGGGAAGCCATTGTGTGCTATGTATTTGCTATGATGGTAGCTCTTATATGGAGAGAGAGGAATATGGTCAGGTTCCAAAGAGGCAGCAAGGAGATTTGCATTCATATCCAGGAAAAATTGTATTTAGTGGGACTTGATTCCTAGTCCTATAGGTAAATAACTCTGAAGAAAGTTGGTGCCCGTTACTTATCTCAGGAACCCGGTCCTCAACGTAGTTTCACTTGAAACAGTAAGTAAATTAACACACAATTTTTACGTGAAAAACTCCCTAACTCCAGTAGAAAAAACCACGAACTCACTTTCACTAACTCTTCAAGTTTTATGATTACAAATCAATAATCAAAGGAACTAACTCTAGTACCTAACTCAAACAATAAACTCTTATTGTTTCAACTCACTCTAACTCTCTCTCCAAGAAGCCAAATCCACTTCTTGTTACAATTCTCACAAACTCTCTTACAAGAAGCCAAACCCACTTCTTGTTACAATTCTCACAACTCTCTCTAGAAGTCAAACCCACTTCTAGTTACAAGCCTCACAACTCACACAGGATTGGACTAGAAACAATTCTTTCTTTGTGTCTTCGTTTGAATAGCTTGCTTGAGATCTCTATTGCTTGAGAATACTCCTTCTCAGCTTCGTGCAATAGGTCTGACGAATTCTTCTTTGCTCCATTGCTTTTATAGAAGTCTCAAGCTCTCCTTTCCTTGATAGGAAAGATGCAGTCCTTTCCTTGTAGGATTTGGACATGCTTCAAAATCGAATTCTTTCTCTCTTGTAGGACTTTGACATGCCTTTTGGACTCTCCTCTTCTTGATAGGAAAGCTATCAACCTTTCCTTGTTTGACATGGATTGTCTTTTATAGTTAATTTTCATAATTATACTTTTACCAAAAATATGTTTTGCCTCATTATCAAAACTTGCTTGACAAGGTTTCTTCAAACTCAATCTTTAACCAGATGCACCATTTAGTCTTATTGTAGCATGAGTGTAGCAGATAATATTATACCAATTTTTAAAAATACATACATAAAATACCTAGTTTTACAAAGAGATCATGGGTTCACATACCCCAATTTTTGCCTATAAATTCGCCCTGATTCTAGCTTGATTCGAGATCCTGAGTTTGCTCTCTCTAATGCTACTGATGTTTGTTACTCGAATCAACTGACTCATAGGTAGTTACTTTATTGTAAGTATGAGTCTGTTAGGATACTTTTAAGAAACAGATGGTTAGCTCTGTTTGGCTATGTAACTATCACTTTTGATAATAAAATCATTTCTTTTAACAAAAAAATAATAATAAGCTATATTTGACCCCAAGTATTAACGGAGGACAGATTTAGACTTTTTCCCTTAGTTAAATATAAACCTAAACTAAAGGTGTATTGAACATACTCCTATTTAGTATAACATTTATTAAATGTAAACCGGAACCAAAGATATATTAGCATACTAATGAATGATGTACTATTTGCTAAATATAAAGCTAAATAAAATGCATACTGGTATACTGAAGCGTATAATAATAGTATACTTGAGAGAAGCTCGAAATAATACCTCAAAATAAAGTTTAAAACAGACTTACAAATCTTCAACAGAGTTGAATTTAATTAATGTAGTGGAGAAACATACATAACAGAAGTGTAAAATTGGAAAACTCTATAAAAGTATCTCACAAAATGAGGGTAACTACTCAACCCATAGCACAAAACCTATGCACATATATCAAAGATGAAAATTTCATCATATGACTAACCAGAATATTGATCACAGTGCTGCATATTAGTCATTAGAAACAAAGCCAAAATTGCTTGTTATATACCAGAAAGGGATGATGTTTTGGTTTTCTTAGTCTTTATGGTTGGTGGTGAAGGATGAAAAAATGGATCATCTGTCCAATTCTTTTCACCCCAGTGCTTCAACATACCCTTCCAATTGCATAACCTGTCTGTGCATCTCTTGAGTCGTCGATCATTGATCTTGATTTTCCAATGTCCATCAGCATAGTTTGCCTTCTGTGCTTCCCTTCTGTCCCATTCCAATTGTGCCTTTTGCTTTGATCTTAGCAGGCAAAAATCCTGCAGCTGCTCGGGCATTGCATCGTGCACTTTCCACCAGTTGTGGTGTGCAACATCACTCGCGAATTCTTGTAATATGTCTACGTTCCAATTGCAATCATAGTCCCGGAAACATAACCATGGCTTGTATCCTAGGTAGTGAAGGACATAAAGAATAGGAGGGTCAGCCCCGAAAAGATGTGTTTTCTTTGCTTTCACCACTTCATCATCACCAATCCAGAAGTTCTTCAAGAAGTTCATATGCTTTGGTATCCGATGCCACCACGTGAATATTTCGTTTAGGTAGCCTTGGTCACCTCCGTTATAAGACTCAATCTCATTTATGTGATCCATCAAGAGCTGAAACGTGCAATTTGATGGCTCGATCACCATGACACCGGAGTTGAACAGCGTACCATTGTTTCCCGTGGCTGAAATCTGTGGCATATTAAATAAGATGTCGATGTTCCTAAGTATAAGCAAATCAGCATCAATGAAAATGATCTTGTCATAATCTGTCAGCTGCCATAGCCTAAATTTACTGTAGTTCCATTCATTGTAGGCATCTTTCTCTGCTTTAGGATTTCTTATTCTCTGTATAGTCCTAACTTTCCAGCCTGCTGCCTTGAGTCCACTCCGGTGATACTCACCAATCGAATCATCAACGAGAATCACGAGGTCTCTCGTGGATCCTGCCATTCTAATGCTTTGTGCTGCTGCTATTGCTCCACATACATATACATGAGCTGAATGCAAGATTGTTGCATATGCCTCGCGCCTTTTGTTCCCCGAATGTACTTCCTCTGTTACCATAACATAGACACTATCAATACTCGATATCTCTAGAAAACATTCACATCAAGAGAAGAAAACACAAATAGTATATCTTACCTGTTGTACCAAAGGGAAGGGCAAGTTCACATGATCCAACAGGAAGTTGAACTTTTTCTCTTAGAATACTTAAGTCTGGCTTGTACAACCACGCGTTACCTTTTCTAGCAACGAGCTCGTTGCACCTATAAAGATTCAGTATAGGGAAGCACTTGGTTATGAAAAGCAAATGCACAGGATGTTTTCCCTTAGCAGAGGAAGCTAAACCAGCAGCAGCAAGTTGCAAGTGCAATCGCGCAACATCTCTAGACCAGTTCCCTTCATTCCTACACGGTAACTTGACAGCTATGAGATCAATTCGTGTCCTAGGAACCTCGAGTTTTGGCAAAGTAGGACAACTTGGAACTTCATCTTCTTGTTCTTCATCAATCCACTCAGGATACAAGGTGTCCCAAGTCACATTTTTCTCGGCGTAGTCAAGGTGAAGTACTGTTTGATTAGCATTAGGAACAACTTGTGCCCATTCACTTGTTTCATCTTTGTTGAAATTTAGAAGGCCAATGTTCTCAACAACTTTGTTTTGTGCAGGCAATTGATCCAAAACTTGAGATACTTCCTCCCAACTGATGTCTATATCTGATATGTATCTAGGATCAGAAGCACCCCATATCCACCTGTTCACAAAATGTTGCCTGCATTATATAATTTCTTTCCATTAATTAACAACTAAGCTATGGCAACAGTAAAGAGGCCCTCTAGTTTGAATTTTCAAGTAGAATCTCTAGTAATTTTTTGTCTTTTTTCTCCAATTTTCCTTCACTTTTCCGTTTAGCTATTTTTTTCCTGAGATGACTTCTCAAGATTCTTAGTATGGTAAATTATCAAAAAGACAAGGAGCAAATAGCCAAATTTCATTTACAACCCTTTTTTTCCCTAGTTCACCATGTTTATAACTTGGGTTTTAGATACAATTTTTGTCTCTTGGTCTTAAAATTGATAGGCCCTTCATGTATTGGTGTGGACTGACAATAGTGTAGGCCCGGTTGAAGAGCTAATAAAGTCTGTTATTGGGAGGCTCATTTGGTCAAGGCTTGACGCCTATAAACATATGTTTAGGTCACCTCTCATCTCTTTAACCCTAAGGCATCCACATCATTCGACTATTAGTTGTAGGAGGAGCAATGAGAGGAAGATGTAACCATACATTCTACACTTTTGGAACGTACTTCCTCATTGATGAACAAGACGACTTAACAAGTACACTGTTATTGGGTTAATACAAATTACTTAACATTTAACTTATATACAGTTAGAGCATGTTTGGTGTGAGGGATAAGATAAAATAATCTCGGGATAAACTCTTAGTACCTCTTAATCTCTTGTTTGGTTACAAAGGTTGGGATAACTTATTCCAGGATTAATATTTAGTGATGGTATAAGTTATCCATACCTTTGGATGGAATAACAATCTTGCGATAACTTATCCCAAGATAAAATAGTTAAAATGACAAAAATACCCCCCAGATCTTTTTTATACATCACTTTTCACATCCTTTAAATAAGATGAAGGGTATTTTTGTAAGCAAACAACTTATTGTTAGAAATTATCCTTTATTACAACAAACCAAACACTCAATAAGAAATAATACCAGGATAACTAATCACAATATAACTAATCCCATCATAACTTATATTTAAACCAAACAGACCCCTTACAGTGTAAATAGAAGTAGTAGAGCATACCTTGAAACAGTGTCAGCATTATTATGTTGACAAACAGAAGGGGAAGAGAGAATGATGTAGAAAGTGCCAATCACAATGAGAAAAAGCACAAGCTTTAGAGGATGGAACTTGCAATTTGTGTTCTTCTCTTGAAAAGGATTTTGGAGGGGCTTTATGCCTCCCATATCCTTCACTTTTATTTTCTGTAATCTTCTCTTGCAAGCATCTTCTCTGTAAAATGGTGTACAAGTAGCAAAAACAAAATTGGTTTAAGTATTGAATAACACATTATTAGTAAGTACAACAACAACAACATACTCAGTGAAATTCCATAAGTGAGGTTTGAGGAGGGTAGAGTGTACGCAGATCTTACCACTACCTCGTGGAGGTAGAGAGGCTATTTTCGAATACATTATTAGCAAGTACTTGTGTTAATTAGATTGATAATATTACATTGGTGGTGTGAATCTTTAGTTAATAACTACACTTCAAACCAGGGGCGGAGCTAGAGCTTCGTCTACGAGTTTGACATAATCCAATAACTTTGGTGTGAACCCCGTATTTGTGTTTAAAACTCAACTTAATATGTACAAATAAACTACCAAGAACCCAATAAGTTGCGTTTTCTTAAATCCAGAATTCATAAACTCAAATTTCTAGTTCTGCCTCTGCTACAAAGTGATTTCTTGTCCATCATCCTCAATCATATTAAGTTTACTAATTGTCTTTGAAATAGCTACACTTGCACCTGTGAGGCTTAATTTACCTGATTAAGTTGATGCCGTGTGAGCAAGAAGTATGATTGGATATTACCTCCAACATTAATATCAATTAGAGTTTTAATTTCTACCCACAATGTAAAATACTTTTACCAGTATCAAATCATCTACAAAATAATTACTACAAGTTATCATTCATTAGATCAGGCAAACTATTTTAAAATGTTAAAATACTCTACTAGTATATAGATTCTTTTCTGTCAATGTATATAAATTAAATGAGAAAATTTCATAGAAAGCTATAGTTTAGACCTATATTACGCAACAGAGCAACAATTTACTTATTTAGGTAACTCAACAACCTTTCTCCCCTCGGTATCACGATTCAGAACTTGATACTTGTGATACAATATTAGTTAGGGCCATAAATTGCGCCGTTCAATAACAAATTTGACATAACTGGTGGGAGTACACAACGCTGATTCAGTTGCCACGTTCTTTGATACTTGTAAACGATATGTGCATGTTTATATCACTATATCACTAATCTTGTACCTATCCAAAATGTGATATAGTTATCACAATTACATTTTAGAGCACTTAACTAAGACAATTCTACTTTAAAGAGTTCGTTAAGACTTTTTTCTATCATACAACATAATTTTTGATATCTATATCTATAATTAGGCATCAAATCATAAGGTGATAACTGATACACGTATCCATGTTTGTGATACCTATATCTATTTTTCATGTTCGTTAAGAGTTCATGTTTCATGTTTGTGATACCTATATCCATAATTGAAAAGCTACCAAGATGTGATAACTGATACTAATATCACTAATTTGCTGTAACTGATGTGTTTAGCCTTTTCTTTCATGTGCATGGATTTTTGATACCTGTATCACAATTATCTCTTTTAATGCAACCCCCACAATAGACATAAGGAGGAATACTTTTGAGCAGTTTTTGTTATCGTTGAAGGTGGAGATTGAATGGCTGAGACGTGTTTGATTCTTGGATTGATTTTGGAGTTTGATGAGTTTTGTAGTTTGATGGGTTTGTGACGGTGGGAAAGGAAGAGATGAAGGTGGGTTTTTGTAAAGTTTTGGAGTTTGATGGGTTTAATTTTGGGGCTTGAAGGCATGAATTGGGGGAGGGCTGAGCCACCCCTTGCTGCCGCCGGCGATGGTGGTTGTTGGAGCCATTCTTGGTGGGCGTGTGTGTGGGTGGGGGGAGAGGGGGAGAGGTCGAGAGGAGAGTGACGACGGTTGAGGACGGCGGGTGCCGGAGAAGCCTTCGAATCTAGACCTTGCCGGACAGATCTATGCCTTCTAGATCTTGTCGGAGTAGCGACGATAATGATGCTTGTTAGAGTAGCGACGAGCAGTAGTGGTCCGCCGACGATGTTCAACGAGTTTCACCGACGTCGACGATTGCTAGTTTTAGAGAAAACCGATTCTCCGGAGTAGCGACGATAACGTGAATCAACCGGAGAAGATGGTGGATGCCATCGGGAATCAAAGCGGCAGCCGAAGAAGTGGTTGAGTAAATTGAGGGAGAATTGAATTGTGGGAGAGAAAAAATAGGAAAGTGGATGAGAGAGGGAAAATCTTTTCTGATACTAATTAAATGCTATATAATTAAAAGTAGCTCTATGTTACGTAATTTTTTTAACGTATTGTTCAACTACATAATATAAGGGTTTATGTTTGTCTAGTCCAGTAATTTTTCCAAATTAAATTCATAAATCGTTTAATTGTCCAATTAAGGATTTTAGAATTTTTTTGCAAGCTTATCGGACGAGGAACAATTCTTCTCTTTTTCTTTCCCTTTTATTTTGATAAGCTAGAGTGTAAGAATGTGCCCGCACACTTAGTATTGTAACGCGTAGGTCAGTTTTCACCCTCTCCCCCTCCATGCTCCTTTGGCTTATCTATTGAGTTGTCCCTCTTTTGTAAGTTATTATTGTACGATGTTATACGTTAGTATTTCTTTTCCCACCCCCACTCCCTCTCTAGTATTTCTTTATTTTTGGTTTAGTACTCGTGTTTTAGATCAAATTAATTTGGATTTGCGTTAGAGAATCCATTACTTCTTATCACTGACAATTTTATTTTCCAGACTCAAAACTTGAAACCTTTAATTAAAGATGGGAAAATACTTACTCCGATCACAACTTTTAGCAGTTGGAATTTATTAATTTTAGATATATGACACTGCCTGACTGCCTAGCTACTTCAACAACTAACTAATCTGTACTTTAACAATGAGATTAAAAGGTTGAACAAATCTGTCCTTGAAATATTATAATTTTTGAAACCTAGGTTGAACAGTTGCAATTCTTCACCTACGACATGTTGGACTTGGACCACCACAAACCAGTTACAGTAATTTTAATAAATCTTTAATTAAAAAGGTTGCTTAGTCTAATTAAAGTGAGATTTTAATATTAAGAGATACAACTACTCTACCATCCCTAAACCAATAAAAAAGAAGAAAGAGAGATTATTCGAAAGTAATACATATATGTTATTTACTAGAAAAATTAAGACAAGAACAAGAGAATTAATTAGTGTAACTTATAAGTATATATGTAATGTAATATGATACATTTTCTAGTTAAACTTACTTTCTAAGTTTTGTGGTTCTTTACTTGAAAGGAACCAACAAATTATAAGGCAGTATTTTAGTGTTATCTATAAATCCACGAGTCAAATTTCAAAAGAGAATGTCTAAGGGTGCGTTTGGTGCGGAGGTGTTTTTCAATTTTTCCATATTTGGTTGGTCAAAATTTTTGAAAATTATTTTTTCTAGGAAAACAAGTTCCTTAAAATGACTTCGCTAGTGGAACAGGAACACTACTGTAAACAAAGATTTTTCCCATCGCGAATCGGTGGGAAATTTGTGCAATAGAAGATGATTTTCTCACTCATTTTTTACCAAACTAGCTCACTGAAAAAATGCATGGTAGAAAACAGATCTCACTGAAATAGTGAGAAACTTTCTAATTTTTTCATATGAAAATATTACTGTTTTTTCTTTTCCCATCGATTCAATCAAAACATCTGTGAAAATAGTCACTGAACATTTTTTTAACTAAAATATTTCAGTGGAAAAATAGTATTTTTTTAGCCGTGGAAATAGGGAAAACAAGTTCCACAAATATATATCATTCTAAATGCTTTTAGTACAATATTTTCTACTTACGTATCAAACACAAAATAATAAGAAATCCACTTATTTTTCAAAAAATACTTTTAAGAAAATATTTCTCATGAAAAACATTTCCCTTCCTACGGAACACACCCTAAATGCTACTCCGATTGCTAGTTCCAACTAAGAATTCATCCACAACTTGTACAGAGGATTGAAACTATATTATTTGCTTTTGATGAAATTAACATAATTTTATTTAATAGTAATAAATAACTCACATTGATCTTCTAGCCTCCATGATATCTCCAGCTTAATCCAATGTAAAATCTGCCAAAACGTATAAAGAAAATACATACACGTTATATTAATTCAATAAGTTCAACAAGAAATGCTATAGGGAAAATAGTAGCTATAGATTCATCATTGCCTATCAAAAAGACAAGTGAAAAAAGAAGAAGATGGATTTTCAAAGTACAAAAAACTAAAAGGAAACCAATGATTACTTCACAAATAAATGATCTCTGCACGCCTATCCAATAGAAAAAAAATATGTCATTCCTTATTCACTATGTTCAAAATAAATAGGGGAAATGGTCAAATATATCTTCAATTATTCAAAATGAGTCAATTTTACTATTTGTTACGTTTGCTTGACGATTAGGATCTCCTTACAAAGAAGGAATATGAATAGCAATTATAGATATTTTATCAATCCAATTGAATTTTTTCTAAACGGAAGAGTCTGAATACTTCATTTTTTAGTTCAACCAAGCCAATCATAAATTATTCTAATTGATAATAGTAATATGAATTCCCTTAAAATTGGATCTAATTGCACTTCATGCTTCAAATTTTTGATGATTCAATATATCTTTCTTGGGTGAAACGGCCCTCTAACTAGCTAGTAAAATAGCTCAAAAATGCCTTTCTCACTACTAGTTGCTCCAAAACAAAGAAAAAATGAGTTAATTTTACTCTTGAACTATCAGAAATAATACAGCTTTATACATTTATTACATAACTCGAGCATAAAACAATTTGACTTAGTTGAACCAATAGAACCTGTCCTTGATCCGCCACCGCCTTTAACATACTAAAAAATTGAAATTACTTTCATATATGGTTTCAAAAAAAATATGAACAAGAATCATATAGCACAATAATTCAAACTTACCTTTGCAAATACTAGGCAATGAAAAATCACCACATTGAAAATAGATACTCTTGTTTTCTGCTTTGTTCTTTATCTTTGGTGAATTGAAGAAGATTTTAAAGTTTTGTATGAGAAGAGAGGAGGAAGAAAGAAAGGATACTCTCAATATAAGAAACAACTCCTTCTATGATTGAATTTTCTCCAAGTTTTTTCTAGATATATATATTTTCTTGAAGCTACAATAATATATTATGCTCTTTGAGATGTGTCCAACTATTTTCTGGTGACTTTACCAAAAATAAAAAATAAAAATAAAAAATATGTCTTTTCAAGTCAATTGCAAGAGCAGTTTTTTTCACCAACTTCTTTGCTTTCAAATTGTCTCTTCTTACAAAATAAATAAGGAATTTTGGAATAGCATGTTTTTTTAATGCTTCTCTTTTCCTAATTTCCCTTTTTAGATTCTTTACAATATTAAGTCATTCTATAAAGGAAATTATCTTGTCTTGGAAATTATATACCCTTTTGCTTTCTTGGTATATAATTTTATGTATATTGTTTGGTTTAGCGGAAAATATTTTTTAGGAAATAAGTCATTTTCCTACGATCAAACATTAACAATTAATTGTATTTATTTTTCTGATAGTTCATCTGAAATAATTTATATTAAATTTTAGAGTATTTGAATAGCGAGACAAAGTTTCTACTGAAAAATATTTTTCATCATACCAAATACACATTTAAATTATATATACTTACAATTAAAAAAATATTAGTACGATTTTATCAGTGCAAAAAAGTTAAACTATATATTTAAATAAATTTCTTAGATTCAATAAGATAAACTACTACTATATTCATCAACGGTTAAATTAAATTTTAAATCTAGAGAAGGAAAATGAAATTAAAGGATATTGTAGCCCCTTCATAGAGAAATAGGAAGTGGTTAAATTAGAACCCAATTAAAAAAATTAAAAGAAGGTTCTCTTCTATAAAAATTTTTAAAGAAAAATATATTAAGGTTGTCTATGTACATGTGCAGAAGGTAGTATAAATATTTACTTAAAGGGAATAGTTCTAGTAGCTGGATAATTAGGTCAATGAAAACAATGTGTTTAGTTTATGATGTGAAATTGGTGATTAGAAAGTTATATCTAATTAATTAATGACTTATACCAAAAAATTAATCATTTCAATTAGGTAAATTTTGGATTATATCACAATAACACAGCCTTTTTATAGATCTCAATTTGGTTTCTATTTAATTAATCCAAAATTACAACTAGTAGATTAATTTGATTAGAGTTTTAATAAGAATTGGTTTTGCCTAATTATTTTATTTTTGTTTTGTTTTTTTAAGTGGTCCATATTAATCATATAGTTAATCATTTGGTTGTAGGTTGATGTCTACTCTATTTACTGGTCAAAAGGTGATGATTCTTTTTGTGACTCCTTTTTTTTTTTTTTTTTTCCTTTTTAGTGAAACATTACAAAGAAAATATTTTTCTTCCTTTTATTTCTTTTTGCCATGAAAAGTGGTGAATGTATCTGCTTACTGTTTTGACAAATTCACTGAATAATTTCTAATGACAAAAAAGAATAGTAATTAGTAATTAAGATTCTCCACATTTAATTCATTTCTATTAATTGCATCATGAAAAGGGCAAAAGTTACATCCCATATTTGCATGTCTATATATATATTTCCTAAAGTTGCTAAGATGGAGCTATCCTAATATGTTATACTATCTCAACAATTAATCATTTAATTAAGACTTTAAGTTATATACACTGTATAATACGCATAATAATATGTATATTTCGTAGCAAGTCTGATATAAACGAAAAAGTAGAGTAATTACGTATTGCAACTAATTATATTACATTAGTAATTTATTTATTTTTTATATTATCGATGTATATAACTTAGTTTTTTTCTTGATAACCGTGGTATCCGAGCCGATTTACACGCACTTCGATTAATTTCACGGGATATCTGTCACTTCCCACCAGCAATAAGTACCATATAACTCTGTCCACCAAGGTTAGAACAGATTGGAAGAAATCACATAGTGCTTGTTTATGTTGGAAATTAAACCTGAGACTTCATGGTGTCCAACCCACTTTATTGACCACTAGGCCACATCCTCGGGTGCATAACTTAGTTTTTTTAATTAATTGGGAAGTATTATCATGATAACCACAAAGATAAAATATATATTATATTGAGTTGGAAAGCTTGAGAGACGAGCAAAAAAAAGAGATAGTGAAAATGAGGTATGTGCTAAAGTAAGGAGAAGAAGCAATCTACTTGGCACATTGGCAACTACAAATGTCTTTGTTTGATACATACATATAATATTGGTGAGTGAAACCTTGCACCTATCGCTACGTATCTCTTTGTTACTCCACCCACCCCTCCCCACCATGCATGTATATACACTAAACTAACTTCTATGAATAGACATGTATACAACATCCAAGTACGTGACTTAAGTCTCATTTGTTTACCCTAGATTTGGTACAGTTGAATTTGTAGGTGAGTCAAGAGCACGCGTTACGATTTAACCTTATATTAGATTTGATTTGCTAACAGCTTGATTATCGAAAATAACAAAAACGCACAATATATCAAATAAGCAAGATAAGGGAAGTAAAGAGATAACACATTTAAGCGTGTTCGAGATGGATCCGAGCGTCCTCAAGAGCGACTTCTAACAATATGAACTATCAAGATTATACGCAGGCAAGAAAAGATGCTTGGAGACTAAGAAACTATTGCATTGATTAAGAGAGAGAGTTGGACCACCGGTCCCTTTACAAGTGAAGTAGGACGACTATTTATAGGTTACAATATTAGGTCTTGGCCAATCAGAGTGTGCCACACGAGCCCTCTAGTACCTAAACCCATGCTCATATACATGTACATTTGTGTATATACGTATTTTTACAAATATATATACACTTAATTAACTAAACTTCCATGTAGGGGTGAACAAAACTGAACCGCAAATCGAACCAAACCATAAACCAAATGGAACCGCCAAAAAATCGACTAGTGGTTTAGTTTGACTTGGTTTGGTGTTGGAAAAAAAACCCGACCATAATTGGTTTGGTTTGGTTTTAACTAAAAAAAGTCAAACCAAACCGAACCAACCCGATATTACCTATATATACTATTTTTAAAAATATTTTATAGATAAAAATATTTATTGTGATGTAATTTATAAATATTTCTTAAATTTTTCATAGTTTTTATCTTTCAATATATTATTTCAAGTTTAAAGTTAGAATTTTAAATGGTCCAATAAGTTTTTATAATCCATAGATATTAGTAACTCAAATAAAGCTCAAATCAATACTAATACTAATAAAAAATTATTCAATTCAACACTAGGAATGACAATCATGTTAGATATCTATTCTTTAATTTTGCATAAATACATAAACTAATTTTATTTTTTTGTTTATTATTTAGTCATGTAGTTAATACTTATTAGACTAATTTTAGTATGATTTGATACTTTTAAATTATGATTATTTTTATAATGGCTTATTAATATGCAATATTTATTCTATGAGATTTCATTATTTTTTTGGTTGAATATTTTATTAATGTCATCATTCATTTATATATTGTGTTATTTTTTTAAGAAATACCTTAGATAGTTGTATCTTGCTAGGACTAAAGAAATATTTAAAGCACAAGTTAATTATATATTTATATGAAGACTTTACCAGGGGAAAAACCCGAAATAACTCAAAAAAATTGAGAAAACTGAAATAACCCGAAAAAATCCGAGGTTAAAAAACCCGACTTTTATTGGTTTGGTTTGGTTTATAAATTTAATAACCCGATACTACTGATTTGGTTTGGTTTTTAAAAAAACCGAACCAACCCGGTCCATGTACACCCCTACTCCCATGAATAGATCTACATGTATATTAGGCTTGTGCAAATTTTAGGTCAAACTAATAATTCGAATCGATAATAGGGTTATTGAATTAATGATTTGGGTTGTCGATTTTGTAACGGTTCAATGTTCTATGATTATTGAGTTATTGGTTCGAGTCTCAAAATTTGGTCATTTTCATTAACTGATTAATCGATAATCCGGTAAAGAAGCAAAAGTTACATTTTTATTCTTACGTACATTTTATCTAAAACAATTTTGGAATATATACCATATTGAGAACATTTGTTAGAATTGGTCACTCTTGAAGTAGTTCTTCTCACTCTATCGTGAATTTAGTGAGATGAACGTGACTTTTAGGGGTGTATATGGATCGTGTTGATTTAAATTTTTTAAATATCAAATCAAATTATTAATGTCGAATTTTTAAATTTATAAACCAAACCAATAAAAATTAAGTTTTTTAATCTCGGATTTTTTCGGTTTCCCCGGTTTTTTTGGGTTTTTCCGGTAAAGTCTTCATGAAAACATATAATTAACTTGTGCTTCAAATATTTCTTTAGTCCGAGCAAAATACGATTATCTAAGGTATTTCTTAAAAAAATAACACAAAACGTATTCATTTTATTTGGAATTTATGAAGTGGGTGATGACAGTAAAATATTCAACCAAAAAAATAATGAAATCACATGGAATAAATATTGCATATTAATAAGTCATAATAAAAATAATCATAATTTAAAAGTATTAAGTCATGTTAAAATAAGTCTAATAAGTATTAACTACATGACTAAATATTAAACAGAAAAATAAATTAGTTTATGTATTTATGTAAAAATTAAAGAATAAATATCTAACATGATTGTCATTCCTAGTGTTGGATTGAATAATCATTTGTTAACATTCATATTGATTTGGCTTTATTTGAGTTACTAATATCTAGGGGTTGTAAAAAGACTTATTGGACCATTTAAAATTCTAAGTTTTAAACTTGAAATAATATGTTGAAAGATAAAAACTATGAAAAAGTTGAAGAAATATTTATAAATTACATCACAATAAATATTTTTATGTATAAAATATTTTTAAAATAGTATACATGTAATATCGGGTTTGTTCGGTTTGACTTTTTTTAGTTAAAATCAAACCAAATCAATTATAGTCGAGTATTTTTTTCAATACCAAATCAAGTCAAACCAAATCACTAATCGAATTTTTTTTACGATTTGATTCAATTTATGATTTAATTCGATTTACGGTTCGATTTTGTACACCCAGTGACTTTCTTCCATCAACGGTGACCCAATGGTGTTGATGTTTAAGAAAGGCAGGATGTTTATTTTGAACACAATCATCATTGATTTACTCGGATCAACTCCCTACGAGAGATGAGTGGTACTAATACCTATGACCGTACAAAATTGTTAATTAAAAAATTTCATTTGTTGTCCAATTTTTTGTTTTTAGTAAAATAAAATTCAATAAACTTATGTAGGAAATGATCGAGACAACCTTATAGGTTATAACCCGATAATCCAACAATTAATGATTGATAATCGATAACTCGATAATCAAAATCTTATTGGTTCGATTATTAATTTTGCATGCTACAAATCGTGCAACTGATAATATATTTGTATATATGAATTGAACCGGTCGATAAATATGTACAATATCTAAGTACGTGACTTAATCGTTAATGAAGTTGGAGAAAAATTAAAGTCGGAGAATTTGAACTTTATAGTTTTGAATTGTAGGACAATATTGACCTTAAGTGTTAGTAATTGAATTCTAAATTTAATATTTATTTATATTTATTAGATTTTTAACACATATACAAGGTTTGAACAAAGATACTAAGTTTTGTCGGATCATAACCTTAACCATACAATCCCTGAGAAGACTGCTATGAGGTCTTAGCTTCAAGTTTAGAAGAACGCAAAAGAATGTTTTCGCATCTCCTCATGCATTGATAAACAAAATTACTCAATATTTGTTTGAATGAAACATGACAGATATCTGATAGAATTAATTGATAATGTGATAAGACCTCTATGCCAACTTATACCTTATCGATGCCCAAAGTGGACAAATTCCGCTTTAAAGTCATCATTTAACTAATGCTCGTTATAATTCTTTTTACAAGTTTAATCGCTTTTGAAAAATAATTCAGGCATATATGAGTGATGTTGAAAATTCGCGTTTGAAACATGTAAAATTATCTTAAATTTCATGCATATGTGTCTGAATTTGTTTTGCCAAAAATTATTTTTTGTTTTTTAAATCCAACACCCAAATTTACTTTAAGTAAGCTCAAATTTGAAACATAACTTTCAAATATCATAAAGAACAAATTTCAATCATTTGTTTGTCAAAATAACAATAAACCTAACTGACTCATTTAGCACCCTTTTAATTTTTTTCATTTATGACTGCGATTCGGCATACATATATGACTGAAAGACATGTTAATATTGGCTAAAATTTCAAGCGGATGAATTTGAAATTTTTTGCCAACAAAATAATACTCCCTCCGTCCCATAGGTGACACTTTTCGCTTCACGAAAGTCAAACAGTTTAAGTTTGACCATGAATTTGGGCTTGGAATCTTCAAGTTTTTTAAAATAAAATTTATATATTTAAAAATTACGTAAAAAGTACGTACTATAAGTCACGATAATTGGCAATTCAAAATATTTAAAAGATATATGAAAAAACTACGGTCAAAGATAGACTTGTTTGAATCTCGAAATTCGAAAGATGCCACATAAATTGGGATGGAGGGAGTAATTTTATTTTTTAAATTTCAACACCCAAATCTACTCCAAATAAGTTCAAATTTGAAATATAAGCTCCATGTATCATAAAGAACAAACTCCAATCATCAATTTATCAAAACAATAATAAATCTAACAAACTCATTTAGTACTCATAATTTTTTCATGTGCGCTCAATTATATATGACTAAAAAAATGACTTAAATTTCAAACGTGTTCATCTAAACGCAGAAATAGAAATTGTCTAATACTGCGTATTCAAAAAATATATAAGAGGTGTTAATTAAATGTGGCGACCAATATAGGACATTCAATGAAATTTTTACCTAACTACTAGTATAAAAAATCTCTATATATAGTCTGTATATACAATTTAAATCTCAAATACTTTACGCTGTTTGTTAACCTTTTTGCTAGGAAAAAAATAATTATCTCTTAAGATTTGTAAGCTAGGTGAAAAATACTACAATTAGAAAATTGCAGAGATATCCTGGCTTGAGAAGATTTAACTATTTGTACAAGTAGGTCATCAGTGAAAGTGCATATTACTGCATAATATAGTACAATAGACTATAAATAAAAGGAAAAATTATTTGGGTGAGTATCTTTTAATAAATAATTATTGTTTTTCGCAATATTTTTATTTATTATCATCTATAACAATATATAGCAATACTATGATAAATCTGTACTATGTATTAAAAGTGAATTATGCATGCAATATAGATATATTATAAGTGTTTTATAAAGTGTTCTCTGCAATATGTATTAAAACTGTATTACAAGTGTATTATAAGTGTCCAGTGGAAAAAAAAATATTAATGCTATAGATGGTAAATATTTTCTAAATTTAACATATCTACCTAAGTTTCCCCAAATCGGGAATAGTTTAATGTCTTACATTCTTCATCGTGATAGTGTATATAACTTAAATTTAATAACTTAATTGGAAAAGAATAAGAGGGGGTTGCTCAGATAGTAAGCATCGATCCTTCATCTTCAATCTTAAGACTATGGATTCAAGTCATCAAGCGAACAAAAAGGTGGGAGCTCCAAAAAAAAAAAAGGTAAAACAAAATCGAAAAGTCGTGTGATTAAATTAACGAATTTTACATGCAAGACTTTCTATTCATGTGGATGTTTTTTTTTTTTGGTATAGATCACGTGGGTTTTGGGACTCAAATGGTGTTTGTGCTTAATTAAAGAGCTTTTAATTGGTTATCAGCTATGAGTTGGTTGCTAAATGGTTGTTGGATGGTGGAGGATGTTTACGGTCTGAGAAATCCCTCTTGTTTAAATATATGTATATATATCATTTGTATATTTGTATCTATATATCTTTTATGTATATTCTTGTATATCTTTATATATATTTATGTGATCTACAGTGACTTGCAAGATATATACACATGATATACAGTATCGCGATGACATTTTCCAGGTTGCCAAATTGAATTGTTGACTAACCGCGCACATATTAATTTTTTGCGATGATATATTTGTGCCAAGTATTCCAACAGAGTTTCATTAACTTTAATTTGTGTTTAATCACATAATGTTGTAATTTCTCGAAAATAAGTTAAAATTGCCACGATATCATTTGCAATGTAATAGATTAACTTGAAAATTTTGAAAAGGAAAAAAAAAGATTAAGGGTGTTTTGGTACGAAGGAGAATACTTTCCATGGAAAATGTTTTCTTGAAAAATAAGTTGGTTTCTTACTTATTTTATAGTATTTGGAGAGTAAGCAAAAAAAATGTTATCTCAAGAACATTTATATGTAATCTAGTAAAATCTATAGGGGGGCTCGAGGGTGGGGAGGGAGGCCTCGGGGGTAGAATGGTCAAGAGATAGGAGTTGGGGTATTGGATGAGTAGGGAGGATATTATAAACATACAATGTCACTTATAGAACTTGTTTCCCTGCTTCCATTAAGAAAGTCATTTTTCTCATTTTTAATGAACTTATTTTCCTAAACAAAATGTTTTCTAAAAATTTTGTTCAACCAAACATGGGAAAATAAGAAAATATATTTTCTAGAAAATGTTTATTTTCCTCCGTATCAAACACACCCTAAGGGTCTGTTCGGTACCAATTTTTCCATGATTGTGATTGGTCAATTTTTTGGAAAATATTTTCTCTAGGAAAACAAGTGTCTTAAAATGAAAAAAGTGATTTCCCTAGTGAGAGTAGGAAAAACAAGTTCCACAAGTGACATTGCACATTAATTGTATCCTGTCCCACCCTTTGACACACCTCATCTTCACCCCTACCCCCATTGCCCCATCCCCACCACCCCACACCCTTATCCTTTGCCCCACCTCCTATAATATTTACCTAGATTATCTACATATGCTTTTAGGATAATATTTTCTTTCTTACGAACCAAGCACAAAAATATAAATAAGAAACTCTAAGTATTTTCCTTCTTACCAAACAAACACCCTAACTTGAAATCAATTTTCAAATTATTGCATGTGTATGTATTCATAGCTTAGTAATTTAAAAACGAATTTCCTCACAAAATTCTCTTTGAAGATTAAATAGAAAAAGAAAATGTAAAGATAAGAGAAGTAATGTAATGTACTTTGTAGTGGAAGCAAAGCAAACTTTTCAAACGCATGCGATATTACAAGCCAAACTTAGCTTTCTCCTTTCTAAGTTTTACCATTTTTAGATAGTATTGATTGTCAAATTTCTTAATTTTTTTGTCATACCTTAGTTTGTTTAAGTAAAAGAGAATTTAATAATAACTTAACTATTACAAAGCTTCATTGTCTTAGATATATAATTCCTTATGCATTTTTTCAGCAAAGGTATTTATCATAGACTTTCATAGATTGAAGTCCATGGATGCTAATTTAGGCTCCATAAAGAGGGAAAAAAGGAAAAGAACCACTAGCCTTATCTTTATACTCTAAACTAGAGAAAAAATGGTTTTGTGCTCTCTTTTTGGTTCTTAATTTGTTGACATAGACTTGCATTGCATTAAAAATCCCATCTTATTTTTCACGTATCTTTTTAATCTTCAAATTTTCACTTCGTTACACTTAATTTTGTCGATATGGGCCTTCATTCCAAAAGTCGAAAGAAAAGTTGGAAGTTCTTTTTTTGGAATTTTACCCTTACATTTTCTTTGGTCTTTGAGATGAGGATCTATCGGAAACAGTTTTTCTACTTTTGAGGTACGGATAAAGATTGCTACACTCTACTCTTTCCAGACCCCACGGATTATACTAGGCATGTTGTTGACCTTTAAATTTTCTTTGGATACATTGAAGAGTGGCCCAAAAATATTGCCCATTATGTAGTTGGTTGTATTTATACGTCTTAGCGGAATTAGCCCAAAGACCACTTTCTTTGAGGTCTGCATAATTACATCTAGGGGTGTGCATCGGTCGGTTCGGTTCGGTTTTGTATATTATCGGTTTGGTTTATCGGTTATCGGTTTGTAAACATGCAAAACCGATAACCAAACCAATAAGATATTCGTTATCGGTTTTTGGTTAATCGATTTTTGGGCCTTAACGGTTCGGTTATCGGTTTAACCGATAAGAAAATGCTCCTATAATATTTTTGATTTCTCTGATTTTCTTCTTCATATATAGACTACTTTCATGCATAAACATCTATACAAATTACAAGCATAAGAAAATTCAAATACGTTATTACTAAAATAAACTTATTTTCTTTCTTATTAAGTAGAAAACTTGAATACAGTAGCAATTTCTGAAAAAGAAAAGCAACACTGATAGGTAGAATGCTATCAAACCAATGAATTTAGAAAGAAAATAACAACACTAAGACAACAACTATAAAATGCAAAAAATAATAGGGTATATATTTAAAATCTAAAGCCACTATTATACAATTATGAATAAAAATATAATCTAAATATAATCTTATTGGGTTATCGGTTTAACCATTAACTAAAATCTTAAAACCGATACCGAACCGATAGCCCAATAAATTTTTTTACAAAACCGTTTAAAAACCATTAACCCAATACCAATAA
This sequence comes from Jaltomata sinuosa, assembly GCA_003996215.1. Classification (NCBI taxonomy): domain Eukaryota; kingdom Viridiplantae; phylum Streptophyta; class Magnoliopsida; order Solanales; family Solanaceae; genus Jaltomata; species Jaltomata sinuosa. Next base: position 103,485 of record QJPP01000389.1, read on the forward strand.
ACCAATAATATTTTTATCGGTTCGGTTTATCGGTTAAACCGGTTTTTGCACACCCCTAATTACATCAGAATTCAGGTTAATTATTACATAGTACACGATAGAAAATTGATCGTTTAATTCGGCCTAAAAACGAGCTTAAAAGAATATTCGAGTTAGCCCTAAATTATGTACGATCTCACACACGAGGGTAACGAGGACCTCGTGATATGTGAAAAAATCCTAAGGAACCAATTGAAAGAGGCTCGACTCGAGATATAACCAAAATAAGCCAAGGAATTGAAGATAGAAAAAAAGAAAGAAAATTTCTTGGAGACATGTAGCAGGCCTGCGACGCACGCATACTGCAGGTCCTTTAGAAATGGATTTTTTGACACCATTCCAGAATGCTAATTTTTTTTTAAAAAAATAGTAATTTTTACATATGGAAAAATTAGGAAGTTTTTCACTATTTCAGTGAGAATCTGTTTTTCATCATGTATTTTTTTAGTGAGTTGGTTCGGTGGGAAATGAGTTGAAAAATCATGTTCTATAACACAAATTTTCCACTGATTCACGGTGGAAAAAACCTTTGTTTCTAATAGTGAGAAACCTACTGCACAAGCCTATAATTATAAGCTTTCTAACAAATTTCTTTCATATAATGCAATCATTAACCTTCAAAGTTTCAACTCATGGAAACTTTAAAAAATCTTGAAGATTGGTCAGGATATATCAACTACCTTATTCTTATATATTGTGTTTCATAAAAAATTGTAGAACACATTTACGATGAAAAGATGGAGTTTGAAGTATAGAGATTGTTGGAACCCTAAATATGGGCCATGAAAATAGATTTCTTAGTTAACAAAGAAAATGAATAGTGTTGATTCTGTTGAATGGTGTCATTTGGAGTCCCTGATGAATCGAATAAACTGCATGACACATATAATGAATGATTTGAAGTTGAAATTCAAGAATCAACATCCAAATATGTAATATGGGATTTTTGCAACTTTAGACTTGAGCGCAGCGGCAAAGTTAGAAATTTCATTAAGGTTGTTCAAGATTTAATATATACGTGTGAAAAATAATTTTTAACCTATATACTTTGTATGATTTTCTATATATATAAAATATAATTTTTCAATGAAGGGTGTTCAGCTGGTCACCCTCACTACATGTGGCTACACCACTGCTTGAGCGTTAAAAGTCCGAGTGAAACCAATGGACATAATATGAATAGTTGATGATGCATACATATTGAATTAGAGTAAAGACATCAAATGCATCTTGAACTTGTTTCGAAAAGTCGATAACACACTCAAACTATTGTGACGACCTATTACACACTTATACTATTTAAAAGTGAATTTATTTCCACCTTAGAAGCTGATGTGGCACAAAAAACAAAAAAAAATTAAAAAAAGCGCGTTTATTGAAATTTTATTTGTGTTTTTCATTTTTTTTACTTCCACACCTTTTTATATTCTTCAATGTATCTTCATTATCACTTTCTTCTCTCTTCTCCAAAACCCACCATGAATCGCCATTTGCAACATTTACCTTTAAAGAAAACTTCATTTCACTCATTCCCTTTCTCTCAACATCATTTCAAATCTTCATATATATTTCATTATTAAAAATCACATCTTCATTCTTTCTTTTTTTCAAGAAAAATTATACACCCATTTTCATTAAAGAAAATTACACAAGCTAAAATAATCAATGAATCACAAGTTAAGAATATAGCTTTCTGGATGGAGAATTATTATTTTCATTGAAAAATTACAGATTTCCTTTTTAGTAAGAGTTTTTGTTTTTTGGCAAACTTAATTCAACGGGGTAATTTTCATCAATTTAATGGCATTACTTTGTTGCTGTTAATTTAATTTTTCCTACTATATGAAACTCTCATAAGAAAAAGACGTAGATCTAAATGAAAAGAAAAATTGAGGTATTAAGAAAAAGTAAAAATTGATGTTAATTTTATGATGGTATTGTGTAGATATTTGGTGGTGGGTGATCAAGAAGAAGAAATTGATATGATAATGATAGTGATGGTTATTTTAATTTTGGTGAGTATTAAAATCTATTAGTGGTGGTGTAATTTTAATCTGAATTTAGTGATGAGTATCAAATCTGTGGTTGTTCTTTGTAATTTTTGATGTCAACAATGGTGGCGATGTGATTCCAATAGTGAGTTTGGTTATGGGTATTGAATTTTGTAGTGGTTCTTTGCATTTTTTTGTGGTGACGATGGTGATGGTGTGATTCTGATGGTGGGTTTGATTGTGGGTGGTGAAATTTGTGGTGGTTATTTTAATTTTGGTGGTGAAATTTATGAATTTGGTGATGATATGGTGATAATGATGGTGATTCTATGGTGACTATGGTGGTTTACAGTGAAGAAGAAGCAATAGGGTGACATGGAGAGAGAAAAATTTAAAATCTGATATAACATCTTATGAGGCAGTGACATGGTGATGACGTGGCGTGAGTGTAATACACCTCCCATCATGTGACTGGTTATATATGTTTTAGGGTGGAAAAAATTCACTTTTAAATAGTACAAGTATGTAATAGGCCGTCACAATAGTTTGAGTGTGTAATCGAATTTTTTGAATAAGTTCAAGGTGCATTTGATGTATTTTCTCTATTGAATTATGTATATTAACTCCCGTTAAACCATATGGACCACTTAGTGCAAATGTTAGCTAACGAGATGCTTAAAGTATGTTTCACGATCCAAAATCTGAATAGTCGTGATGACATCTACATTCAACCTCGTAGGTGACCATAATTCGATTTGAAAATCATTTAACCAAGTATAGTTCGGAAAAGTGAAGTGATAATAAATATCACGCCATTAACGAAATCTCATTATCATCAATATGTGGAAATAGAAATTATGCCCCAAAAACTTAGTGTCAAGAGTGCAAGAGCATCTAAAATATAAATACAAAAGGAGAAAGATCTCATTACCACTGTCTGAAATTAAATGCAGAATATAAATATAAGTGGAGTCCAGTATATGATGTGGATCTTTCAAGCTGTTAGAATCGATATAATCAGGCATCATCCGGAAGCTAACAAAGTAAACCTTGAACGATGATAACAAAGAGAAATTATAACTGTTATAAAAAAATATAAAATATATTTCTCACTGGAGTGTGGATCGGGAGCCCAAAGAGGAAAGGATTTGGCTCTGATACCATTTGTTAGGATCAAAATAAACAGGTGTCATGCAGAAGCTAATAAAGCAAACCTCGAAATACAATAAATAAAAAGACAAACAAGAAATATATCCAAAAAAAGATACAATAATTTAACATGGTCCCTTCTATATATCTCCGGCGCGCACTCACATGTGTGTTGGGTGATTAACAAATCACTTGAAATTATTATGTCTTTTTATATGTTTCTCGTTTGTCTTTTCAGTTATTCGTATTTCAAAATTTATGTTATTAGCTTTCCATGACATATATTTATTTTGATCCTAACACAAAGAGCTCACATAATAACTCCAATTGATAGCCTCAAATGAAGACTTTTTTTTTGGGGGGGGGGGGGGGGGGGGGCTCATGCAGTGTATGAAAGGTCTTAAAAACTTTTAATTAGCATTCACTTTTCATTTTACGCTAGAAAAAGAAAAGTGCGCAGCACTTTGAGAAATTAAGAGTTTTCAGTTTTATGTACACATGGAGTAAAAGTATTGATATAATTAAATTATTCAGAAGATAATTATAAATAATTTTCAAATCAATAGTAATTGTTAATAACGTAAAATAAATTCTTAAATAATATGTTACAACAAATTAAATTACACTAAGATAAGAAGAGCTAAACATAGAAAGTTTGAGTTAACCAATGCCGTGTGGAAGACTTTTACTCTTCAACAGAAGAATTCTTCACGTACAAATATGGGAATTCCACAAATATGTGACACATTATTTTTTCTCTTCGAGGGAAAAATATTTTTTTATTACAAAAATAATGAAGCTATTATAGGTTTTAAACTAGGAAAATACAAGAAGGAAAGTTTTTTTTCTTTTTCGTCCTACACCTAGTTTAGCTAAAGAACTCATTTAGGGTCTTTCGGGATCTTTACATATGCCGGTCGAATAAACTGTTTAAGTTTTTTTAGTTGATATACATATTTTTTTGGTAACAACTGTGAATATTATTACCAGTAACTAACAACAAACTACAAAACTAAAGAGTACCTAAGTCCATGGCCACTTCCTAGGGAGGGTGCCATGGTGCTCAGGACTCTGAGAAAAACAAGAAAACAACTAACTCTTCAGCCTATACATGAAATTTCCACTGCTATGTGCTTGTTTAGAGGCACTAAACATATCTAGTCTAACTATGATTTCTCTCTTGATGTGTGCTATTGCTTCAGCCGGCTGTACATAAATCCCTTTAAATTGTTTCCAGTTCCTAGCTCGCCAAGCATGGTAGTACATGGCTCCCTAGATTGCCGATAGTATCTCCTTCATAAATTGGTTACATCTCTTCCCCTTTATACTTAACAATACTCTTCGCAAGTCACCATTGCAAATTGTGGTGCCTGTCCATGCCTCAAGACCTTCTCGAACCGCCTTGATCCAGTCACACTGTCCAAATAAGTGGCTAGCTGTTTCCTGAGCCTGTTTATCACAAAGATTGCATTCCATATCGTCTATTGGTATATTCAGCCTATATATCCTTTCTTTGATGAGTAGCTTGTTCTGTGCAGCAAGCCACAATATAAATCTATGCTTAGGTTGAGCCACTACACTCCAGATTAGTTCAGCAATACTTAGTCTTTTCTGCTCCCCTATCAACTTCAAATAAACTGCAGTAATCGAGTAATCTCCAGTGGTTATGAGTACATATATACCTTCCATTTACATACCAGTCCTTCATGCGAGCTTTCAAAGAATATATTTTCCTCCAACACCAGCTGCTGTCTGGAGGTGCTCTATGTACCCAGATATCTGCAGTATCCTTCATATAAAGTTCATGGACCCATTTCACCCACAAGGATTCCTTATTAACAATAAGCTGTCACAACAACTTCCCAACAAAATCCACATTCCACAACCTGCATCTCTTTATGTTTAGCCCTCCTACCTTCTTAGGATGACAGATTGCTTCCCAAGCTACCAAAGATACCTTTCTCCTCTCAGTTGTGGTACCCCTAGATATTCTCTGCACTTTCTATCAACTTCTTTTAGATATACATATTTAATATACAATTTATACATGGTTTACACATCTATAGGATATTTTTAGTTTAAGCGGTTGGCAAAGCAGCTATTTAGATTAATTCTTCATCATTATTTCATTTTTTATTCATTTTTTTGTTCTAAAAGAATTTTTCTTGTAGTAATTGTACGAACTATTATATCGCACACTACTCGAATTAACTTTGAATTGACTCATGAATAATCCAGGACTAGCTTCCCTTTTTGACCTTTTCATATGGACTTGGCACAAAGAATTGGAAAATATATATTCTATGAGTAAGAGGCAAAGATGTGCTTTGATATGTGAACAAAGTAGAAACATGCATACAAAGTAATCAATATGGATTGTGGTGGAACGGTTGGAATCTCCCACCCTTAATAAGAAGTCTCGGATTCAAGTCGTGGAAATGAAAAATATTTTGTTGAAAGCGTCGTCCCCAAAAATATGCCCTGCAATGCACGAATTCGGTTAGTCAAGCTTCAGTACTGTACGAATACTGGACACTAGATAGCAAACCAAAACACAATCCATACATAAATTGACCAATTCTTTTATGCTTACCTTTTCCATGATAAATGTGAATGCAAGGAAGTATACTTTTAGACCACTCAATTTTTTAAAAAAAATCCAATTCAATAACCTGAATATTAACGTAAATTGTAATAACATGAGTAGAAAAATTCTTTACATTGGATCTGACAATAAATAGAAGCTTCACATGGGCAAATTACTTAATAATATGCAAGACTATGTGAATTTATATATAGTATTAATTAATTAAGGACATTCCTGCCGTATTAACCGGTTCACTTTACACAAGCACTTCAACCCGGAAAAGAGAAATTCATTAACTTATTAGTTTTTTGTTTTTCCTCCGATGTCCCATACCTGCATTGAGACCAATTTATCATGATTCGCATTGGAAAATGTCACTTTGAAGACTAAAACATTTATTCACTATCAAAAACTATCTCATTCTCAGAGCTTGAAACCTCACTGATAAAAAAAATTCATTGACTCAAAGGTGCAAAAAGAAGGCTTACTCTCGTGGCCTTTAAGTTGAGTGATGACATATATACACTAATAAAATCCAAATTAAAGATCAGAAGGAAAAAAAAGAAAAAAGGCGCACTAGAGACTAGAGAGTTGTTGAAATGGAGAAAAAAAAGCTTATCCTACGTACAATTAAACTGCGATACCAAATGGACACACCACTCACAGGGAACATCAAGTGGACATCAAACTGAAATATATACTATGTAGAACTTTTTCGATTCACTTTTATTTGTTAAATTTGAAAAAACAAGATATAATTTATCACTTAATTTCTAATTTATCCTTATTATTAAGTACTATCCATTTCACAACATTTAGATGATTTATCATAATTAAGGATGATACGACAAAATTCATTATATTTATTATTTCTTATAGGATGTATCAAGTTAAACATAGACGGTGAAAGTATTATTCTACACTCGTGATATACTATCATGCTAGCTAGGTGTCAACATGATTTGGTAAGATCTTTTCTTCTTTTTTGCCCAATTTTCTGTTAATTTTTTTTCCTGAGAATTTAGAGGTATGAAATCCTCTAGGTTGATATTCTAAGTTAACTAAATGGGTATTCACTTTGATTCAGGAGTATAATTTTTTTTTTTGGTTCGACAATGATTATTTCTGAAGTTCCAATGAGAAAAAATTAAGTTGAAGAAATAAAGAGTTCATTGTTAGTTTTAGAATTAAAAATGACATTTTTTATAGTTAAAAATAACTTAATTTTAAAAAAATTCTTTTATTCTTAATAAAATAATTTATAATTACACAAATATTTAAAATTTATTTTATACCATGAATTTCAAAGAACTTTCTTTTTTCTTAAATTTTATATTAAATTAAATAATGTCACAAAAATTGAGACATTGAAGTAAAGTTTAGTACTAGTCTAATTGAATTATTTGATCATTAGAAGTCAATGACTATGGGCTCTAGCTCATTATTGTCTTCACAAAACTTGCAACTCTTCAACAACTTAGAAAAATGCAACTCTTCTGTTATAAAGTATGTCACATTTGTAGTAGTACAAGTAATTGAAAGACCAGACATGTGGTAACAACCTATTCACCAATAATTCATGGTAGCTCATCAAACACAACCTCAAGTATATGTTATTGGAAACTGTATCAACAACCTAACTCCCTTATGTCAATAACTACCGCAAGAGCGACTTTGGCAGGATTTATAACAATACTGCTTAATATGGTGTATTAGTAATGTTGACATTAGCAATTGCTGGTGTTAATTATGCTGAAATTATTTCTTATTCAGCGTTTAGTTTTGATGTATTAAAATTAACATGCACTGCATAATTTCTAAAAATATTACTCCTATTTGTTTACAAAAGTACCCTCCACGAATATGACGGAAAGAATGTAAAAAAGTTTTGAGGGGCAATTGTGTCTTTGACTATGCTAATGCATGCATTAAAATCCTTTGCATTATTAATACCATGAATTTCCATGTATTAGTTATACATACTTTAATACCAAATAGAAAGTACTTGCATTAATTATGCATAGATTGAAAAAGTGTATCAAACAAGGTATTAGTAATATAATACACAAAGTTAATGCATGCATTATTTTTTCTAATACACTCTACCAAACGACCTCTTATAGTTCATTTACACAAAAGCAGACACAAACATCATCAACAACAACAATAATAAATCCAATGTAATCTTACAAGTGGAGTCTGAAGAGACTAGTGTGTACGTAAACCTCACTCCTACGGTCCTACCTTATGAAGGCAGAGAGACGATTTTTTGATAGACCCTCGGCTCAAGTAACAAACAACATCATTTTAAAAAAAATGAAACAAGAGCAAGAACCACATGTCAAGAAACATTAGACACACATCTGAGTTGATATGAAACTTTTGGCAAGATATATCTCACATTAAGAAGTTCCAAAAAAATTCCCCCTATTTGGTACAAGAGGTTGATGTTTAGTAATCACATTGGAGGACATAGAAGCTTCACTTACTAGATATACATTTAACATTACAAAGTTAATCAAGAAGACATAGAAATCCATTGATCACCCTGAATGAAATTTTGTACAGAGTATGAGTTAACATGTTCTGCAGGGATTTGGCTACTCCATGACACTCGTCCTGCTGTATTAGCTCCGGCACCAGTATTTCTATATTCCCCATAGTAAAGTGTCTTCAACGCGAAATCACCGCTCCAGGGTAACCATCCATTAGCTGAAATAAGAGCCTCTAAAGTACATTCTAGAAAGACGGTCCGAGAATACTCCTTCCATGGTCTTCCCAGAAAATTTTTGTGCACCTTGGGCTTGTTGTAGTACAAGGCCATGTACTCGTCAGTTCCATTGATCAAACAATTTTGGAAGACGAAGCCAGTCGATTGTGCAGGGTCTATCCTGCCATGAGCAGTCACAGCATTCGTCTCTCCCTTCTCGGGACGGAGTTGTCGAGGTGCAATTAGGATGTCACAGTCTTGGAAGAAAGAAGCTGAGTTCCCAAAAATGAAGTCTACATTGCCTTGGATACGGCAGGACTTGTAGTATTGGCGCAAAGCATGGGCGTACAGGGTGTCTTGATTGCCAATGAACTCACAATTCTCTACAACTGAAAGATCACTGTCGGATCGGAATGCTACGGCTTGGTGGGCATCTGGACCTGCTGTGTTTTGGAAGGTGATACCACTGGCCATGAATCCATCACCAACAACTCCTGTTTTAGAAATACTAAACGTTAGAATAACTCAAAACTACAAAAGTTCATCAATTATGTCTTCAACAGGAAATGGTAAATCTACAGATTTTTATCATCACTTCGGTTTTCCATTCACTACTTCATTTCGACATCAAGTCCTGAGCCAAAGGCTTATATAACAAATGCAAAGATTTTGCACTTCTGGCAGACCCCTATGATCCAGAGATGAATCAAAGCGGGTTCAATAGGCTCAACTGAAGCCATTGCTTTTGGCTCCACCCAAACCCGCTGACTATAAATTCTAACTTTGCGTTTGCTGTGGAGAAAGGACTAAATCTTCCCCTTTTCACATAACCACATAAAGTAAATGCAAATTGAAAAATAACGCAAAAGAATCAAGCCCACAGTTTGACTAGTATTTCACAAATCCATTTCAATACAGGTGAGCTTTGAATGCAAACACAACAAAACAATAACAGGGGGCAGACAAATTAGGTTCTTAGAATTGACAACCTTAATACAATTATAGTACAAGAGAAAGTTGCTAAAGCGATATGAGTCCCACTATTCCTAACTATTGCGTTGGAGTTTGATTTTAAACCCAAAAAAACCACAGGGGAACAAAATTGATCATCCTTGAAACAACAACAACAATCCCAGTGTAATTCCACAAGTGGAGTCTAGGGAGGGTGGTGTGTACGAAGACCTTACCCCTACCTTGTGAAGGTAGAGAGATTGTTTCCCAAAACCCTCGACTCAAGTAAAACGTATCAAAGCAGGTTTGAAGAAGCCATAAAAAGGGGAAATGAACCGTATCTAGGGCAAATAATATGCTAACTGAAGTAAAGGAAACATAGGTAACGATTAAATAAGCCAATAAGATAGTAGACTAGTAATAAACAAATTTACTTAAATCACATAAGTATTAAAGTTCGAATTCAATTAAATTAACTTCAGTAGTTGCATTATGATCCAATAAATCACTTACCAACTGTTGCAGTCTCATAAGTGGTGATGCCCAGAAGACCAACATTCAACGAACCCGTAATGACGGTTTTTCCCATTCCATCCCCCAAAAATACCACATTCTTCTTCTCCAACGGAACCCGAACTCTCTCCTCATACAACCCGGATTTGATCCATATCACAAACTTCCCAGTTTGCTGGTTCTCCGGTGCAGCATTTACCGCCTCCTGCACCGTATTATACTCACAGCCTCCTTCTTTACACACCGTTACATCCGGTTTCAACCCGGAAGGCACCCCACCCTTCACCTGACCCGACCCGCCTGAACCCGAACCTTCCCAGAACCCGTCTCGTTCTGTTTTCGGTGCTGTCCATGACCCGGTATTCTCCCCGTAAACGTCGTAGTTCACCATCATCCCCAATGCATTGCTACTGTACCCAATCAAGGAGTTGATAAACGACATCGTTTTGGATACCTGTGAGGTCCCGTTAACGTACTTCAAAGCGGACCAGCAGTCGTACTGGTACACCAGCACGGAGCTCATCCATGCACGAGCGTCCTTGATCTCGCCACGTGTCAGTGCCTGACCCGTCAACCCGACCCGATAATCCGCATACCCGAGCACCTCCAAACACACCTTCCCCGCATCCGTACGGTTCGGATTATTCCGTCCGGACGCTTCTATGATTTCCTCCACCATCCCTTTCGCCTTTTCGTTGTTCTCCGAAGAGACTTTAACGGCGGATTGGATAATCAACGGCGTCGTTAACTCAGACGGCAAGTTGCCGGAATCCGTCAATACAGACTCGCATGTCGGTGGGTCCCTCGAAGCCTTGCAAGCCCCTCGGATCTCAACTGCAATTGTACTCGCCGTGGATGAATTCGGCGAACGGTGGCGAGCGGCGGAGGAAATTGAGAAGAAAAGAATTAAGGAGAAGAGTGTTAGTGTGAAAAAGGAAGCCATTGATATTAAAAGAAGCTTGTATTTTCGGAATTGTGTGGGTTTTGGAGGTTTTCTGATGTTCATGGTGGGTACCCCTTTTATACAAATGGTGGCTGTAAATAGTGTCAAAATGCTGTGCAATTTCAACAAGATAATTCGATTACAACGTAATCTCGCAAGTGAAATCTGAAAAGAATAGTGTATATGCAGATTTTATCTCTTTTTTAAAAAAAAAAGACTATTTTTGATAAATTCTCGGCTCATAATTCAATTATAGTGTGCAAAAAAGGATGATCTCGTGAAAAAGGGGGTCAATGGAATAGGTGAATGGCGACGAAAGTGAGTGTTCACGGGAGTGGAATAGTGAATAGTGATAGCAATGGGAAGAAGGAAAAAGAGAGCAGTGGGAAAAGCACTTTGATTAGATAGTGCTGGTGTCAGTTAATTGAAAGGGGATCTTAGCAAAATGTGTTTTTCTTTAATCAACTTTAGTATCAGTTTAACTATAAATATTATTCATTTTATTCAAAAAATTTAAAATAGGTGTTTTCATTTTATTTTTATACAATAATTTTATTTAAATTATATTACATGTTTAAAAAAATTTAAAATATATATATTTGATTACTTCTATACTATTTGGAGTATTTTTTTTGTCTCAATCTACGCTTAGCTTTCATTTGATCATAAATTTTGAAATCGAAAATTTGAGTTTTAAATTGCATTTAGACATGTATTTTATTTTTAAAAAATAAAGTTTTGTGGGTAAAAATCTCAATTTTGGGGAATTTGAAGATCAGATTTTCATAATCTGATCAAATTTTATGATTAAACAAATATTTGAAGATAATTTTTTAAAATCTGATCTAAAATCAATAGTCAAACGCTAGCTTAACAAGTATGAGAATTTTGAGAAATTCATTGTTCGGTATCTTTGAATTACCGAGGACATAACCTTAAATAGGAGAATACGGAGGATGCGTATTAGGATAGAAAGTTAGTAGGTAATGAATGTTGTCTTACTTTTCGAGGGTTTAAGCTTGTTGTTATTTGTCATTGTAAGTCGTATTCTTGTAGTTCTTGCTTTTGATATCTATCGTCATCTATTGTTTATTGTATTTCGATTATTGCACTATTTTGTTGTTGTTTTTGTTCCTTTTCAGGTAGGCTTTAATTTGTGTTGCTTCCCTTAATAGTTGCTATGTTTTTTTCACTGTTTTTTTTCTTCCTTGTACTTGGATTTTACTGCACTTGAGACGGGGGTCTTTCAGAAACAGCCTCTGTACCTCCACGAGATAGTGATAAGGTCCGCCTACATCCTACCCTCTCCAAACCCCCCTTATAGAACAATTTCACTCAATATGTTACTAATATTGTACATATATACTATAATTTAAAACGTATGCATAATATTTTAGCTCGTTATAAACACTAGTTTAGTTTCATATCTTGCTTACAATATTCTTTTCCTCTCATATTGTAAGTGTAATCAATTCGAATTTAACTACACCACTTAGCAAATTTAGAAGTGTTTTAGATCATTTCCTTTGAAAATCCTTATCTTCCACGAGTTCACAAATGTCTAAATGAGACATATATCACTTATACAAGCTTCTATGTTTACCTTATAAACTAGTCTAATGTTGCCCATAATTTCATTGTCAATTGTGTCATGCTTCTATGTTTACCTTATTTCAATTCCTTGTTGATTTCTTTTGGTTTTTCTCAATTGAAATCTTATCATTTTTTGGAGATAAACTACGTATTAGTTAAGTGATCGTTTGAAAAATTAACTCATTACTATTCCTTGCCCTACTAATGTCTGCCTTATAAGCTATGCATAACTTATCTTAGAACCAAACAACCTCTTGTGATTTTTCTTGTTCAAATCCATCAAAGTCGTTATTAGGTACACCGTACATATGACGAAGATATGAAAGGTACTTAATTTGAGGATCGATATGACCATATTTTCTATTTCATATAGAAATTTATATATGCTAATTAAACTTATGTTTTAAAGTGCTTTCTTTCTTGTTTGAAGAAAAAAAAGACTATAACATGTGCATACTTGACTCATTTAGAAATACTTCTAACTTGTAAGGTTAAATAAGTCTATTCATAGTGACACTCTTGTATTATAATCGTTGATGTTTTAATTAATTAAATGGTACAAGGAAAATTATTTTAATCATGGTCAACTGCATGGAATTAAAGTTCATGCACATAAAAAAGAAAGATCATAGCTTGATGTTTAAAAGATTGAATCTTGATGGGATTTGGACAGAATTCAGAGAAGGTGAATTAATTTGGCTTGTAGATCTTGATATACACCTTTGGGATTTGAAGTCGTCGGTGGATTCAGAATTTAAATTTTATGAATTTTATCTTTAAGGTTTTTAGTATTAATTTATTATATTTTTTGAATTATGATTCAGTCAAATTTACTATTTGTTACAATCTTAGTGATTTCTTATTTTCTTATACATCAATTTATATGCTTCACGTAAAAAATTATGAATTCAGATGAACTCGATGCTTGCGTACTGCATCCGCCACATCGTCCATATCTGCTGTTGAATTTTGCCAACTAGATGTTGAACATGCACCAAGTCTTTCACACTTGCACACAAAGTTAGATTACGTAGAAGGTGAAGGTAGAGTAAGGTAGCAAGAAAGTAGTTGACTTACTTTGTTTAAGTAAATTATTGATGATTGATTCATTTATATTTATTTAGTATCAATGTTTTAAAAGGTATTTTAAAACATTATTTCATTTTTAGAGGCTTCATTAGACTGTAGTAATGTGTTAGAGATTCAAGTATTTTCAGTTTGCGTCTAAATTGAGATTTATTACTTCAAAGGCTTAGTTAGCCCATGATTATAATTTTACAGCTTCCGCAAGTGTATTAGTATTCAGTTTTCAGTAGTAAGCAAGGTCAACGGTTTACTCGGGCCAGTAATGATTTCGGGTGCCAGTCATGTTCAGGATTTAGACTCGGGACGTGATACTTGTGCCACGCGTTTTGTCCGTTAAGAATTACGCCAGCTAATATTCTTGCACTGCTCAACTCCATACGAACTCGTCCGCGCACCTGAGCAGTCTGACAAATCTGTTTCTTATTTGTCCCTTGCGCCAGGTGATTGCCGGTGACAGTCCTATTCTTCATGAGAAGGCGTTCTTTGTCGTCGTTATCTCGGAAGTAGTTATTTGCCTTTCAAAGCGACGAAAATGCACACGGATTACCCTATTGATGCACGTGTGTTCAGGCCGATTTTACCCCTACAATCATCACTTTTCTTAGTAATAATTTTTTTTACTTTGTAATCTTAGCTTTAGATGTCCATTTATAAATTCTCGAACGTTCGATATAGTTTTATTCTTCTACATTGGAAAGCAGTTTTATCCTTTTTGTGTTTATGGATGAAACCAAATCGTTTAGCTATTAAATGTTTCTCTATTTGATTAACAAGCCTTCAAATTATCTTTTCGATGCTCCTAGTTATCAACCGACTCTATATACTATTCTATTTTCTTCTTTTTAGAGTTGTTAAAAATTGAAAAATTATGTTCACTTATTTTTTAATATTTCTTCTCTTTTCTTTTTTAAAATATTCTTAGGAGGTGCTTTTCGGCTTTTCTTCCTCTTGATAGGAGCACCAGTAGACACGAGGAGAGAGCAAGCCGGCTGAGGAAGTGTTGCGTATGAAAAGGAAGATATCCTACTTCAATATTCCGCTCTAAAAATAAAAGGATAAAAATATAAATAGCCAAGCCCATTACTTAGTTTACATTAGTTGGTCTTACAATATTTAGCCATAAATTATTTTAGCCATATAAATAAAAAAATAAAAAAGTAAAGAATCTCAAAGATTGTAGCTATAATCAAGGATCATTATCCAGAAAAATCTAATTCCTTAAATTTCTCCCACAATTGCTTCTTTCATTATCTCCAACATATTTATTTCACACTTAGAAAAAATTTAAGTGAAAATTGACACAAAATATATTATCACATCTTCACCAGAAATTCTAGAAAATTAATATGTGTATAGCAAATGTATAAATTAGTATATAATCAATATATAACATATACACATGGATTATATACATATTATATAATGATTATACACAAATTACACAATATATAAATGAATTATTTTCTGTATTATTTTTGAAAAATCAACAAGAAAAATTTCCAATTATTGCATCATTTATTATCTCTATATTTCCAATATTGAAAAAGCTTAGGTGAAAGAAGGTAGAATTCTTTTTATCTCATCATCACCAAAAATTCTAAAAATTATATATGTATAATGAACGTGTAAAAGTATTATATAATTAGTATATAATATATATATTTATATATATACACTACTTATATACATATTATATAAATATTATACAATAATTATTATACAATGTATAAATGAAATATTATACAAAAAAAATTGAAAATTATTAGACTGTGTGAAAATTGTATTTAAGATGAACTTGTGTGAGTAGGTAAAGATATGTAACAAAAAAGTTGTAACAGTTAAAGTTTGAGAATAAAAGTTTACTTTTATTTAAAAAAAGTCTATCTTAAATAAAGACTAAGAAGAAGGAAAATAATAATTTAAAATTACTTACTATTATTTTCTAAATTGTAGACTTAAATAATGGTTTCTAAAAGCTTTGACTAATCGACTTAAAAAAAGAAAAGAACTATTAGGGAAGGGTTAAAGTGAGTAAAAATAAAAAACATAAGTTTATTTTGAGTTTAAAATTTATATGGTCTGTTATATGAGTTAATTATTCAAAAATAATAAAAGCCCCAACAATGTCCATCTAGAAAAGGCCCAATTTGAGACCCAGATGCCAACTGAGTTAAATTTCATATATAACAACCTTTTATTTTAGTTTTTGTAATTGAAAAATAGATGTTGCCACTGAGTTTCAAATATTACATGTGAAACTTGAGAATGTTATCAGTTAATCATGTTGTTTTATTGGTAGAATTTAAAAGGAAAAATTACGGGACATAAAATATTGAAGGGCTTAATTACGGGATATGAGTTAATTTTTATATAATTACATTTTATAGGTATGGTTTAGAACAAGTAGTTATTATTTTGGGCAACATATACATTTTGGGGGAAGGAAATGTATATTACCTATTCTCAAACTCCCTCTCACCTAATTTTCGGCGGAATTCACGCCCCACCCTCATGGTTTATGGAGATTTCCATTTAAAAATTTTTTTTTCTAAAATTTCATCCTTCTTTAGTGATGTTTATATATGTATATAAGTATATACCAACTAAAACGCATATATGTATATGCAATTGGAATGCTTTATTTTTTGTTATACATTCTATATGAGATTCATACTTTTGAGGTTCAAATGTAGATGAGATTCATACTTTTGAGGTAACTACCATGATTTATGAAAATTTTCATTTAAAAAGATTTTTTTCTAAAATTTCATCCTTCTTTAGTGATGTTTATATATGTATATACCAACTAAAACGCATATATGTATATGCAATTGGAATGCTTTGTTTTTGGTTATATATTGCATATGAGATTCATACTTTTGAGGTTCAAATGTATATGAGATTCAAACTTTTGAGATTAAAATGTATATGAAATTTATACATATCAGTATATACATTTGAAATGTATATGCTTAGTTAACTTGAATCTCAAATACATATATACAATATATGGTCAACATATGAATATATAAATTGCAAAGTATATGAATGATTATTTGTATCCGATATTTTTCAGCTGTATCAGTCAATTATGAAGAGAGAATATTAGTGAGAGTAAAAGACGCATGATTTATGGAGATTTCCATTTTAAAAAGATTTTTCTAACTGACTTTTAGGAATCTATTTTTATGGTATATACGTATATAAGCGTTTATATACAAATCGAGGGCTGATTTTGAAACATGAAATTAGCTACGCTTTGTAATTAAGAAACTTAAGCTATGACCCCTGAATAATTTAGCAAACTATAGTTATTTATGAAATTTTGCCAATTTAAAACTTCATGATAATATAGCCTAAAAATGGCCAATAAATGTTATTTCTACAATGGCCCAACCTATTGTGAAATAAAGACTATCAAAGTAAATACACCAGAGAAAAGTATATAGAGAGAAACTTATATGTTATTCAACTTCAAACTGATGTACAAATGAACTGAAAGAACTTCCTATTTATAGAAGAATAGAAGCAGCTTGCAAAGCTGCTTATAGACACCTGCTTGCAAAGCTGCTTGTGAGCTGCTTATAGGATACTGCTTGCAAAGCTGCTTGTGAGCTGCTTATATGAACCTGCTTACAAAGCTTCTTATAGGAACCTGCTTGCAAAGCTACTTGTGAGCTGCTTATAGGAACCTGCTTACAAAGCTACTTGTGAGCTGCTTATAGGAGTCTGCTTACAAAGCTACTTGTAGGAGTAACAAATGGACATCCACAATTAAGTGTATTCATAACACTCTCTCTTGGATGTTCATTGATAGATAATGTGCCTCGTTAAAATCTTACTAGGAAAAAACCCAGTGGGAAAAAGTCCTAGTGAAGGAAAAAGAGTACACCTATCTAGTAATACGCATTTGCTAGCTGCCTCATTAAAAACCTTACCAGGAAAACCCAATGGGAAAAACCTTAGTTAAGGAAAAAAGAGTACAACGCGTATTTTACTCCCACTGATGGAGACCATGTTTCAGTTGTCCAAGTTTTCGCATTCCTATCTTGTATACCATCTTCTCATGAGTTGAAGTTGGTAAGGATTTGGTTAAATCTGCTGGATTATCACTTGAACGGATTTGTTGGACATCAATATCACCATTCTTCTGAAGATCATGTGTAAAGAATAATTTTGGTGAAATATGCTTCGTTCTGTCTCCCTTTATGAAGCCTCCTTTTAATTGGGCTATGCACGCAGTATTGTCTTCGAATAAGACTGTGGGTACTTTAGTATCACATTTCAAGCCACATCTCCCTTTGATAAAATGTATCACTGATCTTAACCATACACATTTTCTACTTGCTTCGTGAATTGCTATTATCTCAGCATGATTCAAAGAAGTAGCAACAATGGACTGCTTTGTAGATCACCATGATATAGCAGTACCTCCATATGCGAATAAATAGCCTGTTTGAGATCGAGCTTTATGTGGATCAGATAAATAACCTGTATCTGCATGACCAACAAGATCTGCACTATTTTTATTAGTATAAATCAGGCTCATACCAATGGTCCCCTTTAGATATCATAATATATGTTTAACTCCATTCCAATGTCTACGTGTAGGAGAAGAACTATACCTTGCAAGTAAATTAACAGAAAATGCTATGTCAGGCCTAGTGGCATTATCAAGATACATAAGCGCACCAATTGTACTAAGTTATGGTAATTCAGGACCAAGAAGTTCCTCATTCTCTTCTTGAGGTCGCAACGGATCTTTACTCACTTCAAGTGATCGAATAATCATTGGAGTACTTAATGGATGCGCTTTGTCCATGTAAAATTGTTTCAAAATCTTTTCAGTATAGGCAGATTGATGGATAAAGATCCCATCAGCCAAATGTTCAATTTGCCGACCGAGATAAAATTTTGTCTTTCCAAGATCTTTCATTTCAAATTCTTTCTTTAGATATTCAATCGCCTTTTGGACCTCTTCTGGAGTCCCAATAAGATATATGTCATCAACATAAACAGCAAGTATAACAAACTCTGAGGTTGTTTTCTTAATAAAAATACATGGACATATGGCATCATTTATATAGCCTTCATTTATCAAGTACTCACTAAGGCGATTATACCACATTTGCCCTGATTGTTTTAGACCGTATAACGATCTTTGTAATCTGATTGAGTACATTTCCCGAGACTTTGAATTACATGCTTCAGGCATTTTAAATCCTTCTGAAATTTTCATGTAAACGTCATTGTTAAGTGAACCATAAAGATAAGCTGTAACCACATCCATTAGATATATTTCAAGGTTTTCATACACAGCTAAACTGATGAGATATCGAAATGTTATGGCATCCATAACTGGTGAATATGTTTCTTCATAGTCGACACCGGGTCTTTGAGAGAATCCTTGTGCAACAAGGGGTGCCTTGTATCTCACAATTTCATTTCTCTCAATTTTTTTTCGCACAAAGACCCATTTATAGCCAATGGGTTTTACACCATTAGGCGTTTGGACTGCAGGTCAAAAAACCTCACATTTAGCAAGGGAGTTCAATTCTGATTGAATTGCCTCTTGCCATTTTGGTCAATCACATCTTCGTCGACATTATTCGACAGATAGAGGTTCAAGATCCTCACTGTCTTGCATAATGTCAAGTGCAATATTATATGTAAAAATATTATTCACCATAATTTTTGATCGATTTAAATTTATCTTATCACCAGTAGAACTTATTGAAAACTCTTCATTCACTTGAGTCTCGGGTTAACTGATTTCTTCAAAAATATCAGGATTAATCATATTTTGAGTCTCTTCATGAGATTGCTTTGTAGTGTCATTTCGATCACCTTTTGTGCTTCTTTTTCTAGGATTTTTATCCGTGGAACCCAATGGTCTACCACGCTTCAGGCGTGTTTGGGATTCAGAAGCTATGACACTAGTAGATATTTCTACTGGGACATCAATTCGGATAGGCACATTTACTGCAGGGATATGTGACTTAGTTATCCTTTTCAAATCAGTAAATGCGTCTGGCATTTGATTTGCTATTTTCTGCAAATGGATGATCTTCTGGACCTCATGTTCACATATGGGGGCACGTGGATCAAAATGAGATAGTGATAAAAAATTTCACGCAATTTCTCTTTCGAGTTTATTTTTCTCTCCCCCTAATTGCGGGAAATTTGTTTCATCAAATCGACAATCTGCAAATCTAACAGTGAATAAATCTCCCGTCAATGGTTCAAGGTAGCGAATTATGGAGGGTGAATCAAACCCAACATATATTCCTAACCTTCTTTGGGGGCCTATCTTAGTGCGCTGCGGTGGTACTACTGGCACATATACAACACATCCAAAAATTTGTAGATGGGCAATATTTGATTCATGACCAAAGACCAATTGTGACGGCGAGTATTTATTATAATAAGTCGGTCTGAGACAAACAAGGGATGCTGCATGTAAGATAGCATGACCCCAAACAGAAGTGGGCAACTTTGTTTTCATAAGTAATGGTCTTGCTATTAATTGTAGGCGCTTAATAAATGACTCAGCAAGGCCATTTTGAGTGTGAACAAGAGCTATATGATGTTCAACTCTTATCCCAACTGATACACAATAATCATCAAAGGCTTGGGATGTAAATTCTCCATCATTATCGAGGCAAATAGCCTTAATGAGATAATCTGAAAATTGCGCCCTTAATCATATTATTTGTGCCAATAACCTCGCAAACGCCAGGTTGTGAGACGACAAGAGACACACATGAGACCATCTTAAAAGTGTGTCTATTAGGACCATAAAATATCTAAATGACCCATTGGGTGGGTGAATAGGTCCACATATATCCCCATGTATACGTTCTAAAAAAAGAGGGGATTCAATGTCAACTTTCATTGGCGATGGCCTAGTTATCAATTTTCCTTGACAACAAGCAGCGCATGAAAATTTTCCACTTTCAAAAACTTCAGGTTCTTGAGTGGATGTCCATTTGAATTTTCAATATTTCGTTTAATCATTATTGATCCAGGATGACCCATTCGGTCATGCCAAAGCACAAAAGTACTCGAATCAGTAAACTTATGGATTATGACAGAGTGTGCTTTAATTGTACTGATTTTTGCATAATACAGGCCAGAAGATAACGTTGGCAATTTTTTCAAAACATATTTCTGGCCTGAGACACTCTTGGTTATACCAAAGTATTCAACATTCATTTCATTTAGTGTCTCAACATGATATCTATTTCGGCGGATATCTTTGATACTTAACAAATTTCTTGGAGATTTAGAAGAGAACAATGCATCTTCTATAACAAGTTTGTCCCCTTAGACAGAAATATTGTAGCTCTTCCGGAGCCTTCAATCAATTTTGAATTACCAGAAATTGTAGTAATATTTGCTTTTCTCCTAAGTAAGTAGGAAAAGTATTTCTCATTTTTGAATATAGTGTGCGTTGTTCCACTATCAACCACACAAATATCTTCATGATTGTTCATTGATCCAAATAAAATTTCTTCAAGATGAAAAATTTAGACAAAGTAAAGATTATAGTACTATTACCAAATAAAGCATTACACAAACTTTATTTATTTACAAAATTAAGAAAACACAATTATACTAGTTAATACAAACAACAGGAACAAAAGAAATATTTAGACTATCACAGATCCATCATCAATAAGGTGATCTATTTTTTCTTCAGGGTGTTCAAAGAAATCTGCAACATCTAAATGCATTGGCTTAACATTATCTTCAGAGATAAAGTGTGCTTCTGCATTATTATCCATCTTCTTCAGGGATGCTTGATAGAGATCAACCAGGTGCCTTGGCGTACGACAGGTACGAGACCAATGCCCTTTTCCTCCACATCGATAGGATTTATTTTCTGAATCTTTCTTTTGCACCGCTTCAGGCTTTTCATCCTTCTTCTTGCAATGCTGATACTGAAGGTTTCTATTTGGTGCAAGACGACCACCATGATTAGGATTCCTTCTTCGATCATGGCCATGACCACGACTGGGGTCACGACCTTTTTCATGCTTATATTGGTGAAAATTAGCCGCATTCACTTCAGGGAATGGAGCAGAGCCAGTAGGTCGACTTTCATGATTTTTCATTATTAGATCGTTATGTTGTTCAGCAACAAGAAGATGTGAAATTAATTCAGAATATTTCTTGAACTCCATTTCTCGGTATCGCTGCTGCAGGAGCATACTCGAGGCAGGAAAAGTGGAGAATGTTTTCTCCAGCATATCATGATCAGTGACAGTTTCTCCGCACAATTTCAACTGAGAAATAATTCTAAACATGGAAGAATTATACTCAGTGATAGATTTAAAATCTTGGAGCCTCAAATGCATCCACTCATAACGTGCTTGTGGATGAACGACCATCTTCAGGTGGTCATATCTCTCTTTTAAATTATCCCACAGTACAAGAGAATTTTTAATTCTGAGATACTCCATTTTTAAAGCCTCGTCAATGTGATGGCAGAGAAATATCATTGCCTTGGCACGATCCTAATTTGATGCCTGATTTTTATCTTTGATGGTGTCTGTCAGACCCATCACATCAAGATGAATTTCAGCATCAAGTGCCCAAGACAAGTAGTTTTTGCCCGATATATCCAGAGCAACAAATTCATGTTTAGAAAGATTGGTCATTTAATTAAGAAAAGAAAGTTCGTACCTTCGATACTTACAGTATTTGCTCAAGATGGCAGAGGCTCGTGCTGATAACGTGTTGTGAAATAAAGACTATCAAAGTAAATACACCAGAGAAAAGTATATAGAGAGAAACTTATATGTTATTCAACTTCAAACTGATGTACAAATGAACTGAAAGAACTTCCTATTTATAGAAGAATAGAAGCAGCTTGCAAAGCTGCTTATAGACACCTGCTTGCAAAGCTGCTTGTGAGCTGCTTATAGAAACCTGCTTGCAAAGCTGCTTGTGAGCTGCTTATAGGAACCTGCTTACGAAGCTGCTTCTAGGAACCTGCTTGCAAAGCTGCTTGTGAGCTGCTTATTGGAACCTGCTTACAAAGCTACTTGTGAGCTGCTTATAGGAGCCTGCTTACAAAGCTACTTGTAGGAGTAACAAATGGACATCCACAATTAAGTGTATTCATAACACAACCCACTTTGTTCTGTTACTCAGCCCACTTTTCTTTACGATAAGTTATCTGTTTAGTTTCGTAATAATTCAAGAATTTTGGTCTTTTGAATAATGTAACAAAATTTTGAAGTATAATCATTTATTTGATTAATAGCTCGAGAAATATGAGAAAACGTTATTCTTTCGAAAGTTCATTTTACTTGTTTTTTTTAAGAGTGAAGTATCAGAAACACATTTAAATTATCCTCTTTCTTTTGTGTTTCATATCTAAACTATTGAAAATGTGAGTTTTATATCTGAACTATCACTCATTAGTTTGAGAACACACCTCAAAGCTGATTGGACCAAATATTTATAAACAAATACATTTAGGCGCGACTGGCCACTAAATATTCTGATGACGCTGCATATTTTTATTTTTTTTAGCTCACACGACATTTTTAAAAAAAAAATATTCAATTGATTTTTTAGAACCCTAAACTCTCCCCTTCTTCTTCATCATTTCTCAACACAATGAATATTTGATCTTTAACCTAATACTAATTATTTAATTAATTTTTGTCAAGGTGAAAAAAATTGTCACGCAGAGTGCCATGTGGAAGAATTTTTTAAATTAAAAAAAGAGTGTAGTACACACACCATCACATAGTAGTTGAGGTGTGTTTCTCAAACTAATGAGTGATAGTTTAGGTATGAAACTCACACTTTCAATAGTTTAGTGTGTTTTTAATACTTCGAATTCACTCTTTTTTTAATGACTATATTCACTGTCTAAAATAAATTTTTAATAATTACAATATTCTAATGGTAATTTTTACAGTCGTTTATATTATTTTGTTTCAGACTTGTTCAACCACATATTATTTGTATATAAAAACTTTAGAAATATCTTTGTGCTTAGTGACCAAAATAAAAGAAATCTGAATTCATCAACAATATGAATCATATCAAGTCTTATTTCTATAAAAGACATAACTTCTTCTATGTTTCACAATTATATGGTAATTTGTTTAGAAAAATCATAACGAGAAAGTATTTAAACCACTTTAACTATTATGCTCAAATGAACTTTTATGTCCACAACAAATTAGTATGACATAAACATTTATATATCACACTTTTTTTTTAAAAAAGGTCTAAAGTGAGGAGGAAGGACAGGGTACATCATGTATAAACGTGTGCAAGCATTTATTTGTGTTATGACATTTATTACATAAGATCTTTCTCTTGCATTATCAGCCATTTTGCTGAAGCTACCTCTCTATCAGATTATAGGCAGATGGGCGTAGAGCCAATGTGTCGAGGAAATGAGATCTCTAGCCCTTTTATAATTTGAATAAAAGAAAGGGTCTTTTCAAATCTCTTATGTGTAAAAATGATGCACACGATCGACTTGCATGCATGGTTATAATTTTATATCACTATATATATGACTATATGAATACAATTGATCTCTCTCTCAACAGACATACAGATCGAATTGTGGAGGACGATATACACTGGGTTTAGCCCTAGCTATTCAAATTCTTCTAACACTTATATTTCCAATATAAAGTAACAAATTATAAGATTGAAGAACTATAAAGAGACTTATCATATTGGTACTTATCCCTAATCAATAGTAAAAGATAGCAAAATTATCAGATTACACTTGAGATGAAGTAAATGCATTTGGTGAGAGGATACTAGACCAATATGAGAATGAGCCATATAAAGCTTGATATATCGAGCAAGTACAAAAGTAGACATCTATGCCCTCCAACTTTGGGGGTGCGTGCGTAAGTAGACATTTTAACTATCTCAAAGTTGAACAAGTAGACACATGTGTTCTACATGACAAATCTCATGCGATTTGCCATATAGAATGCATGCATCTAACCCGATTTGCCATGTAGAACACGTGTGTCTACTTGTTCAACTTTATGATAGTTTAACTGCCTAATCGTGTACACCCAAAATTGAAAGGTATAGTCTGTAGATATTAGCTGAGATCAAGTTAAAAAGCACGCTTATGTATTATTCCTTAATGATATATAACCCAACAAGATTAACCTTCTTTCTATTGAAAATGTGAAAAGTAGGAAATTAGTTCCATCTATCCATATTTATTAAGCCATTGACTTGAGGTAGAAGTTCAATAGAGACATTTGAAGTAAACATGATTAAGATTTGATTAACCATAAAAGAAAACATTTAATAACATATATATTGGGAATCATGTCTTACTAGTATAACATGTTTCTAAGATTTGCTACATGTTTCTTGTAAAGAAATTGGTCAATATAATGGGACATGTAACATGTATCATCATGAAAATTGAACTACTTTGTGGGACATGTAACATGTAAGATCTTGAAAAAGTAGTACATATAGCAATCTTTAAATTTAATGTAAAGAACTTTATAACTGTCTATCACTTGAGCATGGTAAATAAATATAAAGGTAACTTTTATAGGGCAATAAAGTCGTCCAGCTCATTTAAGCATCACATTATGGCCAATGATAATTTAATTCTCCACGCTACCAAGTTTAACATATAATTAATTATAGTTATGCTTCAATTCCAAATAAATTAAAAATAAAATTTATATCGTGAAAATTTATCATATATTAATTAGTTTTTCGTTGGCTTTTTGTCTATAATAACCTTTTTTTTAATCTAAACTTGTGATCGATAACATGAGTAAAGTTACTGGCCGGTGCCTACAAAATATTTTTGGACTTTTTTTTTGGTATGAATTTTTTTTTTTGTTGGACTTTATGCTCAAGATGACATCAAGATTGTTTCATTGTATTTACAAAATTAAAAAATCTAATTAGGTACGTAGGAAGCTTCGGATTTATAGGGAAAGGTATGAGTTCATGTGTATTTATGTTCTGCTCCTTAAACCATTTATAATAAGGGTGAAAATCATTTACGATCTTTCAACTTTATTTTTAGATTAATTTTTTTTCTCAATCTTGAACAATAGACATTTTTCCTTCTTTATCCTACTTTGAAGCAATCTATTGTTTAAAGTCGAGGAGGAGTTTGATAATTGAAAAGCAAAATTGAGAGGTGTAAATGATTTTTACCCTTTATAATAATGCTACTCCCTCCATTTTACTCGCAGATAGATGGTCAGGAGGACCATCTAGGTTCTCGATGAAATGCTATGGGAATGTGTGATCGACTTTGGAAGTTGTTGGGATCAGTTCTTGTCTTTGCCTTAAGACTATATGGTAGGAGATGTAGATCTTCAGTGGGCTGGTTCGATACCTTTGAGGTCACTCCATGGGGTATAGAATTGTTGAGAGATACCATGGATAAGGTGAAATTGATTTTAGAGCATCTTCTTACGGTTCAAAGCAGGCAAAAGAGTTATGTAGATTGGCAGGTTTGAGATTAGGAGTTCATAGTTGGAGAGAAGGTGTTGCTGAAGGTATCACTATGAAGGATGTTATGAGGTTTGTGAAGAAGGGTAAGCTTAACCCTAAGTTCATTATTCAATTTGAGGTGTTGCAGCGCATAGAGGCGGACCCACGTTGATGGATAGGGGTGCACGTGCACTCGGTGACTTCGAAAAAAAAAATCATGTATATGTACGTATTCCTATAAAAGTATCATATATTAGTTTGTGCACCCATAAACTCAAAAGCCAGTTTGGTGCACTGGTTTGGCTAGTGTCCATCGTCCCTCCGCGCTAGCATTATGATCTGTGTTTGAATCCTTATGGCTGCATTCTTCTTGTTCTTTTTTCCAAAAGAAAAAAGAAAATTGCAGTTCCATTCACCTAGTTTCGAACTAGGAACCACAAGGTGCAAAAGCAAATTCCAAAACCCACCAAATCATTCATGGAATTCTATTGGTTAGTTCATTTAATTTTTATTTATCTAGTATATTGGATTTTATATGTATAACAATATTTTCTGATGAAGCAGTGTCGATGCCACGTGATACCCCTTCGACTAACATGCACTCCGGTTTAGTGGTGCACCCGTCATCTTTAAATCTTGGGTTCGCCTCTGGCAGCGCATTGGTGAGATGACTTATGAGCTAGCTTTACCTCTAGGCCTATCAAGTGTTCATCATGTATTTATGTGTCTATACTGAAGAAATGCCAGTTTGATGGCTCTCATGCGATTTAATGGGACTCGGTGCAGTTTGATAAGAATTTGACTTTTGAGAAGGAGCCTATAGTTATTCTGTATAAGCAGATTCAGAAGTTGAGATCTAAGGAGATAACATCTGTGAAGGTACAATATTGGGAGAAAAAATAAGAGGCATCATTCAGTGGAGGAATTCACTTGGGAGACTGAGTTGGACATGCAGAGCAAACATCTCTAGCTTTTCGATCATTCATATATTTTCTATATCTTTATGTTTAAGGATGAATGTGTATTTTAGTAGTGGATGATGTAACGATCCTCATGATCATTTTCTGATTTCTGTCTCTTATCCCTTATTTGACCTCCCCAAAGCTTTTTTTAGTTGTTTATGACTTGCAGATATGAATGACATGATTATCGAAATGATCAGATGCATTTTGGAGAAGTATTCAGTTTTGAAAGTTTGAAACTTGAAAAATTTGATTAAAGTCAACATTTGAGGTTAGCAAGGTTGGATTTGAGTTTTCATGACTCCAGTAGGTCTGGAGAGTAGTTTATGACTTGATTGGATGGTTTACATGGGTCCCGAGGCACTCAAGAGTGATTTCGATCCTTGGCTGGAATTCTATTTTTTTTTAAAAGTTTGGAGTTGATCATGGTCAATATTTGATCAAGACGACCTTATATTGATGATTTGATCATTCCAACAGGTTCAAAATGTATTTTATGATCAATTTGTACTATCAGTTTATGCTTGGGGGGGGGGGGGCAAATGAGTTTCGAGTGTTAATACTAAGTTTGAGTGAAACCAAAAATTTCTGCTATCTAGTGCGAGCACAATCACGCTAAGGGAAGAATCTGTTTACAATGCTATCGACACAGGAGACGCGTGATTGCATGGAGGAGAGGGACAATATAGACAACATAGACGATGCACGAGGCGCACGGGTAGCATGTCGACAGGGGTGCGATCACGCACTAGGCGCACTTTCACATTGGGCATCAGACTCCATGTTGGGTGCTATTACGCTACTGGACCACGATCGCTCTAAGAGGGTTCCAACATCTTTATACAATGTATTTCATAATGTTTCATCTATTTCACCATTTTTAGAGTTCTAGAGCTCGGGTTAAGACAATTTTTTGTGCGATTTCTTTAAAGGGAAAGGTTCTTACCTCAATTTTGATATTTTTCTGCTAATCTATCTTTTATTTTGAGCCTTAATTCTCATTTTGATATGAGAATTTTTTTTTTTGGTTGTGGGGGGGGGGGGGGGGGGGGGGTTGGGGGTTGCCCTAAGATTCTAAAATAGTATTTTATCGATTTTGGGGGTTCATTCGAATTCAAATTTTAATGAAATTTCATATTTGAGACTCTTATATTATGAGTAAACTAGTTCAGAATAAATTTCAATTTTGATCTCGAGTGCTCAAAATAGACTTTTTAACTCAATTTTTGACCCAAACTTTTATATAGCAATAAGCATGTGGATAGATTCATATACTCATGTAGAGTATAATTTTGATAGATTGGGACTTTTCTAAGAAAATTTAAAAAGGAAAAGCAATCGTGTGAGGGTTTACAGTGCATTTATTCGACCTTCGAGGTAGGTTATGGCTTACTCTTTAAACTTGACTTGGGAGATAGTTTATTGTATAAAGCATGCTATTGGTTGGGAGTATTGAGGAATATGAAATTTGGAAATAATGACTATATCTATGATATCTAGGTTCGGTATTAACTGATAGACATTATATGATTTGAAATATTTATTGTTGTGCATCACTCTATTTTATGCGTTATATCGTACCTTGATCACTTTTTGGCATAAAGTGCATTGTATTAAAAATAATCTGCTTTTATTTGAGAAAGGTATTAGCTCAAGCGCACCGTATTAAAAGTAATTTTCTATTTGAGAAGGTTTATGGCCTACGAGTACTATTGTGAAAGAGATACGTATATTCTTGTTACAATTGGACTTCGTTTACTATCATGATCATGTGTACATATTCATTTGTCATAGATCACAAATATGGTATGATGGTTATCACAGAGTGATGGAAGCCCGAGGTCAATACTAGATGATGATATCGTGATGGTGCCGAGGCATTACCAACTCTGTCTGAGGTGATCATTATCGGATGAATATATGGATCTTGCGAGTTCCCATGGGTCCTAGCTCACAACATTGCTGTTGTGGAGCAGGTGTGTACTGATAGGATTATTGTCATTGCATTACATTGTATATCATCATTTTGTTTTGCTTTGTACCTTATTGATTAACTGTTTTAATTGTGATTCACATTTACTTATTGGACGATTTTGATCAACTATTTTATCGTTGTTTTCCTTGAGATATTGAATTGTTACTTTGACTTAGTGAGGTTCATTTCATACTTTTTACGATATAGTTATCTAATTCATGCTCAATCGGCCTATGTGATGTCTACCGAGTACACATGTTATTGTACTCCTATTACTACTCTTAGTGCATATTTTTTATGTAGATCCTAGCACTTGTAGACCTCGTTGATATTCTGTCTGAGGCGATACTTCTTCGAAAATTGTGAGCTACTTAGCATTCAGAGCGATATCAAAGTCCTTCTATCTTTAATTTTTTGTCTTTACTATTTTGGACATATTGTAGTTTTTTAGACGATTGTATTCAGTTAGATGCGGTTGTACTGGTGACACTAGGTTTTTAGCGTACTTGTTTAAATTTATTATTTTTATTTATGGAAGCTTGGACTGAGACTTTATCTTCCGCTATTTTTACTTCTTCCTCATTATTATTTATTGTTAATTTGGGCAAAGAATTGATTTACCTACCTGCGAGTTAGGATAAGTGTTATCATGATCATGAATTTTGGATTGTGACATTGAAACATCTAAATCACTTCTAAATCGACTTTCAACTATCTCATTTCATAATCTTTGGAAAAGTGAAAGTCAACAAAAAGTCAACTTTTGGTCAAACTAATCAAAACCCAAAACAAATCATAGATTCAGATTACCTATAAGCTTTCCATTGCAAATATGTAATTATACCTAGTTAGAGTCTAATTACCCTTTTAAACCCACAAATTACTCAAATAGGAAACTAGATCTAAAATCTCCAATTTCACTTATCAAATCTCTTTTTTTTCCGATTCTTACGAAAATAAATTAATAGTCATCAAAAGGTGTAAGGAATCATTATTTCAGTGATTTAGGTTGAAATTAATCCAAAGAGAAATCAGCCACGAATTTCCCTTGTAAAAAATAACATAAATTTGATATGAAATTTGTCATTATTTATTTACACTCGTGATCGTGGAGAATTAATATTTTTCGTGATTGCAAAGAACAAATTTCTTCTTGATTAGTCAACTCATCTTTTTCCTTTTGCAATCGTGATGAACAAAACTTTCTTTGATCATTACTCCACCAATCTTTTAGTCTTTGCGATCGCGATACCTCTTCCGAATAACGAAGAACAAAATTTAGCACTGCAAAATTAAAAAAGGAACAATTACTGCAATGTTTCAAATTTGCTCCAAGCCACCTTGAGCCCCCTCAGATTTCAACTCGAACTATACTAACAATTAATCACAAATAGTATAATTAACATATATAAAGTCTCAAAGCACGATTTGAAACACAACTACTCAAAACACAAATAATAATTAACATTATTATAAAGCTTTTTGTTTGTTATTTGTGGTTGAATTTGCCAGCTATAAACATTTTCTATACTTTAACTAAAACACACACCTCTAAAACACAGTGCAATATAGGCATGCATGCAAACAAACTTGTAAACACAGTGCATGCATTATAGGCATGTGGTACAGCTCATTTACTCCAAGCATTAATTGAAAGGCATTCTGTAGTACTACTCACTGATTGGATTATTGCATATGATTAGTAGTTTGAATTTATTGAATTTGTACCCTAAAATGTCATAAAAAATATACTTCTCCATTCATTTTTACTTCTCCAATATTGAGGGGGGAAGGATAGTAGGGCAAGAGTGTTATTGTGCTTTTCGATGAGTTAGGCTTGTAGGTGTTTGTCGTTGTACTAGCCGTAGTATTGTAGTCCTTGCTTGTGATATCTAGCATCATTTGTTAGTTATTGTGTTTCAATTATCACATTATTTTATTGTTGTTTTTGTTTCTTTCGTGTAGACTTTGCACTGTTTCCCTTATTAGTTGCTATATTTTTTCCATCGTTTCCTTCTCCTTTGTACTTGAAATTGCTACACTTGAGCCGATGGTCTTTCGGAAACAGCCTTTCTACCTCTCACGAGGTAATGGTTAGGTCTGCGTACACTCTACCCTCTCCAGACCTCACTTGTGGAATTTCATTGGATATGTTGTTGTTGTACTCTTTATATACAATAAATTAAATATTTTGGGAAATGCATTGTATATCAGGATCTAAGTGATAAATTATCTCTTAATTTTTTAAATTGGACAAGTAAAAATGGACGGAGTGAGTACTAGTAGTAAATGTAAAGTGGTTGTCTTTGTGTGAGTGCATCTTCCCAATGACATGAAAACTCTTTAAATTTTTGGTTGCTTTTGCATGACCTAATGCTACTGGAACCATTATCAAAACAACATTTCAAGACCCAACAAGTGATATATTCACTTTTCACCATCTTTTCCTATATATGGTAAGTTGAAAATTTTCTTCAAAAACTAGTCATTGTTAGTGCAGACTCTGAGGAGCAATTGTGTTGAATTTTAAGACCCACCCACCTCCCATGCATGTACCCCAAACCCCACAGGAATTTTCTGCTGTACTGATCCAGCAGTTAATTAATTATGGTGCATTGACAGTTGATAGAAAATTAACTAGGTAAACGTCGTAAGAACTTACCTGTTTTATACCAAATCAATGAATGTATGGCATGTGTTAGAAGATAAGTACACATTTTTCACTTAATTTAATGCATATGATCCCCTTTACTAAATCACTCACCTATTGTAAGTCGCATTAGTTGATGTGAACACTCGATGCGGAAAATACATATCGTAAACTTGGGGACACTCCCTTTATGGACGACTAGATTTTTCATGATACATGAGAGAACTAGTGGATAGGTGCACACCAGAATTTCCACCATTCAAGTTATAACTCAAAGAAAAAGGTTAACTAATAAATGCTAACAATATATGTAAACGAGTTTAATTTGGTGACAAGTGGGTAACATATGGTATTTTTTTTCTTTCTATGTCGTCGTTTCATGAATTTCATTCAGTTTTCTTTACATGATCAAATAACCCAAAATTTAGTTATTTCAATTATATTAAATGATCTTTTAAATTGATCAAAACTCTTATGGCCGCTTCTCTATGGTATACATCAATTGTTACTTAATTGAGTTTGCTTCACTGATAGACTCATACTTTGATTTTGAGTATCTAATTGAGGTGGATTGGCCCAAGACATCATAGATTTCTTTGAGAACTCTTATACAACTGATAACGTACAAATATATTTCTCTTACACCTTCTCACACGTGTAATATGGTTCTAAAGTTTACATATGGATTAAAAAAAATTTATCATTTTTTCAGAAGATTGATAAGAGAGATCAGGCTCAACAGGATGAAGCATGGACCTGGAGCTAAGAGGAGAGTATGCTCAACAGAGTGAGGAGTAGGACTGGAACAAAGCTTGTGGTTAGATGAACTTAGTTGAGAGACAGAAATCCAGAGCGACGGAACATAATGAAAGAAAGTTATTGTGCAATTGGTTCGCCAGAGTTTAACTCTAATACCATGTGAAAGAATTTAAGCATTCATATGAATTATATTAATAATATAAATATTTATTACGTTGTTAATATATATAAATTAAATTCAAAGAAAAAGCCCTTCCAAGGCTGCAAAAATAGCAAGCACTTTTTTTGAAAGCCCTAACTTCTCTTTTGCATGGTATAGCTAGGAAATGGTTCAGATCCTACTAAATCCTTCTCGTTACATAGATTTCCCTTTTCGTCAACTTTTTGATAAAGTTGATTTCTTATGATGAGGGCATAAGTATACCCTTTCTTTTGTAAATGTGGACCATTTTTTCATGTTTGTCTTGTTCTCTCCATGTTGGACCATATATATAGTTTTTGCCAGTAAATTTCATTTAGAAATTTGAAGTACAGTCTATTTTAATTGAGTATTTGAACACGTCATAAAGTTTTTGTATGTGTTCTTAAATGTCAGTTTTATAGATAAGTTAACCACTTAAAATATGTAACCACGGTTCATTATACACTTTATGCTCAATAAGCCGTAAAAGCTCATGTATGTTCCAACTGAGGCTAATGCGTAAGTAAAGCATGTGACATATTTATGCGGTTAACAGTTAACTTATCTACGTAATAGGTGCTTGAGAATACGCACAAAATCTTTTCTAGAATTTGAGTCGAAAGTGTCTAATATTAAAACACTTTATCATGTATTTAGTTGCTCAATTGAAATAGATCATAGTCACGATTCGAGTATCTAAATCAAATTTAGTAAGAAATTTAAGGAAGTGACGACGTGATCTGTTTTTTTTCCTTAAGCACACATGAATGCCTACTTGAAAGCTAGGGTTTTGCTGAATCAAGCTGGCAAATATTCTTAAAAATCAACATAATAAATATGTTTTTCTAATTTCAGATATTCTAATTGTGTCAAAACATGATCACTAACTTTTCTTGAAAGGGTTGGGTAAGAGATAAAGGTCGATTCAGTATTTAAATTTTATGGGTTTAAGATTTCGTGAACCCACATTTCATTTATTTTTTTGAGTTCAAAATATTTTGTGCATACCTAGTGTGTTTTAACTTGGGCAAAATTTACAAAGCGCGCTAGTATAGGTGCTAATTATTTAATGCATCGATAATTTCAACAATTACATATGTTGTTCGAGTTTTGGTTTAGATACAGTGTATTTGACGTGCATTAAGATACAACCTGCTTCTCTCGCTGAAAAAAACATATGTAATTGAGAGAGGCGAGCTAGAGAAGCAGGTTGTAGGAAAGAGAAACATGGGATAAAATTGAGAGATGGAGCACGTTTGGAAAGAAGAAGCGTGATTTGTAGGAAAGTTTGAATGATTGATACATGGTGAGTGCTTTTAGGCTAAAAATAAGGGGATTGTATTTGTTGATCAATCTGCTAGGAAATTAAGAAGTACCGTGTGATTGTGTAATTTTTTTAAAGTACCGTGTGATTGACCAATTATATTAGGGATGTTTGCTTAGATATGTAATTGTCCATTTTAACTTTTAACACATACAAAATTTGAACTGAGTCTATTGAATTTGATTAAATCACTAATTATACCGTAAATCCGCCTTTGGATGGGTAAGGACTTTGATAAAAAAACAAAGGCAAGAGCTTATTTAGAAAAAAAAATTATGGCGTTAACAGAACAAAATTGGCTCATAATTTGTATTTTACAGACATCATTGCAGTGAACTAGAGTGCTCGTACAAAATTTAAGTTACACGATCCAAATTGGGGACATGACGTTCCATTAAAAGAATTTTTAGTGGGATTATAAGCTAGTCAAATTAGTTGTTTTCTTTGACAAAAAAAAAGTGTTGGATAAATGCTAAAAATGCTTATAAATCAAACTTAACCAAAAGTCATAAGTTTGTCACCTATAGCTTTATGACTATGGTTCTACAACTTATAAGCAATGGCAAATCTATTTCCAGGCTTATGGATGCTTGAACACCCATTGTATTTTGGAGCCAACACTATTATTTATATAGGAAATTTAGTAATTTGTATAAACATGTTAATTGAGCACTCAGCTTTAGTAGCAACTCCAAATTAGAAATAGTTGAGCACCCATAACTTAAACATTCTGAATCATCCACTGCTTATAATGATTGAATAATCGGGAGCAATTTACTTACGAAACGTGCTCCATCTCTCAATTTTATCCCATGTTTCTCTTTCCTACAAACAGTACAAATAATTGATCATTGAATGATTTTCCATTGATCATTGATGTACAAATAATTTCAATTGAAATTTGGCATTTCAAACTTTTTACATGATTATTGAAAAGAGACTATTGATATTTATCCTAGTTAGCATTACACTAAAAAAGTAGAGTCAAGTGGACAGTCTAAGGTGGTTCATATATGATATTAGAAGCTAGGTTTGGTTGGTTAGTCCTGAAGGATGGTAGGTTTCATCTATCCATAGTCACTAAACCTTTGACTTGCCTAGTGAGTTTAGAGAAAGAGTTGAAAATACGGATTCACTCTACTTCATGATTGAGTGTTTTTAGTTTCTCTACTAATTTATTGGCTTCCCTGGAGCAGTGAATGATGGTGAATTCATGTTGTTCAATCAAGTTTCAAACTTTTCTAATGTAACGATCTTTAAGGTCGTTGAGTGGTTTTTGCTTCTTTTTTCTCCGTTTGACCCTCTCAATAGCTTTGGAAATGATGTCAATGACTTCGGTGGATAATTTGCAAGGATCTTGAGCACTCAGAAGTAGTGATTTGGACCCTTAGTTGGAAATCTTGAGTTTCTTAAGATTAGAGTTGACCACAATCAACATTCGATCAAGACAACCTCAAATTGATATTTCAATAATTCCAAATGTGTTTTATAATCGAAATTCCTGATATCTAGTGCGAGCACCATCGGCACACTTGGTGTGCGATCGCACTAAAAGGGAACTTTTGATCAGCTTCATCGGCGCACCAGGTGCCAATCACAGAAAGGGAGAGTGGATATATAGGCAGCTTTATTGGCACCAGAAGCGCGCAATCACGCAAGGGAGAAGGAGGTGTCAGTGTAAACTGAAGAAACCTTGTCAAACAAGTTTTGATAATGAGGCAAAACCTATTTTTGGTAAAAGCATAATTCTGAAAATTAACTATAAAGGGCAGTCCATGTCAAACAAGAAAAGGTTGATAGCTTTCCTATCAAGAAGAGGAGAGTCCAAAAGGCGTGTTAAAGTCCAACAAAGAAAAGAATTCGATTTTGAAGCATGTCCAAATCCTACAAGGAAAGGACTGCATCTTTCCTATCAAGGAAAGGAGAGCTTGAGACTTCTATAAAAGCAATGGAGCAAAGAAGAATTCGTCAGACCTACTTGCACAAAGCTGAGAAGCAGTTATTCTCAAGCAATAGAGATCTCAAACAAGCTATTCCAAAAGATAAAGAGAGAGTTGTTCTTAGTACAACCCTGCGTGGTTGTTAAGATATAGTGAGAGAGTTTGTGAGGCTTGTAACAAGGAGTGGGTTTGACTTCTCGAGAGAATTTGTGAGGCTTGTAACAAGAAGTGAGTTTGGCTTC
Source organism: Jaltomata sinuosa (assembly GCA_003996215.1). Lineage (NCBI taxonomy): Eukaryota > Viridiplantae > Streptophyta > Magnoliopsida > Solanales > Solanaceae > Jaltomata > Jaltomata sinuosa. The sequence continues at coordinate 139,554 of QJPP01000389.1, forward strand.
TTGAGAGAATTTGTGAGACTTGTAACGAGAAGTGAGTTTGGCTTCTTGAGAGAGTTTGTAAGGCTTGTAACAAGAAGTGGGTTTGACTTCTTGAGAGAGAGTTAGAGAGTTTAAGAGAGTTTTGAGAGAAAAAACAATAAAAGTTTATTGTTTGAGTCTAGGTACTAGAGTTAGTTCCTTTGATTATTGAGTTGTAATCATAAAACTTGAAGTTGTTAGTGAAGTCGAGTTAGTAGTTTTTTACTCCTGGAGTTAGGGGATTTTCCACATAAATTTTGTGTGTTAACTTACTTACTGCTTTAAGTAGAATTGTGCTAAGGACCTGGTCTCTGAGTTAAATAGTGGGTACCAACTTTCTTCAATTGGTATAAGAGCAGGTCTTTTTGTTAAAAGTTAACACCTGAAAAGGATCTAATGGCTGCCCCTCCAACCGCTCAGGAAGGCTCCTCCTAAACAAGGCCACCCTTGTTCAATGGCAAGTACTATGGCTGATGGAAGAATAGGATGATGGATCATCTCATGGGAGAAAGTGCTGATCTGTGGAATGTCATTCTAGATAGTCCCACCATCCCCATGAAGACAGGTGATTATGGGGAGGAACAAGTTCCAAAGGATAGGAGAGAATGGAATGATACTGACAAGATAGCTATTCAAAATAATGCCAAGGCTAGGAAAATGTCACGACCTAATCCACAGGGCCGTGCGAGCGCCTACTCTAACCACCTAGATAGACGAACCCTCACCACCCGTCCAACAGGTAACTTGCGGAAATAAAGTAAACCATTAGTCAGTCTATTTTTATAAATGAGAAATTCTTTTACAGAAAATATTCATAAAATAGACAACTTAAGGAATTTGCGGAAAACCTTTATAACCTTTAAAAAAAACCTCCCTAGGACCTAGTCTAAGCAGGTACAAGACCTACTACAAGATTTATACAAAACATGTAAAAGAGATACAACTTCCGTCATGGAATCGAAGGACAGAAGCTGCTGGAGATCACCATCGTCATGGACCTATGAAATATCACCAATCCTACAACCAGACTATACCAAAAAGGTATAGCAAGAGTAGAGTCAGCACAACCACACGTACTGGTAGGCATCATCGGTCGACCCGAAACCACACGTACCATCATATAGGAAAACAGGGAAAAACATGAAAATAAACATTATAGCTCCCTCCGTCACCTATAGCCTTGACCCTGACATCTAGGACTTCCCAAGTCTCACTCATAACTAGACTTCTCAAGGTCGCCTTGTCACCTAGACTTCCCAAGTCACCTTGACACGTAGACTTCCCAAGTCACCTTTAACCTTTACCCCAGTCAACTACCTTGACTAAATAACCAGACTAAATCTGGCCCACTGCCCAACCAAACCACTTATACCCAAGTATTACCTACCGTTTTCCAGACTTTCTCGGACCTCTAGGACAGCTTTACCACCTGGTTATATTAACCAATAACCACACCCAGACTCTCAGTCTTCCTCTATATTTACCAACCACATGCAATTCACCTAACAACCATTGACACCTTCAATGACCACCATAGAGCTACATCTAAATTCCTTCTTGGATCACATAACCCGGACCCTCCAAGGGTCCTCCATCCACACCTAAGTGTTCAACAGACTAACCCGGTCTACACCAAGACCCACCCTTAGCTTATTAACCATGATAATTCATGATTGCCATTATTACACTTAATGACATCAATTTATGAGCACATAACCTCTTTTAAATAGTCCGGACACACCCGAATCCCCCTCACACATCTAGTGTTAACATGACAAACCCGGTCTACACCAAGACCAACTAATAACATAATATAGCAACCCAGCCTACACCAAGACCAACTGACAATATACTATGACAACCTAGCCTATACCAAGACCAAACTAATAATATGCTATAACAATCCGGCCTACACCAAGACCAAACTAATAACATAATATAGCAAACTGGCCTATACCAAGACCAAACTCACAATATATCATAACAACCCGGCCTACACCAAGACCAAACTAATAATATGCTATAACAACCCGGCCTATACCAAGACCAAACTCAACAAATATAACAGTATTCCCGGTCACTCAAGGACCACCAATGAATATCACAATTCAATAAAACACCCGGTCCACTCATGGAACTAATAACAGTCAATGCAATGCAACAATATCAATGCCATGATGTAGTAAAATAAACCCGTACCAGGCGTGGTACCCGAGCCAACCATTAGTATTTCGTACCAGGTGTGGTACCCGTGCCAACCATTTGCTATACCCATACCAGGCGTGGTACCTGAGCCAACCGTTAGTATACTTGTACCAGGCATGGTGCCCGAGCCAACCGAATGTCAACAATCCACAGTCAAATAATGAACAAACAACTTGTAAATCAACAAGCAACACACCATTCATTTCACAGACGGTAAAACAGGACCCTTAGACATTCTACACAATTCCTCTAAGTCATGCAATTCATACAAACACTTAGATAAGAGTACAAAACATACAACAGTCACAGGAATTCGTAATCCATCACCTACCCTCCTTCCCGGGTATATAACTTAGCCTCGACCTCCGTATGAAGGCCAAACACACTCACCCTTTATTTATGAATAATGAACGGTTTCCTTTTTAGCATAATTTAACAACCACATTGATTTCGAAACTTACATAAATAATAACAATGTGAATTACCACCCCTTAGCCCTTAGCAAAATCAACGCTACTTATCATGCCCTTCGTATTCTCGAAACCTCACCTAGGAGTTTCCCATTTTCGTACCCATTTAGTTATCCTTGCAATTCCCGGTTCCCCGAATCTTCTCGATATCCCAGTCCCTGAGCCCTATAATCTTATCATGCCAAGACAACATAAACAGCCTAAAACAATTATCAATAACCCACAATTCAATCCAACCAATTCCTAGCACATACATAACCAACACTGAATCCATAAGACTCCGTGCCCGGAGGCCTAATCATGGATTCTCCTTTCTCACTATACAATAAGTACAGAATGTAAGCAGGTCTATCTACTCAATGAAAACCTAGCCTACCTGGATGCCAAGCAGCTGCAACCGTGCGTTTCTGGCTTCGTGGAGGCGTTCTTGGCGGTTTTACAGGCCCAAATCCGTGGTTTCACGTCCTTTTTACCGGAATTCCTCCTCTCCATGGCTCCCAAGCCTTTGAGCAGCCTAAGAGGGTTTTTGGAATAGCTCTCGTCTGTTTTGGGGCTGCAGGGAAGAGAATGAAATTAAAAACCTATTTTCTGGGTTTTCTGATCCCGTCGCTCCGCTATAGCGGGCCCTGCTCCGCTATAGCGGTACCGCAGTAGCGGAGTCAACCGCTATGGTGGAGGTTGACCGTCTTGACTTCCACTACAGCAGTAATTATTTCGCTATAGCGGAGGCCGTCGTGGCAGAGCTATAGCGCTCATCATGAACAGAAACTCAAAAAATTCCTGAAAAGAGCCCTTTTTACAACACACCTTGAATCCCCGGCGTTCCAGAAAAACCCCTTCACGTTAACCTCGATTTTGGGAGCTCTACTTACCCGAATTCGATTCTGAAAAGTCTCCCTGACTCCTCTATGTCTTAGTACAAGGAAAACTAGCTCGAACTAAGACATCTAACCCAATCCTTACCCAGATTGTCCTAGACCCTACCTCGCTTTAAAACTGGTCGAGACTAGCCTAGCCCAGAATTTTCAACTCCCAAACCCGGAAGTTTTCTAACCCAAAACTTGGCACAAAATGTTTACCCGTAATGACGAACCCGATCGTTACAACAGATACCAATTTACCCATCGTTCATCCCCGAACGATCTCTAATGCAGAAAGAGAAGAAGGAGCCCGCCCTCTGAACCTCGACGCTCTATCATGACAGCGTAAATCTAAATTTACACAAACCACCGAAACTTTCGAATCCTTTGGTATACCCAACTCAACCAAAATTTAATTCACTTCCACTCTGTCAAGGAATCCCTTCATTCGAGCTTCACAAGGCAACTAGATTACCCTTCCCCGAGTGCCTAAGAAATCTGGGGCCTCATCGAAACACTGGAGCGCTTGTACTCACAAGGAAGAAAAACAAGACCAGATCCCACCATGGCGACCCCTTCTTCCGCTACACCCGGAGTTCTACTAACCTGAACTCCATCGCGGAAGCTTCTTACGTGGTACTATGCCCCTCGCATATCATCCTATCACCTTACTCCTATCAACACTATACCCCGAGACACCATGTATCTCTAAACCACGCAACAATGAGGATTTCATTAGGCTCATCCTACCTTGAGATTTTCATCAACTCTCGTCTTAAGGGTGGAATTTCTACCCGGGCGCTTACACCCTAACCAATGCTACGGTAAGAATACGCTTACTACTTAATGAGAAGTAACACTAGGTATTATCATGGTCACAAGAGACACAATAATTCTAAAGAAACCCATTTAATAAGCCTGCTTCTTCAATCGACCCTACCGCTAAGGATCGTCAATAATAACCTCATCACATAGCCTATAAGCAGTGTCCAACACTACTCGATCAATCATGGGTCATTTTGCCAAACTCTACATAGGTGACTATTCCCACCAATGGTCAGTCATAGTTTTACCAATCCCCCGGGCTACCATATCTACCCTTTCCTTTGGTCGCGCACGGATGCTAAGTATTCAGGCAAATTTACCTTATATGTATGCTATATAAGTTCTATAGTCAATTTCCTTGTTTCACATGGCATCCCGTAATGCAACCGTTGCCTTTAAATTCCCCGAGAATGAATGAAAAATAGGGGAAAATAGGGTGAGGCTTCTGCCTCGTGCTCTTCCGCTATAGCGGTGGTCGCTCCACTATAGCGGTTCCGCTGTAGCGATAACCATATCGCTACCGCGGTCCCAACGGTAACAGCCCAGAAACTTGAAATTTTCAGTAAGTGTATCCTTTCCCTTTCCCAGTTACCTTTGTTTAGTCCTGTAAATCCTGCCATAGTCTTAAACCACCCTTAAGACCATTTTTGGCGTCAAACGCATCACAATTCAGCATAAAATACTATCAATTACAAAGAGTTAACAGTAGACAATTGTTCCCAATAATATCTTCCCGCCATTACATACTAATGACTCCCTTGTTTCCATGGTTCCCAACCAAGTCCCGACTGTCCTGAAACCGAAGCTTCCCTGCAGTCACAGTTTCCAATCCCTTATCATCTTAACCAATGATAAGCCCTTTTTTAAAATGCAGTAGCACTTTTAAATCAAGACTTTTAACAGCTTATCACAGCCTAAGGTACACAGAATTTTCAACTTAATGACCCTATGCAGACTCAACATGCACGACAGACAACAATTTACACACATTTCAAGCAAGTCCCACGAGAGTTGTACAACACAACATTTCAACTTCAAGTTACAACCAAATCAAGTCACACAATTTACTCTCTATTCGTCCCATGGATGACCATTAGTCGATCATCCATGTTTTACCATAACTCCCGCTATTAAGCAATAATAGCCCTTGTCCCTAGTACTTATTCACATACCAACCACTTGAAACCTGAGTTTCCACAAGTGTATATATCCTTTTCCCTTATCATTTTTACCAACGATAAGACCCCGCCCAGCATTTAGCATATTGTTTTCCACTTGAATTACAAAATAAGAATTCTTTCAATCATTAATACATAACCAAGTTAAGACTCTTCACTAACTACAAATTTCAAGGCAACTCAGCAATTACACACCACAAAATTGTAGTCATTCAAACAACGCAATACATACAATCAAGAGTCTCAAACTCTGACACTAAATCAAACCAGTTTCATCACCTTTCATTTACTTCATGGATGACTGTTAGCCGATTCATCCATCCTTTATATAGCCTCTCAGGCCAGATACCAATTGGAACCTTCCCGGTTCTAATTTTCCTTGCTTGTCTTACTGCAATCGGAGTCCAATGACATCCTTACTTCGTTGAGATACCAATTGGAATAGAGAGATACCAATTGGACTCAACCCATACAAATAAGTGAAAGAACCGTATGAAAAGGAATGAAAGAAGAGAGATGTTACCTAGAATGCTTCATAGCTTCCCTAGGATTAGATGTGGACGTCTACACACCAATCCATGGGACTTTATTCGACATTTTACTCTTGTACTGGGAGACCGGTAACCTGGGCTCTGATACCATCTGTCACGACCCAACCCACCGGGCCATACGGGCGCCTACTCTAGCTAACTAGATAGATGAACCCTCACCACCCGTCCAACAAGTAACTTGCGAAAATTAAAGTAAACCATTAGTCAGTCCATTTTTATACATGAGAAATTCTTTTATAGAAAATGTTCATAAAATAGACGACTTAAGGAATTTGCGAAAAACCTTTACAACCTTTAAAAACACCCTCCCTAGGACCTAGTCTAAGCAGGTACAAGAGCTACTATAAGATTTATACAAAACATGTAAAAGAGACACAACTTCCGTCATGGAATCGAAGGACAGAAGCTGCTGGAGATCACCATCGTCATGGACCTATGAAACATCACCAACCCTGTAACCAGACTATACCAAAAAAGTATAGCAAGAGTAGAGTCAGTACAACCACACATACTGGTAGGCAACATCGGTCGACCCGAATCCACACGTACCATAATTTAGGAAAACAGGGAAAAACATGGAAATAAACATTATAGCTCCCTCCTTCACCTTTAGCATTGACCCTGACATCTAGGACTTCCCAAGTCTCACTCATAACTAGACTTCTCAAGGTCGCCTTGTCACCTAGACTTTCCAAGTCACCTTGACACGTACACTTCCCAAGTCACCTTTAACCTTTACCCAAGTCAACTACCTTGACTAAATACCCAGATTTAGTCTGGCCCACTGCCCAACCAGACCACTTATACCCAAGTATTACCTATCATTTTCTGGACTTTCCCGGACCTCTAGGACAGCTTTACCACCTGGTTATATTAACCAATAACCACACCCAGACTCTCAGTCTTCCTCTATATTTACCAACCACATGCAATTCACCTAACAACCATTGACACCTTTAATGACCACCATAGAGCTACATCTAAATTCCTTCTTGGATCACATAACCCGGACCCTCCAAGGGTCCTCCATCCACACCTAAGTGTTCAACAGACTACCCCAGTCTACACCAAGACCCACCCTTAGCTTATTAACCATGATAATTTATGACCGCCATTATTACACTTAATGACATCAATTTATGAGCACATAACCTCTTTTAAATAGTCCAGACCCACCCGGATCCCCCTCACACATCTAGTGTTAACATGACAAACCCGGTCTACACCAAGACCAACTAATAACATAATATAGCAACCCGACCTACACCAAGACCAACTCACAATATAGTACGACAACCCAGCCTACACCAAGACCAAACTAATAATATGCTATAACAATCCGAACTACACCAAGACCAAACTAATAACATAATATAGCAAACTGGCCTATACCAAGACCAAACTCACAATATACCATAACAACCCGGCCTACACCAAGACCAAACTAATAATATATTATAACAACCCGGCCTACACCAAGACTAAACTCAACAATATAACAGGATTCCCGGTCACTAAAGGACCACCAATGAATATCACAATTCAATAAAACACCTGGTCCACTCATGGAACTAATAATAGTCAATGCAATGCAACAATATCAATGCCATGATGCAATAAAATAAATCCATACTAGGCGTGGTACCCGATCCAACCGTTAGTATTTCGTACCAGGTATGGTACATATGCCAACCATTTGCTATACCCGTACCAGGCGTGGTACCCGAGCCAACCGTTAGTATACTTGTACCAGGCGTTGTACCCGAGCCAATCGAATGTCAACAATCCACAGTCAAATAATGAACAAACAACTTGTAAACCAACAAGCATCACACCATTCATTTCACAGACTGTAAAATAGGACCCTTAGACATTCTATACAATTCCTCTAAGTCATGCAATTCATACGAACACTTAGATAAGAGTACAAAACATACAACATTCACAGGAATTCATAAGCCATCACTTACCCTCTTTCCCAGGTATATAACTTAGCCTCGACCTCCGTATGAAGGCCAAACACACTCACCCTTTATTTACGAATAATGAACGGTTCCCTTTTTAGCATAATTTAACAACCACATTGATTTCGGAACTTACATAAATAATAACAATGTGAATTACCACCCCTTAGCCCTTAGCAAAATCAACGCTACTTATCATGCCCTTCGTATTCTCGAAATCTCACCTATGAGTTTCCCATTTTCATACCTATTTAGTTATCCTTGCAATTCTCGGTTCCTCGAACCTTCCCGATATCCCAGTCCCTGAGCCCTATAATCTTATCATGCCAAGACAACATAAGCAACCCCAAACAATTATTAATAACCCATAATTCAATCCAACCAATTCCTAGCACATACATAACCAACACCGAATCCACCAAACTCCGTGCCCGGAGGCCTAATCATGGATTCTCCTTTCCCACTATACAATAAGTACAGAATGTAAGCAGGTCTATCTATTCAATGAAAACCTAGCCTACCTGGATGCCAAGCAATTGCAACCGTGCGTTTCTAGCTCCACAGAGGCGTTCCTGGCGGTTCTGCAGGCTTGAATTCGTGGTTTTGCGTCCTTTTTACCGGAATTCCTCCTCCCCATGGCTCCCAAGCCTTGGATAAGCCTAGGAGAGTTTTTGGAATAGCTCTCGTCTGTTTTGGGGCTACAGGGAAGAGAATAAAATTAAAAACCTATTTTCTGGGTTTTCTGATCCCGTCGCTCCGCTATAGCAGTCCCTGCTCAGCTATAGAGGTACCGCCATAGCAGAGCCAACCGCTATGGCGGAGGTTGACCGTCTTGACTTCTGCTACAGTGGTAATTATTCCGCTATAGCAGAGGTCGCCGTGGCAGAGCGGTTGAGCTCATCACGGAAAAAAACTCAGAAAATTCCTGAAAAGAGTCCTTTTTACAACACACCTTGAATCCTCGACATTTCGAAATAATCCTTTCACGTCAACCTCAATTTCGGAAGCTCTATTTACCCGAATTCGATTCTGAAAAGTCCCTCGGATTCCTCTATGTCTTACCTACAAGAAAAACTAGCTCGAACCAAGATATCTAACCCAATCCTTACTCGGATTGTCCTAGACCCTACCTCACTCAAAAACCGGTCGAGACTAGCCTAGCCCAGAATTTTCAACTCCCAAACCCAGAAGTTTTCTAACCCGAAACTTGGCATGAAATATTTACCCGTAATGACGAACCCAATCATTACAAAAAATAATGATATGTGGCAGTGGACCTAATGAATATAATAGAATCTCATCTTGTCAAGATACTAAGCAGATATGGGACACTCTTCAAACTGCTCATGAAGGCACTACTGTTGTGAAGAAGGCCAAGATAGACAATCTAAACAGGCAGTATAAACTTTCTAGAATAAAGGAGGGAGAAACTATTCAGGACATGCACACCAGGTTTACTGCTATCATCAATGAAATTTATTCCCTAGGAGAGCACATCCCTACTGAAAAGGCTGTTAGAAAGCTTCTAAGTGTATTTCCTAAATCATGGGAAAGCAAAGTATAAGCAATCACTTAAGCTAGAGATCTAAACACCTTGGCTATGGATAAACTCATTGAAAATCTGACAACCTATGAACTAAAGAAGAATCAAGAGAAGTACATTGGAACTAAAAGAAAGGATAAAGTTATATCTCTCAAATCCACTGAGGTTGCTGATTATTAGGAAGAAAATCTGGCATTGGTCACCAGAAAGTTTCAAAGGATGTTCAAAAGGGGTCAAAACCTTCAGAGAAACTCCTCCCAAGTTCAAGAAAGGAATGCTCAGTTGTGTCACAAGTGTGGCAATCCAGATCACTTCATCAAATTTTGTCCCTTGTGGGCAATGGAACACAAAAATACTACCACAGAAAAGCCCAGATATCAAAGTAAGGAGATCACCCTCCCATCTCATAGGAAGATGACCTCTCAAGAGGCTAACTTAGCAGTTCAGAAGGCTCTAGCTGCTATGAGAGAACATAGTGATGAGTCTGATGAGCAGGATCCCCACAATCAATCACTACTTCCATGATCGAAGCAAAGAAAGAAGACACTATGGCCCTCTTAGCTGTGAGTGACACTGAAAGTGATTCAGAAGGAGAAGAGTCAGCTGAAACAACTCTTGCCCTTATGGCATGATCTGAGCCTGATATTGGCACTAATCAAGATGAGACGAAGGCACGCTTCTCTGACTTCAGGCCCAGCCTACATATCTATTCCAAGAAGAAGCTTGAAACTCTCTCAGCAGTTCTCATAGATGCATATTATTCAGTATGTGCTTAGAAAGAAAACCTTTTGAATGATTATGCATCTCTAAGAATAGAAAGTGAAATTCTTGAGGAAGATAATGTATTTTTAAAGAACTTCCTCAAAGAGTTCTCTGAAAAAGGAAAAAATCAGGCCACTGCTCTTCAACAATCCTTGGAACAAAATATCAAAAATCTCAAAACAAGCCTCTCTGAACTGTCTAAAAGAAACAACACTCTGACAAGAGACTTGAATAAAACCAAGCTTGAGTTGGAACACAATAATAAATGGGCAAAATCCTCAACTTTTCTCTCTCACATTCAGAACATTCAGACCAGCTCCAAGCATAGGCTAGGATTTAAACTTGAGGTCTGTAAGGCAAACTACTATATGAATATAGTGTGTACTGCATGTGGTAAGGAAGGACATCTCAAGAGTCAATGTCCAATTCATCTGAAAGCTGATCAAAGAAACCTGAACTTTGTCAACAAAATCAAGAGTCAACCTTCAACTCATTTGAAAGTTGATCAAAGAAATTTGAAAGCTGCCAACAAACTCAAAAGGCAACATCCAACTCACCTGAAATCCAAGCAAAGGAACCTGAACCATGTCAACAAACCCAAGTCCAAGGAATTGAGAAGGATGCGCTCCATCAAAAGGGAGTTTCCCTAATGGGCCAAGAGAGACTTGATTCATCCTTTCACTCATAAAAGGGGACTCAAGCTTATCTGGGTACCCAAAATGAGTCACTGACTGTTATGCGTTAAAGGAAGAGAGGAATGAGCAAGCCTTGGCACCTTGATATTGCTTGCTCTAGACACATGACTGAAAACTTAGATAATTTCCTCTCTCCTGCAAAACCTCAAGGTGGAAATATGGCCCTGGAACTGAAAAAATCTAAAGATATTACTAGTACAAGAGGAATGTGTGTGACATGAAGAAGTACAGGTCTCAGGGGAAACATCCATATATCAGCAGAAGTACATGACAAAGAGCTCCCGAGGAAAGCTGCAAGGAGGTTCCTAAGGCATCTCAAATGGATTCAAGTATTGACTAAGATGAAACATTTACACCTATGGCTAGGATGGAAGCAATAAGAATGTTGATTGCATTTGCCTCTCATATGGAGTTCAAGTTATTTCAGACAGATGTGAAAAGTGCTTTCTTGAATGGATATCTAATGGAGGAAGTATATGTGAAACAGCCCCTAGGGTTTGAAAATTTTGAGCTACCTGAGCATGTCTATAAACTGGACAAAGTCTTGTATGGACTAAAGCAAGCCCCAAGAGCATGGTATGACAGATTGTCCTCTTTCCTATTAGATCATGACTATGTAAGAGGGAAGATAGATAATACTCTATTTATCAGAAGACAAGGAAGCAGCCTCCTGATTATGCAAATATATGTAGATGATATAATTTTTTAGGCTTCTGACGATGTGCTGAGCAAAGAGTTTGCATCTATGATGAGTAGTGAGCTTGAGATGAGCATGATGGGTGAGCTGACCTTTTTCTTGTGATTACAAATTTACCAATCAAAGGCTGAAACCTCAATACATCAACAGAAGTATGTTAAAGAACTTTTGAAGAAGTTTGAGATGGAGGGGGCCAAGACAAATGATACTACTATTGCCATCACTACAAAATTGGACAAAGATGATGCTGGAGTTGGTGTTGCTGAGACTAAATTCAGAGAAATGATAGGATCTCTGTTGTATCTCAAAGGAACTCAAGGACTGGTTCTTTGATATTCGGCAGGTGACTCTTTTGATCTTATTGGCTATGTTGATATTGACTATGTTGGATACTTGGTAGATAGAAAGAGCACCTCCAGAATGACACATTTTTTAGGACCATGTCTTGTACCTTGGACTATAAAGAAACAGAACTCTGTTGCACTGTCAACTACTGAGGCTGAATATGTAGTTGTTGCTTCGTGTTGTTCTCAATTTCTCTGGATTAAGCAACAACTCAGTGATTATGTCATCAATCTTGGGTGCATTCCTATCTTTTGTGATAATATGAGTGTTGTTAACATGTAAATGAATCCCGTTCAGCATAAGAGAACTGATCACATTGATGTGAGGCGTCACTTTTTCAGAGACTGTGTTAAAAAGAGGCGGATCAAAATGGTGCCTTGTGAAAATGATAAGCAAATTGCAAACATCTTTACTAAAGCTCTGGGAAGAGAAGCATTTGCGAAGAACAGGTTGGCCCTTGGGCTGATCAACCAGCTATAGTTCCTGACAAGGAAAGAAAGCCTTTCTGAAATAAGGATGAGGAAGCAAGGTGGAAGCACAATGAATCAAGGTGCGAGCACTGGGAGCACAGTGAATGATGATGATTAACTAAGATTGATGCAGGATCGCATTCATAAGTAGATAAGGGCACTGCATAGACAGCACTCAAGGATCTGATCCTCAAGGGGTCACCTATTCAGGGGGAACATATCTAGTGAACTAAAGGAAGGCCTAGCAGCTTCCTTATATTTTTAATAATGTCAAAAGGGGGAAGAACTTGTGAGCTAGTTATGAAAAAAGAAGACAAGCAGAGAACAGGTTTACATGGATCAAATGCTACAGGAACTTGTGAGCTAGTCATGAAAAAAGTTGATGCTGACAATGAAGACAAGCAGAGAACAGGTTTACATGGATCAAATGCTACTGTCTTTTTACAAAAATAGGATAGAGTTTGTCATCATCAAAAAGGAGAAAGTTGAAGAAACCATGTCAAATAAGTTTTGATAATGAGGCAAAACCTATTTTTGGTAAAAATATAATTCTGGAAATTAACTATAAAGGGCAGTCCATGTCAAACAAGAAAAGGTTGATAGCTTTTCTATTAAGAAGAGGAGAGTCCAAAAGGTGTGTTAAAGTCCTATAAAGAAAAGAATTCGATTTTGAAGCATGTCCAAATCCTACAAGGAAAGGACTGCATCTTTCCTATCAAGAAAATGAGAGCTTGAGATTTCTATAAAAGCAATGGAGCAAAGAAGAATTCGTCATACCTATTTGCACAAAGCTGGGAAGGAGTTATTTTCAAGCAATAGAGATCTCAAACAAGTTATTCCAAAAGACAAAGAGAGAGTTGTTCTTAGTACAACCTTGCGTGGTTGTTAAGATATAGTGAGAGAGTTTGTGAGGCTTATAACAAAAAGTGGGTTTGGCTTCTTGAGAGAATTTGTGAGGCTTATAACAAGAAGTGGATTTGGCTTCTTGAGAGAATTTGTGAGACTTGTAACAAGAAGTGAGTTTGGCTTCTTGAGAGAGTTTGTAAGGCTTGTAACAAGAAGTGGGTTTGACTTCTTGAGAGAGAGTTAGAGAGTTTAAGAGAGGTTTGAGAGAAGAAACAATAAGATTTTATTGTTTGAGGCTAGGTACTAGAGTTAGTTCCTTTGATTATTGAGTTGTAATCATAAAACTTGAAGTTGTTAGTGAAGTTGAGTTCGTAGTTTTTTACTCCTGAAGTTAGGGGGTTTTCCACGTAAATTTTGTGTGTTAATTTACTTACTGCTTTAAGTGAAACTGTGCTAAGGACCTAGTCCCTGAGTTAAGTAGTAGGCATCAACTTTCTTCAATAACGATGTTCTAGAAGCGCGATCGTGCCAATCAATCTTCAAGTGTTAAACAGTGAATTTTCAGCGTATTGTCACTTTGTTTCACCATTTCTGAACCTCTAGAACTCGGATTTGGACGATTTTAGGTGTGACTTTTTCATTATTGAAAGTGGGTAAGGTCTTAATTTCAAATTTAATTATTCTCCACCATTTTATCTTGGATTATGGGCTTAAATCAATGTTTGGAGATTTGAAATTGGGAGTTTTCATTTTAAAGTTTTTCAATTGATTTTTGAGGAATTGAGGTCCTATTTGAGCTTTATTTTTGATAAATATTTATATTTGAGTTCCTTATCATATGGGTAAAATAATTTTGAAAGAATTTTCATGTTCGTCATGGGATTCTGAAAGAATTTGAAATAATTTTGACCCAAATTTGATCGAAACTTTTATATCACAATATGAGTATCGATTGATTCGTATTAACGTATTAAACATGCTTTTCATAGATTGGGCATCGATGAACTATTATTGTCATTGTCATTTCACAAAATTGGTCTCTTCATCAAATGGATACCAAAAATGCTTTTCTCCATGGTGATCTCAAAAAAGATATTTATATAAAAAATTCTACCTGGCTTGTTCTTATCACATACATCAGATGTATGCAAGTTGAAGCAGTCTTTGTATGGATTAAAACAAGCTTCCAAAGTTTGGTTTGAAAAGTTTTGGTCTACTCTGCTATAATTCTCTTTTGAGCAGAGCAAATATGACTCATTTTTATTTCTTCGAAAAATATCTACAGGTTGTGTTCTTTTATGGATATACGTAGAGGACATTATTATCACATGAATCGATTCTTCATTAATCACTAGCCTAACAACAACTTAAGAATTCTTTTCATATGAAAGATCTTGGTACCCTTACATAATTTTTGGAGTTGAAAGTTCATTATGATTCCTAGGTGTGACGTTTCTAAACCAGTACAAATGTACTTAGGATCTGATTTCTTTGGATGGTCTTCAAGATTCCTCCTCCATAGATAACCCATTGGAATTGAATTTAAAGTATTGTCATGAGGAAGACGATCTTTTTCCTGATCCAATTATGTTTTGGGCAATTAGTTGGGATTTCAAATTACCTTACTATTACCCTCTCTCATATCTCTTTTGCAGTTCAGCAAGTTAATTTATTCAAGTTCCTCGTCATCTCTATTTGGTGGTTGTTTGTCTCATCATTTGATATCTCTTAAGAACATTTAATCATGAATTATTCTTTCCTAGTGGTCGTTCTCCTATTCGTCTTCATGTTCTTAATGAATCAGATAGGACAGGATATCTTGATAGTCATTGTTCAGTCGCTAGTCGATGCATGTTTTTTGGATAGTCTTTGATATCTTGGAAGAGTAAGAAGCAAGATTGTGTCAAAATCTTCAATAGAGGTTGAATATAAGTGTGTAATTATAGAGATTTGATGTAGTAATCAAGAGAATAAATATTGTAATATAATAGCTAGGAATAACAATTTTGAAGGGATAGAAATGACAGATCTTTAGGGATGTAAATCTTAATACTTTCTATTTAATAGTAAGACTCTCATTTGACAGATATCCAATAGAAAACTAATAAAGATTTGCGTATATTTTATCCTTTCCATACTCCACTTATGAAATTACACTGAATATATTATTATTGTTGTTGAACTTTAATTTCCTATAACTTTTTCGTGCTTCATTAACTTCTGGATCACACCAAAGTCAGGAAGAATTTATCAGTTGATTTTGATGGCTAGCAAATTAAGCAAGGCAAATAGATAAATTCTAGGGATGAAGCGAAGGCAACAGGTCTCTACTAAATGCACTTGTATACCAATATAGTAAAAGGAAGACATTTATGGCCCTTGAAACACTCTCCCCCAACCCACAACCCCCCCAAAAATGGAAACTTCTTTTTCTGGTTCTATTTATTTTGAAATAACTTGATCTTGTGGTCCCCTCTCCCCCCCCCCCCCCCCCCAACCAAAAAAAAAAAAAACACACACACAATAGTTTATTTAGTTCTTTTAGCATTTTCTTTTAATTAGGAGCAGTCAGAGTATCGCTTAAGTTTTGGTAGAATTTGGTAATTTTAATTCAAATTATGTAATGTTTTTAAAAATTCATTAAATATATTTTAATTATTCCCTCCGTTTTATATTACTTGACCCCGGTTGATTTTGATACACCCCTTATGAAATTTTAATTAGAGGTGTATTTTACCAAATTAACCTTATTAATGATGTTTGAAATTCTGAATTCGACTACTACTACTTTATGTAGTTATTTGGTACTAAGGGTAGTATGGGAAAAATGTAAAAATATTCTCTTGATTTGCTAAACTAGACAAGTAAAATGAAATATCTATTTTTAGTATAGGAGCCAAGCAAAATGAAACGAAGGGACTAATAATATAGACCAGTAACTTAAACAACTGGGTATGTTGTTGTTATCGATAACTTAAAAAGACTACAATCCCAAATTAAGTAAGCGTTTGGTCATAAATATTATTCACAATATTTTGGAATACGTTTTCACTTTATTCCAGAATACTTGTTTGTCCATTAAAGCCAAAAACATATTCCGGAATATGTTTTCACAATTTTTGATTTTTTGAAAAACACCTCTTGAGGTTTATTCACTATTTTTTATTCAATTTTTCCTCACTTTATTTTTAAATACTACACCAACTCAATAGTCTAAAATATTTTGAAAATACTATGGCCAAACACAACTCCAACTCTATTTTCAATTTTAAAGTGAATACCAAATAAAGTGAATACATTTTTAGTTTTTATGACCGGTCCTAATAAACTTTAAATTTTGGCTTCAATTTTGCTTTTATTACTGGTTCAATAAAGTCTGCAACACCCCCACCCCCACGCCCTTCCGTTTGTCCCTCTATATCTTGATATATACATATAAAATATATATGTACGAATTGTGTATGTCATAATGTATATAACTTACGCCTTTTCTCTACCCTACGAAGGTGTACTATTTAGACCTCCAAGGCTTCACACAAAGTACGTCTTCAAGAGCTTTGATTCAACTTTGCAATAAGTCACCTCCCTTTTTGCCCCCCTTTTTTACAATTTTTGCTTAAGGGGTTCCAATAAATATGAGAAAAAAATTTCATAATGATACAAGAAAAGCACAATAGATATTCTTCTTCTTCTTCTTCTTCTTCTCTTCTTTCTCCATATTCACCCTTTAATTTATTCTTCTTACCATGGATATCAACCACCACATTAAGCTCACTACCTCCACTTGGGAACCAACCATGTCCAATATGGATGACGATGTCTTCCGCGACCAACAACCATGCTTGTCCAGCATACCAAACGATCATGACTTCCACAACCATCAACAACAACAACAACAACGACAATTTCATTTTGAACATAACCCTATTTGGCCTAGTTTTCCTCTTCAAAACCCTCACCACCACCTTCCCTCTTCCTCAAGCCAATTGCAACAACAACAAGTCCCTTTTGATCATGTTTTAAACAACCATGTTCAAACACTAATAGAGGATCATAATGATCAAGAACCCGATGAAGACGAAGATGATCCAGAAGAGGAAGAGGAGCTAGGAGCTATGAAGGAAATGATGTTCAAGATTGCAGCTATGCAGCCTGTTGATATTGATCCATCCACCATTCGAAAACCTAAAAGGCGAAACGTCCGAATTAGCAACGATCCACAGAGCGTTGCAGCCAGGCTGCGCCGCGAGAGAATCAGCGAAAAAATTAGGATCTTGCAAAGATTAGTCCCCGGTGGAACAAAAATGGACACTGCTTCCATGTTAGACGAAGCGATTCGCTATGTTAAGTTCTTGAAAAGGCAAATTCGTCAGTTACAATCGTCTAATCATCATCTCCCACCAGCACAGGTACCAGTACCTCCGTGCCCTAATAATGAAAATTGGGCAAATATTGTCACACCAACAAAAGCTCTAATTCTTGGCTCCTCTAGCACTACCATGGCCAATAATGCTACAACTTTTGTTGGTAACACTTCATCGGATCCTACTTATGAGGTAATTGGTAATTAGCTAGGGAAAAAGATTTGGAATTCATGAAGGTGATTATAATTATGATCATATTATTGTGTACTAATAAGAATTTTTAAGAATAATAATATAATTAATATATATAGAGGAATTAATTATTTGTGTATAAGTGGTCATGTGAATTGTGAACTAAAAAAAATAGGTTTGTTAGGATTGTGTTGACTTAAAGGACATGATAATCATCACAACGGTTAGACTTGAGTTACGTACGTTCCATATAGTATAATAATAATTATACAATAAGGTTTTTTCTATTTATTTTTTTGATCATCCGAAAGTTCGTTTGGCTGAATTCTCTCCCGGGAATAAAACAGTGACGTGAGAAGCAATTGAATATGATTATACTCTTGGTCCTTCCCCTCCGCTCTCCCCACCCCCCATCTCACACACGCACTTGTTTGTGCTCTCGTGTGTGTGAGATTATGTTATAAAACATGATTTTTCCACCCTATTCTCCAATCAGCTCACTCGAAAAAAACATGGTGGAAAACAGATTCTCATTGAAATATTGGGAAGCTTCCTAATTTTTTCTTGTGAAAACTCTACTTACTATTTTTTCTTTTCTTACTAATTCAATGAAAATACCTGTGAGAATAGTCACTGAACATTTTTCACCAGAAACTTCTGATGGAGAAATTCTGATTGTTTAGTAGCGTACTAACTTATGAAGATTCTAACATTTTTTTAATAGAGTTATCTGTACATATATATCTTTTAAATGATTTAGTAGTGTAAATAAACTTATTTGACATTGTTGATATATATATATATATATATATATAAAGAGAGAGATTAAAGGGCTTGAGATTGGGGGTCTTCTTTGCTCCCATTTGTTGATGTTTCAAAGATTTTTCGGTTGAGTTTGTGACTAAATTGAGAGCATTTGAAGTTGTGGGTATTTTCATGATGAGAAGGATGTAATAAAAAGAAAATTATAATAGGTATATATGTCAAATTAATTTGGATAAGGATCTTTGTTTATATATGCAGCCTCAATCATCATATGTTAGAAAATTAAAAAATTGGATATAAAAAAAAATACATATCCTGATGATGAAAATTGCTTTTTATCCTTTTCCCTTAAAATTGCTTTGTTTTCTTTTGTCCTTCCAAATACTTCAATGACTTCACTTTAAAACCCTATATTTGCAATTCTACAAATATCTCTCCCTTTAATTTTTCACCTGGTATTCAATATCCATCTTCACTATTAGAAATAAAAGTTTTTTCCACCGCGAATCAGCTAGAAATTAGTGTTATAGAACATAATTTTTTCACTTATTTATTAAACCAGCTCACTGAAAAAATGCATGGTGGGAAACAGATTCTCACTGAAATAGTGGAAAACTTCTTAATTTTTTCATATGAAAACATTACTATTTTTTTTCACCGATTCAATCAAAATATCTGTAGAAAAATAATGACTTTTTAGTAGTCATTGGAGCTCGACTAAAATCGGATTCACCTATTGTTGGCCCATTTTTGGGGATGCCGCTTCCAACATAATTTTTTTTGTTTGTTTTTGGGTTTCAAACCCAAAACATCTGGTTAAGAGTGGAGAGTTCCAATCATCCCACCACAACTATGTTGATCTCTCTCTGTATTATGAACTAAAGATCAACTTTAAAACCCTAATTTCCAAACTAAAGGAAGGCAGTCAATGTTTTTCTATTTTTAGTTCCTACTTATCAACTTCTAGCTAGATTTTAATTAATCATTATGTTTAATTTGACAATGTTTATTAAGTTGTATCGCTAACTTATTTATAAGTACTGTTTCACAACACTTTTTAATTATTTGTTGGAAGACAGAAGGACATATTGAAGTTAATTTCTTTCCTAAACAATGTATGTTTCGCTAATTAGAGGAATTAATCTGTTTTTCGATACGATAAACATGTATTCCCTTCGTTCACTTTTACTTGTTTTTTTTAACAACGTTCACTTTTACTTGTTCACTATATTAAAAATAGATTTATATTTTTACTTGTACAGTTTGAAAAATCAAGAAATAATTTATTACTTTTAGTTCTTAATGTATTCATATTATTAACGATAGTCATTTCTCAAGACATTGAATTTACTATATTATTCAAAGGGTGATATAATAATTAAACTTATCATTTTATTAATTATTTCTTAAGGTTTGTGTCAAGTCAAACATGAACAAGTAAAATTGAACGGAGATAATACATTATATACATTTCAGTAACTTTTGCTTAAAAATTCTTTAAAATGTATAAATATTTAGTTGTTAACCCAATAACTAAAATGAGCTATGCATTTGATGGCATTCGGAATCCAATAATTATAAATTTTGTCCAATTTTAGCTAATAAATTCCAATATGATAAGGCATAATTTTAATTGAATAAGTAGCTGACTTCACGTCTGAAATGCTCTCTCAATTTTTATTGTTGTTGAATAAACGATGGCAGTGGCCTTTTTTCGTTTTTAAATTTAAACGTCCTTTTATTCATGAACAAAAAATTAAAAGAAACATAGTTATCATGGTGGTTTGGTTTCTCGTATTACTAAAATCTACTAAAAATAATGGTCGATCGTATAAACTTTCATATTGATGATTCAATTTGATCGAGTTTCAATTTTGCTAGTACAAGTAATTCTTGTGTAATTTCATAACAGCCACAAATTAAAATGTCTATAGTTAAGTAATTTAATAAGATAACAATATATATTAATTGACCATGGTTAAATATTAAGAGTTTATGTGCAAACGTTTGCATGACATGCATCCATTGAATTTATATTATAAACATTAAATATAAATATATTTTTTTCATTATTAAATATCAGTTCAGATTATTCAATCACTCACATATTACTCTATATAATAAGAGAGAATGGGAGAGGAGCTTAGGGTCAGCAGCCAGGAAAATGATCAATTTGCCCCTCTCATTCCCCATTGTTACTAACTAATAAATAATAATAAAATAATATTAATATTGTATTAGTAATATTAATATAGCTTTTTTACTAATTTATATATTTAAAAATTACTTCTAATAACTACTACTATAAATCATAATAATTAATAATTTAATATATATATATATATATTTAATTGACTTTTAAAATTTATCAGTGCCACATAAATTGGGACAGAGGAAGTAACATACAAATGACGTAAAAAGTACTATAAATCATGATAACTAACAACTTAAAATATTTAAAAGACATAAAAAATTTGGTTGATTCTTAAAATTCTATCAACACCATATAAATTAGAAGAGAGGGAGTAACATATATTATTTTAAAATTATGTTGAAAGTATTATAAATCACAATAATTAATAACTTAAATATCTAAAAACTATATAAAAAATTGGGTTGACTCTCCAAATTCCATCATCACCACATAAATTGGGACAGAGAAAATAACATATGTTATTTAAAAATTATGTAAAGAGTACTATAAATCATAATAATTAACGATTTAAAATATTTAAAATCATAATAATTTTTTTTAAAATTGACCATTTTGCCCTTCTTCCTTTGTAGAATTACATTAATTAAAAAAATCTTTTTAATAATTTATATATTTGAAAAATGTGTAATAAGTACTATAAATCATAGTAATTAACAATTTAAAATATTTAAGAATTTTGATTGTTTCAAAATTTATCGGTGCCATATAAATTGGGACAGATGAAGTAACATGAAAATGTCATACAAAGTACTATAAATCACGATAATTAATAATTTAAAATATTTTAAAAACATAAAAAAATTGGTTATTTCTCAAAATTCTATCAACGCCACATAAACTGAAGCACAAGGAGTAACATATATTATTTAAAAATTATGTAAAAAGTATTATAAATTAGAATAATTAACAACTTAAAATATCTAAAAACTATATAAAAAATTTAGTTGACTCTCCAAATGCGTTACATAAATTGGGACATAGAAAACAACATATATTATCTGAAAATTATGTCAAAAATATTGTAAATTATAATAATTAATAATTTAAAATATTTAAAATCAAACAAAAAAATTTAACTTCAAATTCATCCTATGAAATAAATTAAAACATAAAAAGTAACATATATTGGGCCCGTATTTGCACGGGCGATTGTATCTAGTATATTAATGAAAGAGACCACCACTTGCCTTCCTATGATTACTAGATATAAAGGAGCCCATGCTAGCACGGGCCTAATATATTATTTTTTTATCTTAATTTATGTAATACGAATAGAATTTAGATAGTCAATTAAATTTTTTATATGGTTTTACATATTTTAAGTTGTTAACTATTGTGATTTATAGTACCTTTTATGTAATTTTCAAATAATATATGTTACTCTCTCTACTCCAATTTATGTGCCATTATAGAATTTGGAGAGTCAACTAAATTTTTTATATGTTTTTTAAAATATTTTTAAATATTAATTATTGTGATTTATAGTACTTTTTATGTCATTTTCAAATAATATATGTTACTTTCTTTGTTTCAATATACGTGGCACTTCAAGAGTCAATAAACCTTTTTATATCTTTCAAATATTTTAAATTGTTAATTATTGTGATTTATCATTTTACGTAATTTTCAAACATATAATAAATTAAAAAGATAAAACAAATAAATTAAAATGAAGAAATTAATGAAAAATAACCAAAATGCCCTAACCTGCTGAAGCAGGCATGTTGACTTTGTGCCTGCTTCAGCAAGTGATAAATATTTTAAGTTGTTAATTATTGTGATTTATAGTAATTTCTACGTAATTTTCAAATAATGTATGTTACTCTCTCTACTCCAATTTATGTGTCATTGATAGAATTTGGAGAGTCAATTAATATTTTTTATATATTTTAAAATGTTAATTATTGTGATTTATAGTACTTTTTACGTCATTTATAAATAATATATGTTACTTTCTCTGTTTCAGTTTGTGTGGCACTGATAGAATTTTCAAAGTTAATCATTTTTTTTATATCTTTCAAATATTTTAAATTATTAATTATTGTGATTTATCGTTTTATGTAATTTTTAAACATATAATAAATAAAAAAGATAAAACAAAAAAATTAGAATGAAAAAATTAATAAAATATGATTAAAATATCTTAACTTGCTGAAGCAGGCACGTTGACCTTGTGCCTGCTTCAAGCACGTCAACTTCCCTCTTATAATATAGAGTAATGTAATCTAGTAATAGCCACCAAAAATAAAAGAGAATCTGGTATATCTCGTTAAATGTTAATTTGTTTTAAAAAAGAGTCAATTTTCTTACATTAGAGTTGAATTGGTTTGGAATTGTTTAAAGAAAGTCATATGACTTTACTACACTTTCTTTTTTCTCTAGAGTTAGATGATATTATTTTGTTTATATTTATCCCTAGCCTTGATTTCAACATTGGTCTATATTGAATTAATTTGTTGCCATCTAATTTCACACTTGCACAAAGAGAATATATTATGAGTAAAAGCAAGAAGCAATCATGATTCATGAGTACTGTTGAGAGATCTAATTGAAGAACCATGCAAGTTCCAGTTGGGCATTTGGCCATAAGAAATTTTCAATTTTTTCGAAAAAGTATTTCACTTTATTCAAACATTATTGTTTAACCATAAAAATTTCAAATATAACTTAAAGTTGTATTTGAAAAAGTGAAAACAGTTCAATACTTGTTTTCACTATTTTCACTTTTATAATTTTCTTTTCTTGAAAAAAATCCTAAATTTTTTATTTTCATAAGTTAATCCTATTTAAATTATATTTCATTTTTAAATTATATTTTATATTTTTTTAGAAAATATATTTAAATTTCAGATAATTATTGCAAATCTATGGCCAAACACAACTCCAACTCCAACTCCTTTTTTGAAAATTCCAAAAAAATGAAATTTATTTTAGTTTTCATGGCCAAATGGGAAAGACTTTTCATTAAGTTCTACACCTAATCTACAATTTGTAGCAAGTGTTGTTAAGTTGTAACCAAATTCTCTTATTTAAGAAGCATTGTTGTTTGGTATTTCTTGCTAAGTTGTAGGCTAGAGTTAGCTTAAGAAGTGTTGTTGCAGTTGAGGAAATCGCTTATGTTATAGAATTGTAAATTGAATTTGCTCTCTTTTTTTTTTGGTAATCATCGAGATTATATTAATCACCAAAGTGGATATTTACAAATCTAAACCCAAGCTAACACACCTGCTTTCTACTAGAATATTGATATCGGGCGGGGTGGCTCAAAGGTGAAGCTAGTAAAGCGTTTGTTTTAGGCTCCCTAAATTTTGAAGCCCCCAAAAAAAAATTGTAGTGAATTTTATGATTTTGATTTCACTTAAAACAATATTGAAGATTATAAAAAGTACAAAATTTAAATGAAAAAGAAAGAAAGAAGAACTATCTACTTTTTATCAGAAATATCTTAGAACTTTGAATTAAACAACTCAAATCTTCATATTAATAAATAAAGTTTTTACAATAACATCCAAGGTAATGCAATGCAAACAAATGACTAACATCTTATTAGCTAGAATTAATCTTTACTTTCATAAATACTAATATTAACAACAAAAGATAAAAAAAATCAGAATTCTCTTTGAAGATTGATAAAAGAAGATATGGGAATAGGGTAGATTGTACTAGTTGCAATGCCACAACTACTAAACCTAGAGGATTTTTAACAATACATACAAAAATGGGAATCAAAATAAGTACAGAGAAATTCTTAAAATAGGAAAATTAGATACTTGTCTATTTTGAATTGATGAAAAACCTGTGTCATAAACTTCGGATTGCAAAGACAAATGATAAACAAAGTACATTTGTATCAAACTAAACATTTAAACTTAAATTTGAAATTTTAAAAGCCTTACCCATCAGAGATATGATGTTCATAGTCTTGGACTCCCAAATCATAATTCATATAATCTAATTCAGCATCAGTCATCACTATATCAACTACATCTCTGCATCAACCATTTCTTTTTATTTTTCTGCAAAAGAAATTGTAATAAATATTGAAATTAGAGTATATATGTACATATTTGGATTGATCTGTCTAATACTTTATCATAAAACTTATAATTAATTGGGTCCTAGCATGGTTTATCCGAACAAAGGGCATGCTTTTTTGAAGTGTGAAGGGTGCAAGTTTTGGATTTTGAACTTTGTGAGCACGCCTTTGGCAACATGCATCCTACTACTTCTCAAAAGAATGTTTTTTCAGGCCTAAATGCTAATATGCTTTCTTAATGAGAAAAAAAAAGTAATAGTTCAATAAAATATTATGAGGATATATGTAACGTTCCTTCTAGAGTTGGACTTGAGTAGTCCAAAATTTGAAACTCACTTAGTATGTAAGTTGGTGGAAATATAATGGGAGAAGGGTCAAAAATATCCCCTATACTTTAGTTTATTGGTTAAGTTTATTATTCGTTATATTATTGAGCTAAATATATCCCTATTCAAAATTACCCTTCATTGGATGGAAGCCCCCAAATTCACTTAAAATATCTAATTTCACTTAAATTACCTGTTACTTTATTTTAACCCAACCCTTTTGCTACACCAACACACGTAGTATTAATGGATTTTCTTCTGATCGTTATACTGGGTTTTCCTAATCAGTTTTTATTCCACTTTTGGGCTTACAGAGCATGCACACAAAGTGTTTGATACAATGTCTGAGAGGAACATTGTCTCATGGAGGACTGTTATTAAGTGTTATGCACGAACTGGTGATTTTGGGCATAATTTTTACCTGTACAATTCTATGTTACATGAAGCAATAAAGCCGACTTATGTTACATTGTTGACTCTACTTTCTGGAGTATCAAAGAGCATTCATGTGGAGTGTTTGCATGCTTGTATAGTAAAATATGATTTTCTGAGTCACATTGCTTTATTGAGTTCTATGTTAAATGTGTACGGTAAATGTGAAAAAATTAAGTATGCTAGGAAGTATTTGAGTGGATGGATGAAAAAGATATTATTTCTTGGAATTGTTTGGTTTCAGGGTATTCTTTAGTTGGGAACACATGAGAATTATTGACTCTTATGTATAGAATGAGGTCTGCAAAATACATGGCCTGATCATCAAATATATGTAGCATTGGTTTCTGCAATCGCGAAAGAGGGTAATTAGATGTGCATCTTGAGACATCCCTTATGTTTATGTTTTCAAAATGTAGGAACATTGATTATATAAGTTTAAGATTTTTGAACGAGTAAAAGATAAAGATGTAGTTTTGTAGACGGCTATTATCTCAGGACTTGCAAGTGAAGGCAAATATAAAATAACACAGAGAATTGGGTTAAAGCACCGTAAAAGGGGAGAAACTAGTGGTGGGATTTCATTTTAGGGAAAAATACACTAAATGAACCAAAAACCTAAATTATTTACACCCACATACCTTCTCTCTTACTAACTCTAATATTATCCAATCGGGCTAGAATTATTTACATTTTGTACCCCCTTCCGTGCACTTCCTTTCCCTGCCCACATACCCATTGCACTTTCTTCTCTTTTTTTAGTCAACTATTATGGCTCAAATTAAGCAAAACTTATTAACCATAGAACCTTCTTTTTTTTTGTTCTTAAGTTATTTGTATCTTTTTATTTTATTTTATTTTCCTTTTATCTATTTCTTCTCTTAATTCATTTTATTATTATTTTTGTTTATTTTCTTTTTAATTTTTGTCTTTTTCCATATATTTGCTTTTTTTTAAAATGAAAAATAGAAAAGAAAAATAAGAAAAATGAACTAATTATTTATAAATTAATAAAATAAAAATTAAATAACTAGACTGCAATAAGAAAAATATTAAAGTCCACTAGCTTATATATTTTTTATTTTCTCTTGTTGGTTTTTCTTTTGTTTTATCTTATTTTTTTATTAGATTATCTTCTTTTTTTAATCCATTTCTTAAAGATAAAATATAACGATAAAGATATTATCTAACTATTCTTAGACTAATAAAATATTAAAAAATTAATAAATAAATCATAATAATAGATAATTAAAAATAATTGAGGTGTGTCTAATTAAAGGACTGAAGCAGTACGATACTATGACAATATATAAATATATTGTGATGATATCATGGAGGACTAGGGTGTCATTATTCAGATTAAATCGAAAAATCAAATCAATTTTTTATTTGGATTATTTTTTTGGTTTTCTGGTTTGATTTCGGTTAAGAATTTACTTTTTTTAGTTTTTTGGTTTGATTTCGGATTTGGAAAAGTAAAAATTGAATAATTGAAAAAACCAAATTTATATATATTAGGCAATTATGATATTGTTTATATTTTATGTTTGAATATCTATTGATATACTTTTAGGTATTGTGTTTTAATATTTTATTCATGACTTATTTTAGAAAGTATATTTAATTGATTCAATATTATTACTTCTCCTTGTATATAATTTTATTTTTTTCAACATGCAAATATAACTTTGATTGTGTTATTAATTATTAACATAACCGAATAGTCAAATCGAAAAAAATTAAACCGAATAGAGAAAAATCAAACCAAACTAAATTTATTTTGGCTCGGATTGGGTTGCACTTTTACAAAATCAAAAACTGAAAAATCAAAATCGAATAATACAAAATCAAACCAAAAAACCAAATGCACACCCCTATAGAGGAATGAGGAATCTCATTAAAGGACTGAAGCAGTACTCCATGATACCATGACAGTATACATATATACTGTGACGGTATCATGGAGGACTAAGAAGTATCTTATTGAAGGATTGAAGTAGTCCTCTATGATACTATGCCAGTATATAGATATACTATGATAGTATACTCAGTAGTATCTCATTGAAGGACAAAAATATTATACTAGTATATAGATATATTATGATGGTATCATGGAGGACTGAGTAGTGTCTCGTTGAAGGATGATGCCATGCAAGTATATACATATAATGTGATAGTATACTGAGTGGTGTCTCATTGAAGGACTAAAACAGTTATTCATGATACCATGTCAATATATAGATATTGTGATGGTATCATAGAGAACTGAGGATTATCTTATTGATGATGATATCATTCTAATATATAGATATATTGTGGTGGTATACTAAGGAATGTCTCATTGAAGGACTGAAATAGCCCTTCATGATACTGTGTCAGTATATAGATATACTATTATGGTATCATAGAGGTTTCACTAAGAATTAGAGCAGACATCAATGATACCATCACAGTATATCTGTATAATATCGTGGTATCATTGAGGCCTGAAGCAAACCTTAATGGTACCATGATAGTATATGAATATAATGTAATGGTATCATGAAGGATTGAGAAGTGTATTATTGAAGAACTGAAGTAGTCCTCATCGATACCATGTCAGTATATAGATATATTGTGATAGTATACTGTATAGTGTCTCACTAAAAGACTAAAATAGTTATCCATGATATCATGCCAATACATAAATATATTTGTGATGGTATCATTGAAGACTGTCTCATTGATGGATGATATCATTCTAGTATATAGATATATTGTGGTGGTATACTAAGGAGTCTCTCATTGAAGGACTGAAGCAGACATCAACGATACCACGACAGTATATAAATATATTGTGATGGTATCATTGAGCCCTGAAGTAAATTTCGAGGATACCATGATAGTATATGAGTGTATTGTGATGGTATCATAAGTAATTGAAAAGTGTCTTATTGAGAGACTGAAGTAGTCCTCCATGACACCATTTCAGCATATAGATATATAATGATAGTATATTGAGTAGTGTCTCATTGAAGGACCAAAAAGTTATTCATGATACCATGTCAATATATAGATATATTGTGATGGTATCATAGAGGATTGAGGACTGTCTCATTGATGAATGATACCATTCCGGTATATAAATATATTGTGATGGTATACTAAGGAGTGTTTCATTGAAGGACTGAAACAGTTCTCCATGATACCATCACAGTATATCAATATATTGTGATGGTATCATGGAGGACTAAAAAATGTCAGACTGAAGGACTGAGCATACTTTAATGAGTGTGAATGAAATTAGATTGTGGAAAAAAAAAAAGAAGCTAAAATTGAGTATGAAATTAAATTATGGTAAAGAAAGTATAATGTGATTTGAGAAGAACAGATAAATGAACGAAAATGGAGGGAAACAAATAAAGAATAAGGAAATAAATGAAAAAAAGGAGTAAAAAAAATAAAAAATATGGACGAATGTTTACTATATCAGTTATCTTTTGTTGTTATATAGAAAAAATAATAATGAAAAGAGCAAAAATTATGAATAAAAATAGATTAAGGAAGAAAAAATAAAAATTAAAAAAGGAACAAGAAATAAAAAAAATAAAAAAATGAAATCACAAAATAAAGGAGCCAAAATTAATTATGATAAAATAAAAAAATAAAAAATAACATAATTTGTGAACAAAATAAATAAACAATAAAGGAGGGAAAAAATAAGAAGAAAAAAAGAGAAAAAAGAAAAGGAGTGAAAAAAAAAGAAGTAGAGAAATAAAAAATAAATAACCAAAAAGGAGAATAAAAGAGAGTAAAAAATTAGGATGAATCAAATTATGGTGTAAAAAGAAAATAAAAATAAAATAATTTGAGAAGAAAAAAAATGAACAAAGAAACCAAAAAAAAACTAAAGAAAAAAACGAGGAGAAAAGAAGAATAAAGAAAAAAAAAGTAGAAAAATAAAAAAAGAAAAGGAATAAAAAGAGAGCTAAATATAACTAGAAAAGCTAGAAGGGAAGGGGGCATTTTTAGTAATTAGTTAGGGGGGTATTTTTTGTAAGAGGGTATTTAGGTGTAAATAGTTTGTTCCTATGGGGCATGCATGTATTTTTTCCTTAATTTTAGTGGGTGTGGGTCGGGTTAATATAGAGTAACGGGTAATTTAAGTGAAATTAGGTATTTTAAGTAAATTTGGGGGATTTCATCCGATGAAGGGTAATTTTGAATACTTTCATAACGATAGGGGTATATTTAAGCTAATATATAACGAAGGACAAATTTAACCAATAAACTAAAATAGAGGGGTATTTTTGACCATTTTCCCAAATATAATTGAGTAAATAAAATTTGTATGAGCCGTAGTTCTCACTTTGGTCATAGCCTAGCTGAATGTAGCACTGACAATGTAGGCACAATTCTTGCTTAGTTGACTAAATCTCTACTCCCACTTTAGAAAACATAAAAAGATTATCTTTAGAACCTAACTCAAATCTTATGAATCTTCCAGATCAGTATATTAACTCTTGCATACTTCTCCTAACCTTGTTCGCTAATACTCGACTCAAGTCGTCTTTTACATTGATCAGCCTCTCTTCTAATTAAGCTTCCCTAAAAAGTCAATGTAGCCTCTTGAAGATAAGTATACAGACACGTCTTCATACCGATCTACAAGGCTCTACAAGACACTGCTTCATGACTCCAAGAAAATTAAAACCTAGTGCTTTGATACCAAGTTTTTCACGACCCAAATCTGACACTTAGGTCGCGATAGGGCACCTGACAAGCTTCTACCTATGAGGTGAACCCTCTAAGCTAATCGTACGGATAATTAAAAGGTAAGGAAGCATAAGTCCAGTGACATAAGTTATGCCCCAAGGAAAAAGAAATTATGCCCAATGCAGTGAGACACAGGTTATGTCACAAGACATAAGTGTAGTGGCACAAGTTATGCCTGAAGGCATCAGTTCACTGGCATAAGCTATGCCACAGGGCATAAGTTCAATAGTAGAAGTTATGTCCCAAGTCAAAAGTTCTCTAAAAGTCTTGCATGTGAATCATATATTACAGAACTTATGCCCCAAGGCAAACATTCTCTAAAAAATTGTCCCGCGAAATTAGTTATGCGTAGTGAATTTAAGTCATAAGTAAAGGTACTTTGATCCCACAAATTTTCATTAAATGAGCACTACGAGCTAAAATTAAAGACCACAAATTTCAGAGGCAAAAATTAAAGACCACCACGAAATAAGGACAGTCCGTGTAAAAACTTGTTAATTATCTGCTTTGATTTGAAACCGATTAAAATTAAAAGTCATAATTAGAAAATAACTCTAAAACTCATATGGAAATATCGGGTCGTTACAGGAGGGGATATGGTGGAACAAAATTGAGGTGTGTTGGAGGATGAGAAGGACACGACAATGTGAAATAACAGTTGTGGAACTAGTTTACCTTACCTTTTTTCCTCATTTCTTAAAAGCTTCTTAAAGAAAATGATTTCAAAAATTTTACCCAATCAAACATGAAAAAATTAAAAAATAACACTACAAAAAAATTATTAAATTGTGGCGATTTATTTAAGGGAGTCCTAAGAAACCCCTATTATATGTTTATTTTGTGGCGTTTGTGTCAACCCCCACAAAATAGTTCATTTTATGGCGGTTTAAGTGTGGGGGTTGTAAAAAACCGCCACTATATATTCAATTTGTGGCATTTGTTTTAACCTCCCCAAAATTATTCTTGTTTTGGCAAATTTTTGTGGAGGTTTTCGACCTTATTTTCTTTAAAAACACTAAAATAAATAACATATTCTAATCAAAATTCTGTCAGTTAAGACAATTTACGTCTAATTTCATCCCTTATAGTTTGTGAGCTTTTTTTTTCTCTCACATTCTACCACAATTAAAAAAAGTGACAAATGATTGACCATAATATTGACTAAATTGAGACTAATATAAAACGAGTCACCACAAAATTAATGTGAGACTCACCAAAAAGTCAGGAACGATCGTCGATCTTATAAACTCGTCTCAACGTTACAAGCGATACTTATCTCTAAAAAAGAAAAATTAATAATATAAAAATGTGAATATATCAGGGTACTCAGTAAATTTATTTAAACAATATATAGAATCGGCGTGGTCATATATAAATGATATTGTAGAATAACATATTTTAAATTGACTATAAATGCTATTTGAATGCGTAGGTGTAACAACATGTTAGGTCGTTCTGAGTTTTAGGAATCTTTTCTCCTATTTGAGACATCTCGTGAATTCATTTGATATTTTATGATTTGTGAGTATGAGCGACATAGGTCCCGAGTGGTTCAGGTGTATTTAGAATGTTAGAATCAAAATTAGAAGTTTCAAAGAATACGAATTGACCAAAGTTAAATTTATGATTAAATGATTTCAGATTCATGATTTGAAAGTTCCTATAGATTTCGTATGATAATTTTAGACTTATATACATGTTTAAATTTCATCTGAGGGGTTCATATATGTTTCAAATGCAAAAATTTCACTTCAGTTGCACCAAATTATATTTTTTTCTGGTACAATATATTAAACCTCCATGAAAGTGAGACAGTGAGATGCGGTCGCATAGGATGTGTAGGTTAGGCATCGCAATTCTTAGTTGCTCATAACTTATGAAAACGGGTTCTTAAGATGCTTTTATAAGATTTTGCGATATTTGACTCCTTTATTATATTATTATCTTTCATTTTGTATTCGTGTTATATGACTCGCCTATCAGGTTGGATTTAGTGTCATCACCATTTAAGTAAAGGGATTTTTATAAAAAATATACAGTCTAATAAAAATAATTACATTTACATAGCTCATATTTTTATATTACACCCGCATAGACTATTTCACACGGTATACAATATTATACGTTTTTTGTACACAAATGTATAAACTTGTATAAACGTGCATAATAAAGTATAAAAGGCATTTACACACACTTTTACATTGTTATTCACCTTGGATAAAAATAAGAAGTTGAGCACAAAAACTCTCGGGGAATCAATCAAATTTTGATTTCAAAGATTTAGGTTTCGTGGAATTTGAAGAGGTGACTAAGATATCTATATCTAAAATAACAACAACAACAACAACAACAACATACCCAGTGTATTCCCACAGCGTGGGGTCTGGGGAGGGTAGAGTGTACGCAGTCCATACCACTAATTAATTTATCTATATCTAAAATAATAATGAAAAAATTAATTAGTGTCGTAAGTATTTAATTTGCCATTGAGTTTAATGTTGTCTTCACTTTGAAAATTGAGCTCTACAATTTTGATCGTTTTCCATGGTGATGTCTTTGACAATTTTTGTTCTTTTCCCGTCATTTTTCACATGAAGTATAGTATATGCCAAAAAATTAGGCTATATTGTGTAAAAATAAGTTGTTGGGCTAAATGTGTAATAATTTTATCTCAATATTCATACGATGTAAATAGTGGATCTTATCATGAGAGCATCATAAATATTTCAAAAATATTTTTTACAAGATAATTCTTATACAAAGTTCTAAAAAGTTATATTTCAAGCAAATATATTTTTATTTTTGGTTTGATTTTATTTTTTCTTGCTTAATCCAAATCAAACAAAATATTTTAAGCTCTTTAATCAATTTAATTCGATTTGACTCATAATTAAATCATATCATAATAATATATTTGGATGTAATAACTTTTAACATAAAAAACTTAATTATTTTTTTTCAAAAAAGCAATAAAGACATCATTTTAACTTTGTTAAAACTCTTGATTGGTTCATTTAATTTTTGCTTGGAAAAGTTTTTAATTATAGGTTATTTGTTTTTTTTGTTTAATGCACTTTATAAGTGTTTTTTCTTTTGTTTGAAAATAAATATTCCCCCCAAAATTTCAAATCTTCCTTCAAATATCTATAACTCCCTTCCCACGATGAACACCCCTATATCCCATTCCCATTCCCACTTCCAGTTTTCCATTTTCCAGTTTCATTTTCACTTTCCTGATATATCAAATCAATAATTCGACAGCCCCTCTCCCTGTCATGTGCTTATATTGATTTATCCTCAATTCACTTTTTAAAGTTTTACAAAGTAGAGTTCAAAAGCAGATGAGAACATTTTGCATATCATGGCTATTTAATTGGATTATACTTTGAGAATATGAAGGTAGTCTTATATCGTGTGATTTTATAATTCATATTAACCTTGAAATTATATATATGTGATTTTTTTTATTTATACGAATATATATATTATGTCAAGTTGCTGATATGAAAATAGCAATACTCATTTTTAGGATTTATTATAGTTCTCGTCATTTTCATGTTTCATAAACTTTTCTTTGTCAAACTCAAATATTGATATAAACTCGATTTTGAGGTAATTGAACATTGAGATGGGAGAATTTTGTTGCTAATCATCATATGAACATTTAGAACTCCCTATTCTAAGTCAAGTTCAAATTTTCATAACCCATTTAGCTTGAGAATAGTAGTATAGTACTTCATTCTATCTAGAATAGTAGTATAGTACTTCATTCTATCTAGAATATAATTAGTAAAGCTCAAATTTTTAATGAATATATATATTTTTACTATTTTGCTATCTGGTTACCGTATCAAAATCGTATATAAATTTTGTTTAGTTTAATAAGAATTTGAGTTTGTATTGTTTGCCACTAGGGTTATTTTTAATTAATGGAATTTAACTTATGCTATATGTCATTTAGTAAAATTATTTATTTAATCCCAAATGAAATAAGAAAAGAAATTTTGATAACAAAAGTATTGTGGCGAAAATAAATTGTCATTAATATTTTTTTTAAATTATTTACATCATATTGTGGGGGTTGTAAATCCCAACATAATTTTTTTTGAAAAAGAACTAAAATCATATTGTGGGGGTTTATAAATCCCAACAATATTTTCTTTTGAAATAGTAAGATCATATTTTAGGGGTTATAAACTATCACCAATTATCTCTCAAAACCTCCACAAACTCAAATTTTATTTTGAGGCAGTGATCGTGGAGGTTTCGAAAAACTGTCACAATAATACTCGTGGCATTGCTAATTATAGCGTTTTTAAAAACCGCCACAATTTTATTTGTGGGGGTCAAAAACCTCCACAAATTGACTAAAAAAACCCCTCAAATTAGGTATTTTCTTGTAGTGTAATTTTCAAAAAACATTTTCCTCCGTATCGAACACACACAAGTCACTTAGAGTGGCATCTAGATGGAAAGAGTTACTATTTTTTGCCTTACCATATTTTTTCTAAGTTTTAACAACTCTTATATGTTTTTGTTCTGCTTATCCTTGAAGCTCTTTGCGTGTCTTTGCCCTAGCTCAAAGAGAGGACCGGAAAAAATTCCTACTTATGTTATGGCTCTTTTATCTCAGTTCTCTTCTTTTTTGTCTTTTTTTCTGCTAATGACTTGTATTAGCAGAGGCGGAGCCAAAATTTTCATTAAGGGATTCAAAATTTGAAGAAATGAATACACGAACTAGTCGAAGGGAGTTCAACATCTACTATTTATATAAAAAGAATAATTTTAATTATGTATAAATAATGAGTATAATTTTTCGCCGAATGGCTCGAATGAGCCCCTAACCAAAGGCTGGCTCCACCCCTGCTTGTATGCCCTTATTTTTTTTTTGTCATAACCATTTCCTTTCATGTGACATGCAATAACATTAATATAAGAAAGAAACATTTGTATCAATTTGTAATTCGACATATGAAATTAAACAATAATGTTAAACACATTTCAAAGTTATATTTTAGCTTAGAAGCTTTAACCATAAACTTATAAGTTTATACATTCACCAATAGTACAACACTGACACTAACATAAGAACAATATTAGGTGCTCAACCTAGAGACAACAAGTATTTGACTCTACTTATTCGTGTGGCGACCATATATCGTATGAATTGAGTTAACCTTAATACAATTAGTAGTAATCAATTGTTCTCTTTGAGGATTTTATTCCACAAACCTCAACTTAGATTTGGAATATGTCCTTGCCTCTCTACCTCGCTTCTGAGGTAGTGGTACGGACTACGTACACTCTACTCTCCTCAGACCCCAGTGTGTGGGAATATATTGGGTATGTTATTGTTGTCGTTCTTGCACCGGAAGGTTCAATTACATGGTAATGAACTCAACATCTGAATATCAATCTCGATCATTCCAAGAAACTCCCAACATATTTGTAACCAAAGATAAAATATATAGCGTTTTAGCGTCAAAGTATCTATTGTAATCAAATCAATGTATTCATAACCAATCAAGACCATTTGAACAAAAGCCAAATGTAAGCATTTCTCAACTCATGTTAAAGCCCACATGGAAATACACTCTTCACACACCAAGCAAACTAATCTCATATGATATATTACAATAATGTGTTTGAAAAATTACAAAAGTACACGAAAATTCTTCAAAGCTTGAAGTGTTTCAATTGGACAATATCATAGAGATATTTCACAGATCAAAGTTTATCGTTCAAATTTTTTACATATTCTTCAAGTATGAACGAGGAGCAAATTAATCTAAAATTAGATAACCTTACGAATCATAATAGGGAAAGAAATTTTATTGTGTATCTAAAGAAATAACAAAACTTGTATATTTAGGTAAGGATCGGTAGGGTTTTTTTACTAGCTCATTACAAGCTCAATAAAGAATAACTCATTAAAGTGACGGAAAAAAAATATTCATAACCAATAAGAGATATTTATTTTTGAGATACTATTCACAACTTTTAATAGCTCCCTCGCATATTTCAAATGAAATATTATGAAAAAATCAAAAAAGAGTGTTTTCGTTGGGTTTTCATAAAAATGAGCATAATACGTCAAATATGTTTTCTCTTTGAACTACGAATCAGGCTTAAATTAAATTAAATTAAATTAAATCTAATTTACAGATTATTCCTTTGCTCTTTTTGGTCATTCTCCCAAAAAGATATTCTGGGCCACCTTATTTTAACAGAAAAATTGACATAATTAATCATTCATTAAAATAATTATCAGTAAATATATATTTTTTGTATATTAATATATGATATATATAAAATATATATTTTAGATACAAAATAGTAGTAATCATTTTTTATATATTTAATTAGCAAATGTAATAATTTTTAACTGATTTACCAAATATATAACTTACCCATTTTAAAATACTTGTGCAAATCCAGCCTTGACAAATTTGTTTTTTTTCTTTAAGGCACCCATATAATTTCTCAATCTTATCCATAATTATTGAAAGACATATTTATAATTAATTAAGTAAACTCCTCCAAATCCCAAGAACATAGCACATGTGAACACAACTAGAGAGGCATGGAGCCCTGGGACGGTTTCATTTTATCAGGTTTATAGCTGTCCTATATATAGGCAATTGAAGTTAGGTTAATTTATTTAAAAATCAATTATGATTCTTATACTTCGAAAAAAGATTGATTTTGACAAAATTTCAGCATTTAAGCATACATGGATTCAATATATTAACTTTTATGAGGCTCTACAAAGGGGGGAAAAAATATATTACGGCGACTCATTATTTGTACAGATCAATAAGTATATAGCAAAGTGTCTTTTGCATACAAAATTAAAAATCATATACTTAGAAATCGTACAAACTATTTTTACTATACGATAAGAGGGAAGTTTCCCCTGCTCAAGCAGGCACGAGATTAATGTGCCTACTTCAGCATCTAGAGATATTTTGGTCATTTTCGTTAATTTTTCTGTTTTAGTTTATTCGTTTTATTTTTTTAATTTATTATATATTTGAAAATTATGTAAAGAGAAAAATCACATTAATTAACAATTTAAATTATTTAAAAGTCATAAAAATTTGGTTGACTCTGAAAATTCTATTAGTGCCACATAAATTGGGACAGAGGAAGTAACATATATTATTTGAAAATGATGTAAAAAGTACGATAAATCATAATAATTAATAATTTAAAATATTTAAAAGGCATATAAAAGATTTAGTTGACTCTTCAAATTCTATCAACGGTACAAAAATTAGAGTAGAGAGTAACATATTATTTGAAAATTACATGGAAAGTACTATAAATCACAGCAACTTAAAATATTTTAAAAACTTATAAAAAATTTAATTGACTCTTCAAATTTCATTTGTGCCACATAAATTAAGAAGACCTTTTTACATAGATAATGTATTATGGAAGCTTTATTATTACGAATTATAGTATAGCTTTTACTCTTATAGATTATAGCTTTACTTTTCTTACCAAAAATAGCAGAATCAGCTAAATACATATATAATACATTTCTAACACAATTTTAATATATTAACACATAAAATAATTTAAATAGCATTTAAATATTTAAAATTTAGGTATAATACATTTTAAACATCATTAATAAGAGAAAAAAATAAACAACAATTGTAATACATTTTGAATTCAATATATTATACATATTATATGCATGTTTTAATGAAAAATATTTTTAATACAAATGTATTATAAGTATTATATGTGAATTTCAAACATTTTCGTACTACTTAAATTAATTTACGTTGTTAAAAATGCATTATATATGTTATGAAATAACAACTATCGAATTCATAATAATGTATAAGATTGAATTAGAATTGTATTATAATTATCATTTATATTTAATACAGTTTTAATACAACTTTTAAAAGCTCCACTTCTTCTCCGGTGAATCACCACCACCGCCGGACTATCGGTAGCTCCAACCCAAAATCAAACTGCCGCCATCACTTCTCCGACTAAATGCGAACTCCGTCCAGACCACCACTAAACAACCCCCTTCTTCCCGTTCTCTGATCACCACTCACCATCACGCCCCTCTCCTCCATCCTTCTCCAACTCCATCTCCGGTGAAGCTAATTATCGGAGCAACCAAATCAGCCACACGAACTAGCCACCACTTCATTGAAACAAGCAACACCATAACAATCACACCATCACCGGCCTCTTCTCGGACCCATCTCTCATTTCTCCTTTCCCGGCGAATTCCAGCCAACCAACAATCACTATTGTAACCAGCAAACCTCCAACCCCAGACCACCACAAAACTAACCAGACCCCAACACATTGCTCCTCTGTCTCTATTTCACCAAAAAAATTCAGCTCCGATGAACGAAAAATCAGTCTACTCCACTTTGTCTCAGATCTAAAAAGAAACTGTGAATCTAAATCGTTGAAGTTTTTGTTAATTCACGATTTTGCTGAAGTAGCGTCGAATTTCCGCATTAGGAAGAGAAGTGAGAGGACATCTGGAGGGTGATTGTGATAACGCAATGGGTTGGATTATTTTTTTTACAAGCCAAATATTAATTTTCATGAG
Organism: Jaltomata sinuosa; assembly: GCA_003996215.1. Lineage (NCBI taxonomy): Eukaryota > Viridiplantae > Streptophyta > Magnoliopsida > Solanales > Solanaceae > Jaltomata > Jaltomata sinuosa. The sequence continues at coordinate 178,661 of QJPP01000389.1, forward strand.
TAAATATTAAGATCATGAGAAATAATTAGTTGAAGGAGAAGACATGAATGTGTTTTTATGCTGCTTGTCAATACAAAGAGAGAATATTGTTGCTTCCTAACGCACACGCAAGTGTACGCGGTCGTACAAGTAATATAGGATTGTAAGTCCAGATATCGTACCCACAGGGACTTGTCGATCAACTATTTTACTAAATTAAACTAGTTCTAATTATTTATTCAAGCGTAAAAACTCAAAGAAATATTTATTAACCAAAGTAAAAAGAAGAAGTTAACTAATGAACAATTAACCAAACAAAGAGCAGGTTTTTACGTAATCAATATGATGAAATTGATCTAGGATTATGGATTCACTAACAATCATGTTAAGTAAGCAATTTCATTGACTTGTTTGTTTATCTAGTTGCTGATTTCGAGGTTGATTTTACAACTATGATCTTCCGAGCCTCTAATTGCCTATCCAGAATAGCATCACAACTACATCGTTGAGCGGGGATATGACATCTTATTCTGAACGCTTTTATATATCTTTCCGTATAAACCAAACAACGCGTTCTAGGTATACTCATATCCTAGTCGCGAACCTACCATTTACGTTATAAAAGAGAGGCCTTGCTCCCTATATTCTTTGTTCTATCCCAATGATTCTTCTTCCGAGTTCACAAAGAGATTATAGATTTATTTTAATGGTAGCTAAGCATTAAAATAGTAAGCACAAGAATATAAGAACAACTAATACAATAATCTTCACAAATCGAATCAAGAGTCTACTACAACAATCATGAAGCTACCATAATCCTAGAATGAGAAGTTTAACTCCACATAGACATGGAGAAATTATAACAAATCATCCAAAAGCGTAAAATAAATAATAAAGGAAAAGAAAAGATGAAACCAATATTCTCCGGCCTCCATGGCGGCTCCTATCTCTTCGTAGGTTCAAAGTTGTGTAAAAATCATGATCTGAGATGTATTTATAGAGTATGAGGAAAATAATCCCTTTTCCTACTTGAATTCGGAATAGAAGAAAGCTGGAAAAATTTTGGATTTGACCTTGGTGCGTCGCCCCAGGCACCAAACTGCGGTAGTTTTGGACCTGGGGCAGTGCCCCACTATAGCCCCAGCATCACTCTGCTAAAGTTTTGGGCCTGGGGCAGCGCCTCACCATAGCCCCACTGCCCATATTTTCTTCTTTTGCTCTCTTTTTCTCCCGGAACATTGCTAACTCCTTTCCAATGCTTTTATGCTTTCCGTTTTAACTCTCATGGGTTATTTTTCTTCACATTCTCCCTGCAAAGCATCTAATCACATATATTAGCTCACCACCATGAAAATTCAAATAATCATAAGGATATACATGACTTTTGCCCTCGAAATAAGGCAAAATATGGGTAAATAAGGCAAGTGGGCGTACCACCCCACACTTAAACCTTTGTTCGTCCTCGAACAAATCACTACACACTCTACAAAATTTCATATTTTAAGATACCAATTGAATAGGTCTACTCACACCCAAGTTAACTAGACAGTTTAATCATGACCCATAATCCACTCAACATGCATACATCAATCATATTTTCACATACCCTTCATTGAACCCACACAACCTCTAAAACTGACTCTTCATGAAAAATAAGGCCAACATAATCATGCGTGAATATAACCATCATTAGTACACCAAATTGTCACCATTTTGTGCCTCATATTTAAGAGAGATGCCCCTTGCTCACATCATACATACATATTCGAATTGAGGCATATAGATAAGAAATTCGCTCACTCTCTCAAAGAAAGTTTCATGCATAAAAGACATACCATAAGTTTTCCCTTAGTGTAATACTCTATTAACAAAGCATCAGAATTGTAGGATCAAAAGGACTTTTACAGGTTGTAATGTCGGCTAAGGGACGGGTAGGAACACTTTGGCCAATAATGACTACTTTTCCTATGCACTTTAAGACACTTACTTTAAACTTTTTCACTCTTTTCCTTATATCACCTCAACTTCAACTTATGTTCATGTTTCCCTTCAAACTCCACCTTTTTCTTTTGGTTTATTGCCCTTAACCTTCATTCACTCATTGGTATCAAGGAGATTTTTCTAAACTTTTTTTTTATTTATTTTTTCTCTCCTTACTACCGACATACAAATTATTTTTCACAAGGGCACCACATCTAATTCTTATTCTTACCACAACAACCTCCCTCTATCTTTTTACCTTTTCTTCTTTTTTTTCCTTCTTCCTTTAAGTCTTTCAACTACAAAGTTCCTTAGGGACTCTTTGGATCAAATTAATGCAGAGTAATCAAACAAAGGGGATAGGCTAAATATGCGGCTAGTCAAAGAAATAGGCTTAAGGCTCAAAGGGGCTTAACTAAGAATAATATAAAGGGTGGCACAAACAATGGTATAAAAGAAGTGGCTTACAAAGAAATGCCTTGATCATGTCCCACAAGTCAACACTATGTTTCATTTCATACACACACGGGGAAAGTTCTAGATATCAAGATATGCAAGAAATACAACAAACACTCACTACACATGGCACAACGGTTCAAAAATGGCTTCCTAAGACTTCAATTTACAACACAATCAAATTGAATGAATTAACATTATTAAGCTCATCTCTAGGTTTTTTGAGTCAAGTTAAAGAGCTTATGCGTCTCTAAATGAAGTTTCCTACTTTTAATGCTTTTTTTGAGTGAATTATCCATGACGTCTAGTGTATACTTAGGCAAATCACCTAGCATTCAAAAGGCTATGATTTCTAATCTTTCTTCTTCCTATAACTAATTTTCCCTCAAGACGGTCGTCATCCATCCATCGTCGAGAAAATTTCTCTACCTATGATAAAAAGATAAAAACTACTCCTAAAAAAATCGGTTCAAAGGACACCCCCTCGGAAAAGAACCGAAAAGAAAAATCAAGGGGTGAATGAGATATGCCTCTAAAAAAAACTAAAAAATCTTTTTGTATTTTTTTTAAAAATAAAATAAACTCCTATGAAATACTCACCCTAAAATTCACAATTATCGGAAGATTTTCCACCCCACACTTAAAAGCATGCTTTGTCCCCAAAGCAGTTTATAGAGAAAAGATGAAGAAGAAGGGTGAGAAATACTCCCTGAGGCCCTCTAAGGCCTAGCTAACAACATGTTTCTTCAATTTTGATAAAAGGGGCGAATGACCCCACACTTAATCTTAAACCATGCTCCTTAGCTTTCAAATTCGGGTACTCAGACTTCCCAAACTTGCAAAATAAACAAAAAAATGTGACACTATAAAAAAATAAGAAGCTACACTACCAATTGGATTGCCTCCTCACAAGCGCCTGATTTAACATCGCGGCACGATGTCATCACTACATCACTTTTCTTTCCACTTAGAACTTATGAATTGCACCCCTAACTTTGCATCAAACTTTGTACTCCGCTCAAGGGGCGGTGGTATAAAGATGAAGGGACCAAGCAAAGAATGTCGCATCTTGCACTTCTTGACCCTTAAGTGAGGAATGTCGTTTTGTCTCTTGGGTGTGGCAAATTTTAAAATGTAAGGACCTTGTTCCTCATCTATACACTTCTCCACTAGCTCATATGACTCAATTCTCATTTCATCATCCAAACATAATGTAGAAAAAAGATTAGAATGAGGTCCAACAATACCTAATCCCAGACTTGCATTATTTTTGACAAGCTCACTTTTATACTCCCTCTCAATGTCACCCTCAATCAAAGAATGATAGTTGAATGGATGTAATTCTTCTTTCTGCTCCACTAGTTGATCAGTATCCACAATAATTGGTGACTGGGCATGAGACGCCTCAATTTTTTTATTCAACTGATCCTCCAAGTCATGAATATCTTAGCCAAATTGGTCTATCTCTTGTCTAAACTCAACCCTACCTTCTATCAGTTGTGTCGTCATGTATGTAAGATTATCACGGAGAAACTCATGAAATTTAACTTTTTCCTCTTGTTCCCTTAGCCAAGATTGGCTCACTATGTCTGCTTCCTCACAGCTTTCTCCTAGTAGGGACTCACTTTCTTCTTCTACTAGGGGTTCATCTTGGGTATTGACTAAGATCGTAACTTGATGATCAATACAAGTTTCAGGCATAGCCTGTATCTCTGTGAGTTGGGAACCTATCCTCTCCACAGACTGACTAGTATCCAATTCAGCAAATTGAGTAGGTGCACACCACTCGCTCCCCTGAAAATTTTGACAAATACTCTCCAGGTGGGGTCCTCCACAAAAATAACAAGAATCATCTTCATTTGACCACCATCTATCCCAGGCTGACATATCAAGAAGAGTGATAGAAAAGTAAAAGAAACTAAAAAGATAACTATGTAAAAAAAAATATGTACAACTCAAATAAATAACTTGAAAAAGTCTAATCTACATAAACAATTAACTTCTAAGTTCCCCGGCAACAGCGCCAAAAACTTGTTGCTTCCTAACGCACACGCAAGTGTACGCGGTCGTACAAGTAATATAGGATTGTAAGTCCAGATATCGTACCCACAGGGACTTGTCGATCAACTATTTTACTAAATTAAACTAGTTCTAATTATTTATTCAAGCGTAAAAACTCAAAGAAATATTTATTAACCAAAGTAAAAAGAAGAAGTTAACTAATGAATAACTAACCAAACAAAGAGAAGGTTTTTACGTAATCAATATGATGAAATCGATCTAGGATTATGGATTCGCTAACAATCATGCTAAGTAAGCAATTTCATTGACTTGTTTGTTTATCTAGTTGCTGATTTCGGGGTTGATTTTACAACTATGGTCTTTCGAGCCTCTAATTGCCTATCCAGAATAGCATCACAACTACATCGTTGAGCGGGGATGTGACACCTTATTCCGAATGCTTTTATATATCTTCCTGTATAAATTAAACAAGGCATTTTAGGTATATTCCTATCCTAGTCGCGAACCTACCCTTTAAGTTATAAAAGAGAGGTCTTGCTCCCTATATTCTTTGTTCTATCCCAATGATTCTTCTTCCAAGTTCACAAAGAGATTATAGATTTATTTTAATGGTAGCTAAGCATTAAAATAGTAAGCACAAGAATATAATAACAACTAATATAATAATCTTCACAAATCAAATCAAGAGTCTACTACAACAATCATGAAGCTACCATAATCCTAGAATGAGAAGTTTAACTCCACATAGACATGGAGAAATTACAACAAATCATCCAAAGAAAAGCGTAAAATAAATAATAAAAGAGAAGAAAAGATGAAACCAATATTCTCCGGCCTCCACGGCGTCTCCTAGCTCTTCGTAGGTCAAAAATTGTATAAAAATCGTAATCTGAGATGTATTTATAGAGTATGAGGAAAATAACCCCTTTTCCTACTTGGATTCAGAATAGAAGAAAGCTGAAATTTTTTTGGATTTGGCCTTGGCGCGTCGCCCCAGGCACCAAACTGCGGTAGTTTTGGGCCTGGAGCAGCGCCGCACCATATCCCCAGCATCACTCTGCTGAAGTTTTGGGCCTGGGGCAGCGCTCCACCATAGCTCCACTGCCCAAATTTTCTTCTTTTGCTCTCTTTTTCTCCCGGAACGTTTCTAACTCCTTTCCAATGCTTTTCGTTTTAGTTCTCATGGGTTGTTTTTCTCCACATTCTCCCTACAAAGCATCTAATCACATATATTAGCTCAGCACCATAAAAATGTAAATAATTATAAGGATATACATGACTTTTACCCTCGAAACAAGGCTAAAATATGAGTAAATAAGGCAAGCGGGCGTATAAATATGCCCAAGATCAAATATAATTAAATAAAATTGTTCAATAGGGATACTGATAAGGTTCATGCAAAGATATAAATTCAAGCAACAAAGTTTTTATTCAACAAAGTAGAAAACTAAATGAGCTATTTGTAGGATTATGATACTTCAATTCCCTAAGCAGATGTCAAATAGGCCCTTCCAGTTTGACGTGCAGCACGTCTACCATGGTTACCAAGAAGCTTTGCAGCAGTGGGTTGGAGAAGAAGGAGCAATAGAGTGATTTTAGCTATTAAATGTAAAGATATGTTATAGATTGTAATAAAAAAAGTACCCCCAAAAAAGTAATAATTGATCTAAAAAATTTCATTTATGTAAAAATTTCAATTAAGAAAGAGAAGTAATATATATTGGGCTCGTACCAGCACGGACACTCCTATATTTAGTATTACTATAACAATCAGTCGACAAGGTGCTAAACAAAAAGACAAGGTGCTAAACAGGCGTTGAATATTGTGAATAAAATGAATTACAATAAAAAAATAAAAATAACATACTCAGTGTAATTTACAAGTAAATTTAGAGAGAGAATGATGTGTATGCAGCTTTATTTTTATTTTAAAAATGTAGAAGAAGTTATTTCCGATAGATTTTCGATTCAAATAAAGCATAACAAAAAAGAAGTATGTAAAGCAAATCAGCAGTGAAGAATTCATACTGAAAAGTGAAAATAATGAGGAAGAGATCAGTAGAAACAACAAATAATATGATAATTGAAGTCAAGAAAATAATAAAATCGAAGAATAAGATTGTAGGAGAGTAATAAAAAAAAATACATGACAGAGAAAATTAGACATCGTTCGATTACCTACTAACCTTCTATCATGCATAATCCTCGACCTCCCTATCTAGAGTCATGTCTTCGGTAAGCTGCAAGGGTGTTATGTCATGTCTAATCACCTCTTTCCATACTTTTTCGGCCTACTTCTACCTCTCCTCATACTTGTTATAGCCAAGCTCTCACACCTCCTCACTAGGGTATATGTGCATCTTTTTTTCACATGCCTAAACTATCTCAGTCTCGCCTCTCATATATCTTGTCCACCATAGATGTCACTATCTTGTTGTCTCGGATATCTTTGTTCCTTATTCTATCTCTCCTAGTAGGCCCACACATCCATCCAACATTCTCATCTTCGTTACTTTCATCTTCTAGACGTGCGAGTTCTTAATCGGCCAACACTCCGCCCCATACAACATAACTATTTGACCACCACTTTATAAAACTTATCTTTAAGGTTTTGTGGCACATTCTTATCACACAAGACACCAGATGTGAGCTTTAATTTCATCCAATCTGCTCCCATATGATGGGTAACATCATTGTCAATGTCTTCATTTTTTTGAATTATTGACCGAGATACTTGAAACTCCCTCTCTTCGAATGACTCGTGTATCAATCCTCACTTTCACATTTGTCATGTGAGTAACGTCACTGAACTTGCACTCCAACAATTATGTCTTAGGTGTGCTCAATCTGAACCTTTTAGATTTCATGGTTTGCCTCCGAACCTCCATCCTGTCCAACTCTATGTTGCATGTCTCGTCAACCAAAACTATGCCATTTGTAAATAGCATACATCATGTATGACACCTCCCTATGGATATGTCATGTCAGTTCTCCATCACCAAGACAAATAAAAACGGGCTAAAAGTTGATCCCTAATGCAACTCCATTACAATAATAAGTGTACCGAGTCTCCTCCCACTATCCTCACTCGAGTCTTGGTTTATCGTACATGTCCTTAATTGATCTAATATAGGCTACGGATACTCCTCTAGTCTCCAAACATCTCTATAAAAAGAACTCTAGGAACTTTGTTCGTAACCTTTTTCCATATCAAAATAAATTAAAAAGTTAATTCATGCAAGGAATTATTTCAATATTAATAATAATATTTGAATTTTTTCTCAAGCATACATTTTTTACTTTAAATTATATCATATGATATGATTGATGAGTTTGTATTTACTTAAAAAAAATTCTGAAACAAATAAACGATCTAAATCAGGTTTCTACTTTGTACACCTTCCATGTAGACAAGAAATTTCCAATTTTGAATGAGAACAATTGAACCGGTAACGAAAAAACAAAACTTTGAACCATCGAGAGAACCCAAAAAAAAGAAAAGAAGAAAAAAAGGAATTTAGTAAGAAATGAGAAAAAAAGAAAATTGAATATGGGGGGAAAAAATGAAGAAAAAAAAGGCCACCCACTCTGCTCTGTTGGATAGTCTGCATCCCACGTACCAATCTGCAACTAATCTCTCATTTCTTTATTCAGGTGCTTGTTTCCATAATCCACAAAAAATACTGCAATTTCGATCTAATACCATTTCAAGATTTGCATTCCCACTCTAAGAAAACCACTGTAAGTTGTCTAAATCATTCGCCAAATCTCCTCATTTTGGCAACTTTTTTGTCTTTGTAAATGTTTGTATGCCATCAGATTTGTTCAAGATTTTGAAAAGGGTGTGATTTTTTTGTCGTTTGGTACACAATCAATGGTTGTATATATGGTTTTTGGTCGTGTGTTTTGTTGGGTTGATAGCATGGTTTATGGTTGTATTTTGTGTTAAAGTTTGAGTTTTTATTGATTAAGTGAATCAAGATTCGAAAGGGTTCTACTGGATTTGGTGAAATGGTAGTTGGGGTGGTGGTTTCTTGGATATTTTGTGTTAAAGTTTGAGTTTTTATTGGTTAAGTGAATCAAAGATCCAAAAGGGTTCTACTGGATTTGGTAATATGGTAGTTGGGGTGGTGGTTTCTTGGATATTTTGTGTTAAAGTTTGAGTTTTTATTGATTAAGTGAATCAATATTAAAAGGGGTTCTACTGGATTTGTTAAAATGGCAGTTGGGCTGGTGGTTTCTTGGATATTTTGCTGATGGATTATCTTTGTGAAGGATCAATGATCTCGAGTAGAATGTGTTTTGAAGGTTATTACATTGGTTATTGGAAGTGGTGGAACCAATAACTAGGACAAATGAGTACTTTCAGTAGAAGTCTCTCTCATAAACAGAGGGCATTGGCAGTTAGCAGCCCTAGATTGTTCGATAAGTCGGTTAGCAGCCCTAGATTTAGTAGGAAAAGCGAGGCTTCAAGACTTTTTCGTGTACTTATAGCAATTGGATCTGTTGTTTCCTTTTTCCTAGCAATTGGAGGAGGGTATTTATATGTCCTACCCAATCTTACAAAAACATTTCATGAGGAGAATCTTTTTAGTTTTAATGGTTCAGATAGTTTTTGTGATATATTTGATGGACAATGGATAGTTGATAACAGCTACCCCTTGTACAATGCCTCAGAATGCCCATTTGTGGAGAAAGGATTCAACTGTATGGATAATGGTAGAACCAATGATGATTATCTTAAGTGGAGATGGAAGCCAAGAAATTGTGAACTCCCTAGGTTTGATGTGCATAATATGTTGGAAATTCTCCGAAACAAAAGAATTGTATTTGTTGGAGACTCGATGAGTAGGACTCAATGGGAGTCTTTGATATGCATGCTAATGACCGGGGTGCAAGATAAGGGAAGTGTATATGAAGTAAATGGGAATAAGATCACAAAATTAATTCGCTTTCTGGGAGTGAGGTTTAGTTCCTTCAATTTCACCGTTGAATTTTATCGATCAGTATTCCTTGTCCAACATACTTGGTCTTCCAAATATGGAATAAAGAGAGTTAGATCAACCCTTACGTTGGACAAGCTTGACGATATCAGCAATGAGTGGATCAACGCAGACGTCCTCCTATTCAATTCTGGACAGTGGTGGGTACCTGGGAAGCTTTTTGGAGTGTAAGTGCACTTTGTTCTTTTACTAACCAAGTTTCATTACTCTGCAGTATATATACATGATAGCAAACTGTAATTACCTTCATATACTGCATAATTGTCATTGAACTAAATAACAACAACAACAACATGACAATTTTGCAGTATATGAAGGGCCTTCATATATGACGTCCCCTTTTTATCGTCATTCTTCTTTCCTCCTTTTTCACTTGTCTGGATTTCATCACTCCTACATTCATGAATAATTAAAGATGTTTTTTTTCCCTAAGAAAGTAGAAATCTTCTTTTTGTTTGTATGTTCACATGTGATGTCTGTGCTTTATCCGCCCTTGTTTAGCACATGCGAGTATCCCTGTGTGTTCCACAAGAATTTGGTTGAAGTCTCAATAGGACAGATGTTGAAGCCACTTAAAATTTGGAAATGCTTGTTCCACAGTGAGGACTCATAACGCTGACCCGAACTAGCTTGGATTGAAGGGTAGTTAGTAGTAGTTTTTGTTCCCACAGTGAAAATGTTCATTTTAGGAGCCACTCACGCATGAACGCATTGCTTCTGTTTAGTTTCATTTCTCATTAGTTACCTCAAATCATTTGTGTAAGGCCTTCCAAGAAAGTTGGTACTAGCCACTCGTTATACGAATATGCACAAAACAGGAAGGTCTGCTCCCTCGCTCATTCTTAAGCTGTCTGCCAAAATACTTATTTTCTTTTCTCCTCTGCTATAGACAGTAAATGAATTGCAAAAACTCGTTCTTTTCCGTCTTGCTTATGTTTTCCAAACTCACGTGCGAAATGGGCTTCAGGTTGCTAATTAGATTTCTTGACTTGTTTTCCAGTGTCTCACTCTGTCCTTAGGTCAAAACTTGAATGCTGTGGTGACATATATGCTTTCTGAGGATAACATTTGTAGCCCAAACATTTAAACTTTCCGGGAATCTTGTATTCATTTTTGTACATCTACTGTATTTCAAATCCAAAGCTAGCTCACATCAATCGCCTTAAGGTAGAAATGTCTCTGTATTTTTCATTTCTTTCCTGGATACAGCTTATGTGAATTGCAGCATTTCTGTCAGTAGGTTTTAAATCAAGGTAACTTTTATGAGCTGGATAATGCACTAGTGTTTCCTTCTTAGTTTTCATGCAGAAGCTGGTATTTTGTGTTTCAGTTGTTCTCATGATGCTTCTAAATCTTTCTTTGAATAGGGGGTGCTATTTTCAACTAAATAGTACACTGAGGCTTGGAATGTCAATTCCGACGGCATTCAGAACTGCCCTTGAGACTTGGTCATCCTGGATTGATACAAAAATTAACCCTAACAGGACGCGTGTGTTTTTCAGAACGTTTGAACCTTCTCATTGGAGGTACTTGTTGATAGCTATGCCTTCTATACAGATGAATGCTTTTGGATCTCTCAGTAGAAAGTTTCTACAAATTGGAGCTGGTAATAATAGGATGGACCTTTTGAACATTTCTTTTGATATTTCAAGATTCAAAGCAATTCTTTTAATAAGTAACGAAAGTTTTGTTGAGAGTCTCCAACAATAAGAGAATGCTGCGAGAGAAATACATCCAGAATATAGTACCATCTCAAAGTAACTAATGTCTTAGCACAACTTTGAAAGGATCATAAAACATCAACATATTTTGAGACTTTGCTCAAAAGTGACAAACGATGTTAAAGTCTTTAATTGGATCTTGTGAGTTTTATTGATGTTCAAAAAGTTATAATGTTGGTTTCTGTCAGTTCCAATTTTATGGAAACTATTTAATATAACACCATATATTGCTGCTCAAGTGTTAAATATAATTTGACTCCACAAGGTAGGGGGTAAGGTCTGCGTACACTCTACCCTTTTTCAGACCCCACTTGTGGGACTACACTGGGTATGTTGTTGTTGTTGTTGTTGTTGAACAGTTGTATTTGTTTTACTTCACCTCATTGAATAATTTTTTTCCACCTCATTGAACAGTTGATTTTACTTTTAGCCTTTTACCCTCATTGAACAGTTAGCCCCATATACCGCTTTATTACAAATAATTCTTAAATATCTGTTTTTTGCCATTGAACAAATGATCCTCCTTTATTTAGCCTATATCATTGCAACTAATGAATACATATTGGTTTTGCATCAGCAATCTAACTCTGCGGTTGTGCAATGTGACAAATCAACCTCTTTCAGAGACTAATGGTCAGGAGAGTAGCTCATTTTCCGATACCGTACTAGAGGTGGCACACGGCATGAAAGTTCCCGTTACTGTGCTACACATAACTCCCATGTCTGCATTCAGGAAAGATGCACATGTTGGTCTTTGGAGTGATAATCCATCTCTATCTGATTGCAGCCACTGGTGTCTACCTGGAGTTCCTGATATTTGGAATGAAATGGTCTTTTCATACCTGCATGATAGCTATCCCCATACGCCATTGTATCAACAAAAAGAGTAAGTTTTGATACTTGTGTATAAAATTGGTCAATTCAATAGTATTTCTCTTTTTTCACTGTGTGATGTGTTATGGTTAATCCAAATTCTAAGTGGACTCAAACAGCCAGTCTGTACCAAGACATCAAGGCATTGAAGTTCAGAAATTAGGGTGTCTAATCAGTAGTACTTCTATCTTCTGTTTTCGTCTGAATCTACCAGGCATAAAGCACAGGCTCGGTTAACTTTATGGATTTTCAATATGTTGAATTGTAGATCTTTTTTGATATCTCCTTCTAGGATATGTATTTTGTTGTACCTTTAGGAAATTAAGTTCTTAGCTACAAATAATGTGGTGAAAAAGGTGAGAGATTAGCAATTTGATCTGTTAGGAGTGACAAGTTGAGGGATCCTTGGAAGATTAACGAACAACTTCCTATTCATGTCCAATCAGAGTCATTGTATCCCACCTCAAGACGGCATGTCCCAACATTTATAACACATGTGAGAATATGTGGAGGCATGTGTCCTTGATGTGTGGAACTTGCATCCTTATCCAGTTGGTTGTAGCACCTTAATACTGTGAAACATTTGATATCCTTACTGCATGGTCCAAATAATAGAGCCACACATGCGATTTGTACATTAAACGCTAAATTCAAGAAATACTGTATTATGACACCATAGCTGAAAGAAAATTTTACGGGATGCTAGTGTGTGACATCAGTTTTGCTCCAATATTTCTCATTCATTACCCAAAGCTTGTAAGTTGCTCTACTAGTTTCCTTAGCAAAACCAAAAGTTGCCATCTTGAAGTGAGTATTTGTCACATCATTGGTTCAACTAGTCAACCTGTGCCCTATTAAGCTTTTTATCCAAATAGAGGAGAGTTTGTCATTAGTGGTAAGGTTTCTTTTTTACGCGCTGAATCTGTTGTAAGCCACTGTAGCAGCAAAAACTCATTCTCTTTATCTTTGTTTTGCCGGTAAGGTTTCAAGGGGTGGACTTGGATATCACCCAGCTTATGCAGGTTTCTTCACCTTTAGTTAAGCACGAAGAGAATGTTGCATACCCTCTAGAAATTTGATTCACTTAGGTCCAAGATCCAAATTATAAAATTACGAAAGAAAATGATTTGTATATCTAGATGGGCCAAAGTTGTTTTCCTATTGAGGTTATTTGTTTGTTGCAGATTCAATAGCTTGGACTGATGATGTATCATAAGATGGAATTCTACCAGCTTATGTTTTTCTATGGAGGTCTATCAATTTTGCAAAGCAATTTTGGACAGAAATGTATAGTTACAGTGAGAAGATAGTTTTGTACCGGGAAATTGATTTCTTTCACATCTTTTTTTTGGTTCACTAAATTTCTTTTGTAAGAGGGAAGGAGAAAAAATGTATATCATTCCCAGAATGTTTGTCTTGTTTCGTGTTGGAAATTAATATGTAATGTAGTTTTCAAAAAATTATACACTAATGAGAAGTATTTCATCTCAAGTTTGACATATCTTGAGCTTTTTTTTGCTCACTCATGAAAGATCCAAACCTTTTTCAGAGCAGAAAGGGACGTGGCCAAAACATATAAAGGTCGATTCTTGTTACGCCCAAAAAGTTGAAAGTGTAACACGAAAGTTATTTAAATCAAGCGACATCGATCAGTGGGAATTCATGTAGTCCACTCTTGCTTGAAATTGAGGCATATTTGGTATTGTAGTTAGCATTAATATAAAAACCTTTTTACTCTACCTTGAAGAAATTGTTCAAACATAGCCTTTATAAATTGAATAGAAGAAAATAAACTTGCAAAGCGATAACTTACTAGAAGAAAATGAAAAAAGACAATTAGAAATAATTTATAAAGGGTTACAAAATCAATTACATTGAGCAAACATACTTATCTAATGTTTGTCTAATTTAGCTTTAAAATGGGTCAAACTTTGGGTGACAATATTACTGGTATACATATGTACATGAAAAGTCGTCCAAATTTCCCCCAAACACTTTCTGAGCCTCATATCCCCTTATAAAGGAAATAGAACAAAAAAACACTACAATTTCAGAGAACTGCCAAAATCAATCAATGGCCATTGGTGTAATCCTCTTTCTGGTAGCCTTTTTAGAAATTTGAGGGGTTGATATTGTTGATTCTTGTTTCACTTCTGTTTTCTCTTCTGCTTTTGCAATATCTATATCCATGCATTTATCACTGCCAATAACTTCTGGAACTTTTTCCTCCTCTTTCTGCACATTATTTTTATCAACTTTTTCCTCCTGTTTCTGCACATTGTTTTTATCATCTCCAGCAATTTCTTTTTCTGCAAACAATTTCCAAATAGAAACATATTTTTAGTCAGGTATGAGGAAGAACACATGGACAAAACAAGAAAAACTAGTTGGGAGGAACACAGCAAACCTGGCCTACAGAAAGTGGATCCTAGTTCATCTTCAAATTCTAGCAACGTGCAGTAACCATCTTGGGAGGACAAAGCCAGATATTTCCCAGTAGCAGACCTTCATCATCATTTTGATTTAGGCCAAAAGAAAAGGAATTAAATAATTTCTAGAATGTGAGTGCCGACAGCATTTGAAAGAGAATAGAAGCCAGGAATACCATGATATGTCTGTTACAGCAGCATAATGCAGACCAGCTACAACGGCTATTGGTTGAACACTTTCTGTGTCATAGATGTACAAGGAATTCAACGTAGCCACAGCAAAAATAAGACGATACGGAAGCTTGAAGAATGATGCTGCAGTCATTAAAAAGGATTGTGTATCAGAGCATAACATAGTGCAATCAGCTCAAAAATGAATCCAGCAGGAGAACCTACAATTGCTTGATCCTCTCAAGTTAAATGTCATGGGGCAGAAGCGTACAGCAATGACAGGTTTGCTGGCACCTGGGAGCATTAAAGCTGGCCTGTCAATATCCAACAAAGTTGAGGCGTAAGTATCAGATTGTTGTGAGCTAGAGGGAATATAATGGATTCACCCTAATGAAAATACAATAGTCCTTGCCTTGTGAGATCTTTCCTAGAAAACACATAAGCAGTGTTTGCTGGTTCTGAAGCAGGTGTAAACTTGTAAGAACCTGAAATAGCAAAACAAGTCTATATTCTCAAACTAGACACGGTACAGTTCTACCTTTCAAAACCAGTAAATTGCAAGAAATGCAAATGAAGAGTCCAAAGATAAAGCTTAAATGAGAATTACAACACAGATGTCATGTGGAAATTAAGCTGACACTGAAAAATGTCAAGACACAGTTCACAAAGAGGGATATGGGATGATTTTAATCTGAAAACTTCAGTGTGCTACTTTTATAGTTGGACTGCAAAAAGAAGGTCGAATGCTGCATTATTGGCTTACTCTGAAAGTAGAGAAATATTGTAAAACTCATTCAAAGAAAAAGAAACTGTTTGAAACATATCAGAATATGATATTTCACAGGGTAACTGAACTGACACCAATGTCATGTCACTGCAAGAACAAAGAAGTACGTTCAACGCAAAGAACACATGAAGTCTTGATAGAGCTTTCCTTTTCTATTTGTCTTTTGAGAATGGTTTTCTTTGTCTTTTTCTTTCTTTTTTTTTCTTTTGGAGGGGTTGGGGTGCAGGGGAGAAGAAGCAAAAAGATGAATAACTTTCGGGAAACGAGTAGAAAGAATGATCAAAATGCACAGATTCATAATTAGGACTTTTAAGTTTCAAGGTTGTACCTGCAGGCACAAGCAGAAAGGAACCATCAGGAGACCAAGATAACCTTCGGAAGAAAGATGGCAGTGTCTCATCAAGAAAGAGATGATTTTTAGTAGACTGCATGAATTTGGAAGCGCCAAAGTTATTATGCATGTAACATTTACATATAATATAGAAGGCATTGAAAAACTGATATGATATTTGACCTTGGACTCATCTGGCAGTTGTGGTTCAACCTTCATAATGACATGTTGACACACAAAATTCAACTTCTCAACTCCTTTTGTTTTAGATGGTTTATTGCTGTAAATCCGGCAAGATCTATCTGAACTGAGTGAGGCAGTATACTTGGACAATGGATCCCATGCCACACCCTGCACATAGTGCAAATGAGCATCCAAAATCTGATGAACAGAACCTGATGAAGGAACTGGCGACTGTCAGTATAAAATTTATTTATCTTGACAAAAACTCTTTAAGTTAGATCCTCTTTTATTCCTTACCTTTGTTGACATCCCATATGATGCACGAATTATCAACAGAACCAGAAATCAAAAAAGAACCATCAGCAGACCACTGCAAGTCCAATACATCCTTACGGTGAAATCTGAGAAAAGTAAACTCATGAGTACTAGTATCAAATTAGAAATAATTCCATGACAACAATGATTATGCTCCTTTTGTGACTGAAATACATTAGGTGAAATATCTTATCCTTTTGTGGGAATACACTGGGTATGTTGTTGTTTGTTGTTGACTATCACAGTCTCAAAGCACTTTCTCGTGGTAATACTGAGCTGGAAAGTTATGACCAACATTCAAAAAGTCTGTTTAATATGGGTTATTAGAATATTACGGATTATTTAAATTGTGTTTATTTATTATTTGGAGAGTTAACCAAAGTTGACTATATATACAATAACATTCTTGTTAAATGTTGATTAACACATAAACTGATTTTCCCTGCAAAATAAGGGATTATTATACAGATGCTGGTTTATTGCAACACTCTGCTTAAACCAAAATATAATCCAAACAAACAGACATTTAGAATATGATCTAAGTTAATTTACTTTATTTGAGAAAAAACCGAAAGAATACAATCAGCTTGACTTGCTTTTTTTGATAGTGAATAATCAACGCTACCTATTATCATACACTTCAACTCTTTCATGTGGTTATAATATCCTATAACCCCGAAAGCAAAGCCCTCTTCCACCAACTGCATCCACTAAACTAAGGCCGCCTAGCGAAATGCCAATTGTAACTATTTCTTTCTTCCAACATCAGATCTCAAAATTTATTTAACAAGCAAAGAAAGATAAAGATCACAATCAGAAATACAAAAACCAAACAGTGTGTTCCAACAATTCTCTGGCTAAACCATAAGAATAAAACCAGAAATACAGTAGCTAATGTTCCATAGTGCGACTCTGTAGCTATCAGTAATTCATAATGATGATAGGACCAAATGAAAGGCTTACGATAACGTCTTTAGGACTTTCCATGTTTTGCTATCATCTGAAGAATGTAGCTTCCAAATGATGAGCTCACCACCTACATCAAGAGTAGTTACTCTTAAAAAAAAATAAAGATACATGTAGATAAAAAGTGGAAGTGTAGAAACTGTTCAATTATTTGATCCAGACTAAATAGTGAGATTTATAGGGACAAGTCTATACCATCTGCACCAGAGGCCAAATGCTCTCCTGCATATTACGAGAAAATGGTAATTCAGTTTGCTGGCTGACTAGATAGGTACAAGAATACTATGCAACAGTTTAAGAAATCAGATGGAGGCATGCAGTGGAAGATCAGCTATAATAAAAGTTTTGATAACTGAAAAGGTTGCTAAAAATGAAGTAACCACAGTTACACAGTCAGCAGAAACATTGACATTTCCAATGTATTGATCAACCCAGAGAAGCGAGGTTTGTAAGATGATATAGACTTAGAAGTAAGTCAAAACCCCAAAAGATTGTCACCATGACTCTCCATCAAGTTGTGCTTCAGAGATGTTGAATCAAATGCTGCAAATACTTGCAGAAACATTGTTATCTGTTGTTTCATTTATAGTAAGAGAAACCTTCTCTACATGGTCAAAGGTAATTGTGATTCGTGAACTTAATTGCAACTCAGTATCTAACAAATCTGACTACAAAAGAGGTTCCCCACTCCACTCTGTATTTGCAGTTCTCAGATCAACGAGTGCTCAAATACAGATCCATCAAAAAGATTCAGACAGCAGGAATATCATAACTTATAGCAATAATCCCAGAAAATCACTCAATCTAATAGAATATCTACAACTGATATTCCAACTCTCCAATATTAATCTTCAAAGTTCTACGTAGGCCGCCAGGATAAAAATATGTCCGACAGCAAGTATTATTTCAAGAAATTGGCTAACAGGCCATCAGCTTTCTGAAACTAAAGGACATGAAAGCCTACAAGTCTATTTCAAACAAGGTAATATCTGAAAGGAGAAGGAAAGCCCAAGTTCACAGCTAATTGCAACTTAAGTAGAGTCAGCAATAACATTTCCTATGCTGACCCCCTCTCAAAAACCAAGACTATATTTTGCTGCAGAGAAGTATACAGAAACAGAGAGAAGAAAGCCAAGTAATTCAAACAACCATACTCATAAATTGCATGAAACAACCTGCAGCTTCAGAGGAAACTCCAACACTTGACAGGATATAACCATGTATCGGTTCTTGCCTTGTAAAATTAATGTTTTAATCAATGTGAAATTAAAACATAAGCAAGATGAACAACTTTACCTGAAGGAGAGAACCGAAGCGCATTCACAGCACCACTATGGTAAGAAAGGCTAGCCTGGTATGAAACTGAAGGTGTTTTCTTCTCATTTTCTTCAGAATTCATCACCCACATCTGTTGAAAAGTTTTTGAACCCAATGTTATCATATTTCATCCCAAGCATAAAACAGTAATATGAAAGTCCTTTAAATATCAGCAAGCTTTGAAACTAGTGGTTAATATGTCAACATGCAAGTGTCTAATTTAAAATTCCATCGTACAAATGACTTTGCAATCTGAAGCAAAAGAATTCACACTCATCAAGCCAGAGTCACTTCAGATTGAAGCTGAAGTAAACAAGTTCAAGTAGACGGTACCATTTCAGACACTAAACAATCTTACATTAGATGAGAATTATTTTGTAGAATTTGAAGAACCAGATTGGTTTTAAGAGTTTGCATTAGCTATTAAGCAACCATCACTTAAGGATATTTTGGCTTATAGTTCGAGGTTGCAGAGAAATAAATCACTGTGAAATAAGTCCTCTGAAATATCAGACAACCAAGATGATATGAGTTGCAACTATATGATTATCGAAATGTTTGAACAACAAGGCTTCATTCTAAGGCCATGGGATTTAGGCAGGGTTGTTCTATAAATGGGTCAGAGGTTAGACAGCACAGCATCACCTTTGCGACTATTGTCAATGCATCTTCCCATCAGCAACATTTGAGCTTGGCATGCAAGTTTATGCTTGTACAACTAGAGCTTGTTTGGAAAATAATGTTTTTTGTGTGGTATGGTTGATGATGTTTATGGTGCCTTTTGGAATCAAGGAATGTGGAATGCAGTATTGATTTTTTGTGCTCAACACAAGCACAGGAGCAAACCAGGAGATGAAAATTATGCTTCACTAGTGGAATTTCTTGGCCGAGCAGAAAACTTCAAGAGGCAGTGAAAGTTATAGAGCAAGTGGCAATGCTACAAACAGAATTAGTGCAGGATAACCTTGTTGACTAGCTGCAGAATTGGAGACAATAGTCCTTCTTAAAAAAAAAAAAAGAATTGGAGACAATAAATTGGTAGCTTATGTGGGTGATACGGCTTATTAGTTAGAATCTATTAGCCTAGACTTACATGTGCTACTATCAATAGCTAATGCTGCTGATGATAAATATCAAGAAGCTACAAACCTAGGAAAATGCTTAGAGACAAAAATGTTAAGGTAAAGACATTTTACAGCTAAAACAGGACAGGAGTAAAGTTAACAACTCTAAATGTAACATACTCTGCCGGCATTCACTTGCTCCAAAAACAGAAAGATAGCTGGACGCCTCTTCATTTGGGAAGAGTGCAATTATTTTTGGAGTTGTTGGCAATTTGCACTTGCATAGCTGATGGAATTATCACTCCTGTTTTATCTTTCAACTAATGATGTAGTAAGGGCAGTCACTATCATCCTTTTAGTTAGATTCTTTAGTTTGTATTATGTCCTTTATTTGTACTTCTGTAAAACATTAGCCTGAGATAAGCTTAAATGGAGCAATGTGGCCACTGAGGATTCATATAACCGACCCCAACTTGTTTGGGTCTGAGGCGCATTATTGTTGATTTAGTTTGCATTATGCAATAAACAGATCTGGTTGGACACTTGCTTCAGTTGTAATAATTTGGTTCCTTTTAAAAAGAGTTAAGGGCAACTATGCACCAAATCTGCAGCTACAAATGAAAAGGTCATCAAAAAGTAATCCACACTGTGGTTACCCAATGAAGGCTATATTCTTATTTAATAGATGGTGGCAAAGGGACAGTTACCAACTGATCTGTTGTTCCTCCTACTCTCAGCCATTATGGATTTATTCAACAAAGTTGAGTTTTTTGGGTCAGTGGTAAGGGGATCATGACACTCCCTGAGGAGAAACATTGTAGTTGCTTGGTTAACTGGATGGTAAATCTGGCCCATTAAAGAATACTCTAAAATTCATAACAAGTTCTGCAATTCTACTAATGTGGGCACCAATCGAAACGATGAATCCTCAATTGGTAATAATATCACGTGCTGAGAATATGGAATTCAATGCGTATACCCAATGTTTATATTGTCCTGCAAGGGAGATGATTCTAAAATCTGTATCTGAAGTGCCAACCCTCGGTTACCTTTTTGGGCCAATTAAGACCATACTAAGAAAATGAACGGGAATTTGCTGGTCTCTTTCCTTTTTTGTATCTTTTACTATCCAATTGGGATGTGAAATCCCCTTTTTAAATATTTAAATGTGCTGCCACATTTTGGCTATCTATGCAATTATGTTAAACATATTCTCCCATTCGTTCAAAGACAACGAGGATATCATCAATGGAGAAAAATTCCTCTTTCCCCCTTCTAGAATTTCTGGTGTTTCTTCATGTTCTAGCAAAACTTGTTTAGCCTTGAATATTAACAATGATCAAACTTCTCTTCTTCTCATTCCCTCTTTCCCCTTCTTTTCTGAACTTCCTCTCTTTTCTTCTTCATTTCCCCCTTTTACTGTGTGTTTCATTTCCTTTGAATTTCAAAGGTTCTTGTTACACTATCCTAAAACGCATTACCCGATTGACAAAAACTAAATTCAAATTATTAATAAACGAATAAAATACAGACTTACTCTCTTTTCTTTTTCATTTCCTTCGAATTTCAAATGTTCTTACACTATCTTAAAATCCGCATTACCCAAATTGACAAAAACTAAATTCAAACTATTAATTAACAAATAAAATGCAGACTTCCTCTCTTTTCTTCTTCATTTCCCCCCTTTACTGTGTTTTCATTTCCTTCGAATTTCAAAGGTTTTTACACTATCTTAAAAACACATTACCCAATTGAAAAAAAAAAAAAAACTAAATTCAAACTATTAATTAACGAATTGTGACATCATCCGACGAACCAACTAGAAACATTAAAACCAAAATTCGCCGAGAAAATAATCGATGACACAAAAACAAGTGCAGAAACACAAATTGCTAAGAACAAACTTCAGAAGGGCAAAATAGTAATTTCGAACCTTGATGTCATAGTCGGCGCCACCAGTAGCAAGAACACCGGTGAGGTGGTGAAAATCAAGGCACAAAACAGGCTTGGTATCGTGCCAATTGATCTGAACTGTACCACCCTTCATTCTTCTTGTTGATTTTGGGATTTTAGAAGAAGAAGAAGAAGAACCTTGAAGGATTTAGGGTTTGCAGAAATGGTGAGTGATTTTGATATTGGGGAAAATGGGCAACTTTGGATTTGGCGGGAAATTGACCGTCATGGGGCGCCTTAATTATTTCGTATTCTTTTTTCAAAAGGCACCTTTTTGAGAAATTAAATGGGGTGAAGTTTGAATTGAAGTTTTAAAATGCGTTTGGTTAGTTTTGGAAAATATGATATGATATTTTAATAAAAATATTAATAACACAATTACTAAGCTAGTACTATAATTAATTACGAAGATTCATTAGTGAAAAAAATAAATAATAATAATAGTAACTAATTATTCCTTTATATAATCTTTTCATATTCTATGAATAATTTTTTATGGCGAGTATGCATTTTTAGATTGGATGACTTAAAAAGGGTAGATGGGAATTAGCTGGGATCATAAATAGATAGGAGTTTTATAAAATATAAAAAGTTGGGAAGTTATAAAATTTAAAAAGAAAGCAATAGCTATGTTTTGGCCCAAAAAACAAGTTTTTAGTAGATTTTGGAATTCTAGGATTTCGTTTTCAAAATTTTCCAAATAAAATAAATTTTATAGTCAAATAGATTTTGCCAAAACCAATGCTCAAAATCTCCACTCATTTTTGCATTATTTGTGTGATTTGCTACCGTCATTTGAGTTTGCTGAGTTTTGTAATTTACATTGTTGCTATTACATAAATATTTTTCCATTCTATCCTAGGAGATAATTCAAGTTCGATCCATTAGATTCTTCTATTTCTTTGTTAAACAATATAACATATTGACAAGGAATCTTCTTTTTCCATGAGTACCCAGAACGAAATGAAGATTAAGAGAAATGAAGAAGAAATGATAGAAGAAATTCAGACAAGGATAAGGGATTATCGATAAAAACTAGGATGTCCTTTGATGAGCTCAATATATCTAAGCCACTGATCAAAAACTTGAAGGAACAATCGCAGCCGTCTGATGAAGATACAGCTGGCACAAGTAGAGAAAGGACAAGAAGTTTCCACTCACGTGAATATCATGTGAGGGAATAATTTCTGTTTTGATAGTTACATGGTGTACAAATGATAGGATGACAAGTGTATAGGAATTTTTTATTATTCTTTTATTTTCCTATAGGAATACATGTACAAATACAGCCATTGGCATGGAATAATATTCATTCAGAAAATTTCTCAAAATCGTGTTCAATCTTTCATGGTATCAGAGCGATAGCTAGATTCAATTTTCTAAATATCACATCATCCCTTTTTATCATCCTAATACCCAATTCAAAATGACTGAAGCAAACATCACAGCAGCAACTGGAAATGGAAGCACCACTGGAAACACCATTGATATTAATCATCCCTATTATCTCATTCATTCAGATTCACCAGGAACGAAGCTTGTCAATTCCATCTTCGATGGAAGAGGTTTTCCTGAATAGAGAAGGTCAATTCTGATTGCTTTGTCTGTCAAAAATAAGGTTGGGTTCATCACTGGAGCTTGTAAGGCACCAGATCTCACTGCAAAAGAATATGGGCAGTGGGAATGCTGCAATAATATGATCACTTTCTGGCTGCTAAACTCTTTGTCAAAAGAGATTGGAGATAGTGTTATCTACTCCAAAACAGCAAAAGAACTTTGGGACAGCCTTGAGAGTAGGTTTGGAGGAAGTAATGGGGATAAGTTGTATCACCTGCAAAAGGAAATTTCAAGCTTAGTCCAAGGAAACAATGATGTGGCTGGATATTTCACCAAGCTAAAACGACTATGGGATGAGCTAGGCTCACTGAATCTGAACATTTGTTGCACCTGTGTGTGCATATGTGAAGGAAAAACTAAGCTATTAAAGTCAGTGGGAGATCATAAGCTAATACAGTTTCTTATGGGATTAAATGATGTGTATGCACAGGCAAGAGGAAACATCTTGATGATGAATCCCTTGCCAAGTATGGATCATGCATATTAGGGTTTAGGGTTTAGGGTTTAGGGTTTAGGGTTCATGCAGGATGAAAATCAGAGAGAAGTATATGTGAATACCACCTACAACACTGACTCTGTTTCTTTCATGGCTACATCACAGGGAAGGAGTTATCAAATGGGTGGGAATCAATCAATGAAGGGAGCAGGTCCAATGCAACAAAATTATGCAATCAACACACATAAGAACAAACCACATCAGGGAATTCAAAGGAACAAACCTAGGAAGGCAAAATACAATCCAAATGTAAGCTGCACATCTTGTGGTAAAATAGGCCATGTGTATGATAATTGTTTTAGGCGTATTGGATTTCCAGAAGACTTTGAGTTCACCAAACCAAAAGTCTATCAGGGAAAGGTAAATGGGGTGGTCATAGGTGATGAAGCTGAGGTTTCACACACCATTCAGAAAGAAGCAGGAAATAACAGTGAAGCATGTAATATAGCAGGAACAAACATTGCAAGTCAGTACATGAGCAAAGATCAATATGCTAATTTGGTCCAACAGGTGATTAAGGATGAAAAACTGACATATGGAGGACCCTCTAGTGGTGGATTTAATGCAGGAGCCATTGCTAGTACAATTCTTAAGTATTCAGGCACTTGCCTTTCATTTTTTAATACCAGCACCTGGATCATTGATTTAAGTGCTTCAGAGCATATGTGTTTTGATTCTAACTCCTCCATATCCTTGACTCTTCTTCCTGTGCCCATTAGCATTACTTTGCCTAATTCTTTCAGAATTCTTGTTACACATATGGGTAGTGTTTCTATTCTGCCTAAATTGACTATACACAATGTGCTTCATGTCCCTGTTTTCAAGTATAACTTATTATCTGTTCATAAGTTATGTTATCAATTCAAATGCAACCTGTTATTTACTCCTAGTGGTTGTATCTTACAGGACCCTTTAATGAGGATCACTCAAGCTTTTGGTAAAGTAAGTGAGAGTTTATACCTGTTGCAGCCATCTAGTTCTAGGTCTAAGCCTATTGAAAATATATTTCCATTTCAAGAAGGAAGCAATTCTATTTCCAAGTCTAGTTCTGTTTTATTTCTAGTTTCAGCAAATGTAGTCCCTAATGTAGACCTTTGGCATATGAGGTTGGGTCATGTGCCATATTCAGTAATGAAAAATTTGAGTTTCATACATTCCTCTTCAAATTCTGATTTTGTTTGTGGTATATGTCCGCAAGCAAGACAAACCAGATTGTCTTTTCCTTTAACTCAAATTCATTCAAAAAATGCTTTTGATATGATACATATTGACACATGGGGACCTTACAGATCTTCTACTTATAATGGGTACAAGTATTTTCTCACTGTAGTAGATGACTATAGTAGAGGTACTTGGACTTTGCTTCTATTTGCCAAGAGTAATGCCTTTTCTGTCTTAAAAGATTTTCTACTCATGGTTGAGAGGCAGTTCAATGTTAAAGTCAAGTGCATCAGGTTTGATAATGCATTTAAATTAGGAAAAGGGACTCAAGAGGGATCTTTCTTCAAATCTCAAGGCATTTTTCATCAAACTTCATGTGTAGGGACACAACAATAAAATGGTGTGGTAGAAAGGAAGCATAGGCATCTCTTAGAAATTGCAAGAGGCCTTCTGTTTCAATCTCATCTACCAATTTCTTATTGGGGGAATGCATTTTAACAGCTACACATCTGATCAATAGAGTGCCATCTAGGGTACTGGAAGGAAAATCTTCCTATGAAGTTCTGTTTGGAAACAAACCAAAATATGACACCCTTAGATGTTTTGGTTGTTTGTGTTATGCCTCTACTTCTACTGTTCACAGATCTAAGTTTGATCCTAGAGCAATAGCTTGTGTCTTCTTAGGGTACCCTCAAGGACAAAAAGGATACAAATTGATGAAACTTGCTTCTAAGAGAATTTTTGTTTCTAGAGATGTTCACTTCCATGAAAATCAGTTTCCTTTTGCTTCTAATCCAGAGTTTTCCAGTTCAGCTACACCTATGTTTCCAACCTATCCTACAGACTCTCCTCGTGTCTCTTCTACTCCTGCATCAGAATCAATCCCTCCTCTAACTTCTCCTCATTCTACACATGTTTTTCCTACTCTTCCCAACAATCCTTCTATCACCTCACCAACTCCTTTTAGTTCTGATTCTACCCCTATTCTTTCATCTTCTCCTGTACCCCTACCTGCTAGTTCTTCTACCCCACCAAGAAGATCTAGCAGAATTGTTCATAAACCTGATTACCTAAAAGACTATGTTTGCAATAGTATTCTACTAACTGATCTTACTGATGCTTGTTTTGTCCATCCTACACAACCCACAACTTACTCATTTACTTCTTTGTCACTCTATAATCAACATGTGTTTCTTTCCATCTCTAACATCATTGAACCTAAGAATTTTGCACAAGCTTTTAACCATGCAGGATGGAAACAAGCCATGCAGGAGGAGTTGGATGCTTTGGCATTCAATCATACTTGGGATGTAGTGGAACTACCTCCCAGAAAGAAAGCACAACCTTGTAAATAGGTTTACAAGGTGAAGCATAAGTCAGATGGCACAACAGAAAGGCTGAAAGCAAGGTTAGTTATAGGGGGATATTCAACAGGAAGGAGTGGATTACACAGAAACATTTTCACCAGTGGTGAAAATGACAACTATCAGATGTCTTCTCACTATTGCCATTAAGAAAGGGTGGCAAGTTCATCAACTAGATGTTAGTAGTGCTTTTCTACATGGAGACTTGCAGGAAGAGGTCTATATGAAATTTTCTACAAGTTTGCCCTCATCTAATCCTAAACATGTTTTTCTACTAAGGAAGTCATTATATGGATTAAAGCAAGCATTCAGACAATGGTATGCTAAACTGGCAGGAGCTTTAACTTTCAAAGGGTATACAAGTTCCCTAAATGACTATTCCTTGTTCTTTAAGAGAACTGGACCACTTGTTTCCATCATAGTGGTGTATGTGGATGATATCTTGATCACAGGGGATGATCAAGAAGAGATCCAAGTCATTACCAGTTTTCTTCATGCAGAATTTAAAGTCAAGACCTTGGGAGATATTCACTATTTTTTGGGTATGGAAATCCTCAGAGAAAAGCAGGGTTTTATCACCAATCAGAGGAAATTCACCTTAGACCTTTTGAAAGAATTTGATTGCGCAGGTGCTAAGGTGTCTTCTCCTCTTGATCCCTATTTTAAATTAACAACAGATGATGGACCTTTACTTTTCAACCCTACTATCTACATGCATCTTATTGGTAAACTTAACTACTTAACTCATACTAGATCAAACCTCTGTTTTGTTGTGCTCACACTCAGTCAATTTATGCAAAATCCACGAGAATCACACTATTCTGTTGCTATTCGAGTTTTAAAATACCTGAAGGGTGATCCAGGACAGGGGATTTTGCTCTCCTCTGATCCCTCTTTTGATTTGCTTGTTTCTGCGATGCCGACTAGGCATCTTGTCGGGATTTTCGTCGATCTGTTAGTGGGTTTTTCATTACCCTTGGAGGTGCTCCTATTTCCTGGAAATCAAAGAAACAAGTGTCAGTTTCTTTGTCATCTGCCGAAGTTGAATACAGGTCAATGAGGAAAGTAACAACTGAAATTACCTGGCTTGTTCGAGTTCTTGACGATTTATCTTCACCTCCCACCTTGCATGTTCCTGTTCATTCCGATAGCCAAGCGGCTATTCACATTGCCAAAACCCCCGTCTTCCACGAACGTACAAAGCACGTGGAGCTGGATTGTCATTTTGTCCGGCAGCAGTTTGTCTCCGGCTAATCACTCTGTCATTCGTCCCTTCTGAGCATCAGCTTGCCGATGTGTTCACGAAACCCTTATCTGGGGTTTCACATCGATTTCTTCTCAACAAATCGGGGATAGTTTCACCATCCTCCAATTTGAGGGGGGATATTGACAAGGAATCTTCTTCTTCCATGAGTCCAGAACAAAATGAAGATTAAGAGAAATGAAAAAGAAGATGATAGAAGAAATTCAGACAAGGATAAGGGATTGTCGATAAAAACTAGGATGTCCTTTGATGAGCTCAATATATCTCAGCCATTGATCAAAAACTTGAAGGAACAATCGCAGCCGTCTGATGAAGATACAGCTGGCATAAGTAGAGAAAGGATAAGAAGTTTCCACTCACGTGAATACCATGTGAGGGAATAATTTCTGTTTTGATAGTTACATGGTGTACAAATGATAGGATGACAAGTGTATAGGAAATTTTTATTATTCTTTTATTTTCCTATAGGAATACATGTACAAATACAGCCATTGACATGGAATAATATTCATTCAGAAAATTTCCCAAAATCGTGTTCAATCTTTCATAACAATACTTCTTCCACATTTCTGTTTGAGTTTTCTTTTGTTTCTTGATTTTAAAACAGAAACTGGTGTGTTAAAAAAGGCTGTTCGAAACACAGATAACAATACTATTTTCCATTTGAATAAATGTCTGATACATATAAATACGAATCTTTCGCATAATAAGTATGTATCCAATTCTCATTGATCATTTCCTTCTTCATCGGCTTTTATAGAAGAAGGTATGCATGTGCAAAAGAGACTCCCTCTTTAGTACTTTTAACAAGGATTGCATTAACTAACTGGTTTATCAAGACATTGTTTGCTTATCTGAAAATAGGATTTTTACAATTATTCTCCATACTCGGAAAAGGAAGGGAATGAATCATTTAAAAACAAAACAAGATTCAAATTTCAACACAGACAAAATACGCTAGATGATTTCTTCTCATTTCCTAAATTCCCTGGTGAGCAAAAAAACCCAAGACATATGCTAGTCACAGAAATAATCAAGATGTGTGCAAGCTGCAAATTCTTGATCAGGAAAAATAAAGAGCAGTAACTCTTGCCACCTTCGTTTTGGAGGTCGTGACAAAGTCAAATATCATCAAACTGCTGAGCAAAAGTCTCTTAAATATATAGATGAAAAAACTCAATGCATAGAGAGATGCATGGTGAACCATCTTTACATGTTCAGCAACACAGGAGGCAATCATCAAACTTAATGTACTAATACTACGCAGGTATATCGGTATGGCTAGGGGGCAAGGAATAAAAACATATAAGGAAAAAAAAAACCAGAGAAAACTGAGAAAATAGCATTCCCGTATCATGAAGCTTAAATCAATCAAGGGAATGGGAAGCAAACAAAAGAATACACAGCTCTAACGCGCGCCTACAACATATTCAGGACTTGAGCGTCCAATCTCTGTTGCAGCTCCTTGACCTTGATAGAAAGCTCAGCAGTTTGCTCCTTGTAGCTCCTGATCAGATAATCCTTCCCGTCAATCACTTCTTTCAACTCATCTTTTTCGCGCTTCAGCATTTCAAACCTTTCTCCGTCTCCTCTTCCCTTCTCTGAGGTATCTGAATTTCTATCAACTTCAAGGTGACCGTTAGTATGACCATACCGCACTTCAGCTGGCCATACAGGTACTGTTGGAGGCTTTTCACAAGAACCCACACAATGATCTGCAATTGCCTTCCTCAGCCTCTGTATCTCTCTCTCCGAATCAAACAGATCTCTGTTTGCAGCATCCAACAAAGACTGCTGATGGGCGGAATGCGACAGCTGAGCATTGAGAGAAGCTTGCAACTCTACGATTTGTTCTTGCATCTCTAATATCGTCTCATCCCTTCTCTTTAATTGTAGTCTCAGCTTTTGTATCACTTCTCGCTTGCTGTATATGTCAGAACCGGATTCTGAGACACATGGCGACTCAGAGCTGTTAGAGCGATGAAATGGTTTCTGTGGCAGTTCAAGACGGTCAGGAGAGGTTGACCAAGCCCCGACATTCTCTTTATTGTATTCGATGGCAGGAACTGTAACGAGAGGGAGCACCATTTCAGGCTCAGACCCATTACACTGCTGCTTTATAATTCCCAATCCTTCAGCTCCTGTTTTATATAAATAGCAAATGTTCATCAAAATAGCCAACAGTAATTAGCAGACCATTACAGGATGTACGAGATCTTAGAGTTGTAAGCACATTAAATCACTTCAAACTTTTTTGCCGTGTTCTCTACACTTGTCTTTCTAAGCTGGGAATACGGCTATTGCACCAAATAATTAAGCATAGAAAGTTTGCAGATTGAACAAGGATAAAAGAAGACCCGGCAGCTAAAATGATATGTAGTTCACATAGAAAATTGAGAAGATTATAGAGGAGCATATCTTATGCTGATCTATGGAATTCTTCAAAGATTCAGCGAAAACTCAAATTCTCCCTAGACAAGAGAATATACAAACTAATCTTGAGAAAAATAAATAGATAAAAACAAAACTCAAAAACACAAGAAATACTGCATTGTCAAAAATAGCAATCATAATACTAATCCACCAAATGATACCTAAGAAATTAGGACTTATTCACACAGCTTGCGTCGTTGTCCACTGAACTAAAGCCCTGAGGGCTCTTTAAGAGCTCTAATGGGAGAAAAAAGAAACCCTAGCAGTTCCCATCAAATTGTACATCTTATCAACATCAAAATATTGCACCTGATAAAATCAAATGAGAGAAGCTACTACAAGGACCCAATGAACCATGCAGCTAGCTTAAGCCTCCTCAAGTGCTTCGGTATTACCTTTACAGGCTTTGTTTCAACTAAGCTAGAGGTAAGTTGCATGAGCCACCATTAGAGATACCCCAAAAAATGCCCCATAATAAGTAAGGAAACACTGACCCATACGCATAAGATGTTAACGTTTACATTTCAGCAAACAAACTGGACCATAAGATCAAATAATAAGCATGTGCAAAATGGGAACAAAAAGGTTAGACATAAATGGAACTCGACTTTTCCCATGACTCTCTATTTCCTTAAGGTTAGCTTTTGGACTTAACTGCACCAGTAATTTAATAACCTTCTGTTTTTGAAGAAACATTAACATAGTGCATAACAAGAAAATCATCATACTAATCACATAACATGAATTCTCCTTCGCTCAGTTTCAACCTTTCACTTGACATTACCATAAACCTCTTAAAGCAAGTAAGATAACTGTAAACAGGTCTAAATTGTGAAGAATGACGTGTCTAATTTTTCATGTTAAAAAGCAACCAAATAATCAACATTATCATGTAAACATTGCTCAGATGCATGCCTCTCCTATTAAATTTACTAGTTCAAACCATTCTCTCGCAAAATTGGGAGTTAGATAACTGAGACGAGTACAGGAAGAAGATGATGCCAACATCAAATCACTAGCCACATTCTTTACACCAAAAATAACAACCTAAATTCTAAGATAGAACTCCAAAGGGATGGCAAGAATTTGCATACCTGTATTGCAATTGTAGCAGCCATCATCTTGGGTAAAATAGTAAGTGCTTGACTGCAAATGACCATTGCCTAACTTACTTCCATCAGGAGACTTTTCGTTTCCTGCAATTTAAGCCACTTCTCATATCTAAGAGGGCAAAATAATTTCACAAGACAAACCAAATTGCTTTAAACAATGTCGGACCTTTCAAACTGCTGGTACTCTTGTTCTGTTGTCTCGAATCGAGCACCTGCTTCAGCTTGTAGCCTAAGCGTACAGATAATGTACTTAATAACGCACTACCTGCAATTATGACCCAGTTAGGACCCTCACTCTGAACACCTTTGGACTTCTGGGACCTTGACCCGCCGTTGGTTCTTGGCTTCATTTCTGGAGTCACTGAAATGGTAGATGGAGATGCTGCAGACCATCAAAGTATCCTATATAGGAAATGCGGAATAACGTCAATATATGCCAGGAGAAGCACAAATACCCGAGCACTCAAATCAGGGTGCTTATAGGCTATTGGAAAATATAATATTATAACTACAAGAAACTTTGCAGCCAAGCAAGTCGAGAACAGATATTTGATAGGGAAAACTATCCAGAAAATGCAAGGTTAACTGTCCAGATACAGTCTGGTATCTGTTGAACTCTGACTGTAGCCAACGTGAGGGGATCTTCTGAGTCATTTTATTTATAATATTGTCAATACTTTACTTATGAAAAATGAGGTCTATAATGGCAAAAATGTTTGGAGCTCAATCAGACTTTGACTGAACAGGAGAATGAGGGCTTTTTTCCTTTAATAAAGAGTAAGTTATTCAACTTATTAAAAGTAAAAAAAGAGAGAGTTATTTGAAGGAGGATCTAAAATTTTCTATAAAGCGTATAGGTGGACATGTAAAAT
Organism: Jaltomata sinuosa; assembly: GCA_003996215.1. Taxonomy (NCBI): domain Eukaryota; kingdom Viridiplantae; phylum Streptophyta; class Magnoliopsida; order Solanales; family Solanaceae; genus Jaltomata; species Jaltomata sinuosa. The sequence goes on from QJPP01000389.1 coordinate 210,530, forward strand.
TAATTTGTTCCCATATCCTTGATAGTGTGTTTCACATCTGTACTTTATTTCCCATTTTTTCTAAAAGATACCAGAAGAATAAGTACCAGAGTGTAGAACAAGCAACAAAATTCCCAGAAGAATAAGTACCAGAGTGTAGAACAAGCAACAAAATTCCCAGAAGAATAAGTACCAGAGTGTAGAACAAGCAACACATTCCCAGTTCCCAGAAGGAAAAGTAGCTGCAATCATGCTATTCTGATAGCATACATACCTTCACGTCAAGTGCTGGCGCCAAACCTTCATGAGTCTGATTACAGTGGACAGTACAATGACAGCAAGATCCCACAGGAAATAACGTATTCTGAACGAAAATGCAAAGGAAAGTACAGCACTGATTACCCATAAGGACAGTATAATAAGGAAAGAAATAATTAATTGAAGTACAAATAGAATAAGATCCGGTAGACAGATCCGCGGACATTGCATTTACAGCAACCTATTGCATGCTTTCTCATTTATATAAGCTGTATGTTTGGAATACACTGCTCATTCAGGATCCATCAGACTCACAAGATATTACATTCACTTGGTTCATTGATATTAGTTTACAGCATCAATCAATAGTTCGCGCTTCATAAATATCACTCAAATAAATGGTGACAACTTAAACCAGTAACTGCATTTGTTACTCTCTTAGAGGCTTTACAAGTTTCCATCTTTCTCTATACAAGATGCAGTTGCAAGGACCTTTATAAGGGTAAAGCAAAGAATCCAGAAAATGAGAGCTAAGGAGAATGTTGATGTGTTGCAGAAGAGTAGAAGCTGTAAGGTCACTTCCAACCTCTTGGTGGTGGATTGGGATATCATTGCTAATTAGACATTTTGAAGGAAGAAGTAACACGTGGAATGAATCTCAGTTCATGACGATAATTCTCTAAGGCAGGATAGTGAGATAAATTTGGAGAGAGTTGCTTGAGAAAAAAGGGGAGATTATACATCAGAGGAAAATCTGAAGAAAAGAGAAATATTGGTTTAGAACGACCAGAGAAGGCCTAAAGTTCCATGGTATATTCTTCCCCCTGAACCACAAAATAGAACGGAGTCCTAGTTTCAATGACAATATTGCACCTGATGAAGCATAATCAATAATGTCAGACTTGGATCCTCTCAAGTAAAATGGCTAATTCAAACTAACATAATTAATATGGTCCAGAACTAAATATCTTATTTTTTAAGGCGGAGTAAAATTCGAACCTTGATAATATCAGCAAAGTATAAGTCACACAGTACACACACACAACAGAGACAAAATAGGACAGAAGACCTGAAGTCGAAATGGCAAAAAAAAAATTACCGAGTCAGCCTTTCCACGTAAAAGACAAAAGCAGTAAGCCTATAAGAGCCATCAAAATGAAGATTGGAAGACTATAGCAGATTCAGAGTGGCAACGATATAAGGAAATTGGCAACATATCAAAGTCTCATGGAGTTTAGACTTCAGATGACGAAAAGGCTAAGACCCTAATGAGACAAATTGGTAAAGGGTGACGAAAAAAGTGACAAGGAAATTCCAGCTTTTCGCACGTGCGGACAATACGTTTGGTGTCAATTACTTTCGAAGTTGATGACTAACCTAATCCAATTATGCAAATATCTATTAATTGTCTTTCAGCACAAGATAATCTGCTAATTCATAGACTTAAACGTGATTCAAAACTTCCATAAAACCAGATAAAAACCAAAACAAGCTATCTCAAATAGTCGGAAGCCGAGAATTAAAAGTAATAAGGTAGTTAGTGAAAAGATAGCTTAGAATTTGCTTCTAGCCTAAGGAGGAGCAAGTTAATAGCGTGACATTCAAAAGCTTTAACACGCAATACGCTAAACACACATTACACAAGCACCATTTTCACATAGATGCTTCCTTGATTGCTGCTAGTGAAATTCACTGTTCTTTTTCAACTAAAAGGAAGTCAAGCTCGAATATATAAGACGTAAAGTATGACATCTGCAATCCTGTTACTAGTATGTGCTTCCTAGTATAACAAATTGAAATTGACATATGCCCTTTTCTTGACACAGCAATAAGATACTAGACATGTATGACCATCTCTTTCTTTTGAACTTCCTCCATCAAAAGATTGTTCACCTCATTGGTCATTAGAATATCAAATGGCTCATTGAGACATATGTGTCTTCACAATCATAACTCAATTATCCACCAACTTTAGCTATCTCTGACTTACGATACAACTAAAAAAATTGAATACAAACCCACAGATTCAATCTCGAAAACAAAACACAAGTACACACAAAACCCCCCATTTATTTGCATACACTTAACAGGCCATATCAAACGTAAGATGAAACTACCCATAGAAATGCAACACCCACCTATCAAATGAAACCAAAATACCAAGAAAGACAAAAATTCAAAGACCCAAAAGGTTATATGTAGAGAAAAAAAAGCTCCCGAATCCTTGGACTAATCTTGACAACCAAATGCCATTAAACACACACACACACACAACTAATTTCTGCACAATTCAGAGACCATAGCAAATGCAAGGTGAAATTCAAAGACCCAAAAAGGGGATATATAAATTTTGAAAAAAAAAGCTCCCCAATCCTTGGACTAATCTTGACAACCAAATGCCATCAAACACACACACACACACACACACAACTAATTTCTGCACAATTCATAGACCATAGCCAATGCAAGATGAAATTCAAAGACCTAAAATGGTTATATAAAAAAAAAATTAAAAAGCTCCCAATCCTTGGACTAATCTTGACAACCAAATGCCACCAAACACACACACACACACAACCCACCAATTTCTACACAGTTCATAGACCATAACCAATGCAAGATGAAATTCCCAGCATTAAAAATTCAAGAAAATGAAAAGGGTATATCAAAAAATACCTGATTAATCGGGAAGATGCATCTATCGACCAAGAACTGATAAAAGAAGTTTCTGGTGTAGGGTTTTGTTAAATGAAAAAAAAAACTACACTTTCTTTCTGAAATATTTATACAGGCAAGACTTAGTTAAGTGGGGCGTAAGCAAAACGAACCAGGTAAAGCAAAAGCGGGATTTTGCACCTTTGGGTGGGGATGGGGGGTGGACTGGTGGAGTGTGAGCCTATGGATCAAACTTCAAGAATCGGTAAATGCCAGGGAAATTTTCAGGGAAAAAGTACACAATATTAAGAACGTTGTACAAGTATTGGAATGCACGTTCTTGTTTTATTCTTAAAATTATAATTATAATTATAAATATTGTTTTATGTGGCCTACGGAATCTGGAGCCGTTAGTGCAGATTATGCTAATCTCATTTCCTAAATTTATGTCAAAGCGACATTTTAGTTGAAATTTTATTAATCAAATCTAAAAAAGAGAAAACTTTTAAAATTATATGTAAAATAACAATTAAAAAATAAGGGGTCATTTCGTAACTAAATTAAAGCTAATTTATTCATGTAATAAATCTTGTATGAATAATATCAAATTTTACATAAGTAGTATCATATTTGATATTATTATTTTGCTATATTTTGATTTATAATTTAAAAATTCGCATAACTAATATACATATAAATTATGAAGAGATATATGTATTATTATATGCAAAATAGAAGATGGGATAACTAAATCTAGTATAGTGAGGAGAGGGGATATATGTATTATTATATGCAAAATAGAAGATGGAATAACTAAATCTTGTAGAGCTAATCGTTATATAAAACAATACATAAATTTATAATAATTTAAAAATATGTTATTAATACTTGCATGACCCTAAACAACTATCAAATGATCCAAAAAGACAAGGTGCTACAATGCAAATTAGATGAGTTGAATTGGTGACAAAAAGATGGGTCGTTCGGTTGGAGTATAATAAGGAATTACTTCTAGCATTAAAATAATATAATATTTAGTTGAGATATATAAATAATTAATTTTTAAAACAAACTTTACATAAAATAATATAGTGCTTGATTAGTAGCACCTATATTAAGGAGTCGTTTGGTTATGAGAATTATTCACTATTTTATTGTTATTTTTTTTTAATCATGCTTTGTTTTTATTTATTTTTTTGAATCAAATATCTATTGAAAATAAATTTTCAAAATAAATTTTCTATCTCTTAAAGGTGAGGTAAAGTCTACATATATTATATTATTTTCATACCCTACTTGTGGGATCAATAATTATTGTATTTTAAAATCAGTATTTGATTATAAAATTATCAAATCCAACTTAGAGTTGAATTTCAAATTTAAAAAAGTGCTCCAAACCTGTTTACTAACTCCATCTTCATAAATTACGAGTGAAGCATTTTCTTCTTTCGTTTACAAAAAATATAACCAAAGCAACTCCATCATCAATTACAACTTCATTAATTATAAATATAGTAAAAATATTTGGAATCTATAACTAAATCTCTACTAAGTTATACGAGAATTTATTGTATTATTTATGCGGGATAAAATATGAAAAAAGTATGTATATTAACTAGTAATGATGAAATTAAATTATTTAAAAACAAAAAATGTCCTCTTAAGGTGCCTAATTTAGTACATCTTTTTAAGTAGTATTAATGAACGTATAATAATTACATTACTAACTTTTGCATAATTTACTTAAAAACCAAACGACCATATTAATGACAACCTCGGAACAACATTGGAAATTAACTTTACAAGATCCAAAAGATCATGAAATTGATTCAATATGTTAGCCTTTTATTAATAGCGTAGAACAACACAAAATAATAAATATTTTAAAGTACCTAATTCAATACTCACTCCTCCGTCCATCTTTACTTGTCCACTTTTCTATTGACACATGAATTAAGAAACAGTAAATGATAGGGGTAACTTTACCATATAACCCTTTGAATATAATAAATTTAATGCTTTGGGAAATGCATTAGATAATGAATCATATTTAATGCTAAGGGTAAAATGGACAGAAATAAGTAAATTATTCATTGATTTTATAAACTGGACAAGTATTGTTGGACATTCCAAAATAGAAAAGTGGACAAATAAGATGGACGGAGGGAGTATAACATCTTTTTAGGTATTAATTAACGTATAATAATCACATTACTATTTTTTACATAACTTACTTATAAACCAAACAATTATATTAATAACAACATCGGAACAATATTAAAATTAGCTTTAAAAGACCCAAGAAATCATGAAATTGATTCAATATGTTAACTTTTTATTAATAGCACAAAACAATACAGAATAGTAATAAATATTTTTTAAAAAAGTACCTAATTCAGTATAATATCTTTTTAAGTATTAATTAACGTATGATAATCACATTACTTGTTTTTGCATAACTTACTTATAAATCAAACGGTCATATCAATAACAACCTTGGGACACTATTGAAATTAATTTTACAAGACCCAAAAGATCATGAAATTGATCTAATATGTTAGCCTTTTAGTAACAGCATAAAACAACAGTGAATAATAAATATTATATGTAAATTACAGCACATAATAATTTGGTTTAATAAACTATGCCCATTCTGAAAAAGTGCTACTCATTTGTTCCCAAAATCAATTCAAAGCAAAACGATTGTTCCTTTTATTTGACTAGACCTTTATATAAACTATATGAAATTATTCTCTTGAAATTTTAAGGTTTTAAAATAAGAAGATTGCTCCTTTTTAAACGAGTAGAACTAGTAGAATAACTAAGACTTTATTTGAAACAAATATATAAGAATGACTCATATTTTGATGGTTTAAAATGTAAATTTAAATCCTTGCCGATAAGTCCCATATTTAATGTAAAGTACTGCTTAACAAATGTGATTTCATTTCAAAAGTTTAAATTTAAGACTTCTGGTATAGATCATTCCACCTCGACCTATATTTATAAAGGCAAAAGCTTTCATTGCTTCTCTCTAGCTTCCTTAAAAAGCATTCTTATTGGAGCAATTGTTTCAAAAAAAAAAAAAAAAAAAAGTACCAAAGTGGGCAAGTGTAAACCTGTTGATTCTAGTTCTTGGTGATTTTAGAAACTTTTATTGGTCCCACCAAGTGCCCTACTGCACATGATCAATAATAATTAGTATCATATTTTTTTAAAAAAAAATTTTTTTTGGATTAAAGAAATTAGACAGGGTATTACAATATCTTCTTGCAATTTGAAGATATAAAATTTACCGCACTTATATCAATCAATATTTGCATATCATGTGTTTAAATATAAATTTTTTTATTTTCTAAATGCTATATTATACTTTTCTTATTGTTTGTTATGTCTTTTTTACTTTTGTATTTTTCTTAATTGTTTTAATATGTGTTACTTGAGCCGAGCATCTTTTGAAAATAATGTCTCTACTTTTACGAGATAGGAATAAAGTTTGCGTACACATTCTACCCTCTCCAAAACTCCATTAATAAAACTATACTAAATTTGTTGTTTGATTAATTAATATGAATTTTTATTTCATCAAATCACTTAATCATGATAAATTATACTGATTTGATGTACACACCTGATAGCGATAAAATTTTACTGTAAGATGGATCTATAATTTCATATCTATTGGTCCGAGTCAAATGCTTATGACAACATAAGTAAATTTAGTAAGTAATATTTAACTTCTTTTTTATGGAAATATTTAACATTGGATCTGAAGTGTATCAAAATATAGTGAATGCTACGAACTCTGTCTACAAAGAATTTCACTTATCTATATACTGATAATGTAATTAAATTTTACATTATTATTAATGTATTTTAACTTATTATAACATACCACTTTATTTTCTATATTACCAAATTAAGTTTTATATTTATATATTATAGAGATAGATATATTAAACATACAACATGCCAATTTTTCTGCAATATCTTTGGAGCTTGGAGTTGAAGATCAAGTACAAGTTTTAATTCTTGATTCAAGAATGTATACACGATCGATACATTACATATACATGCAGCCATTTTTGTTGAGAAGAATTTTTGATGGTCATACATTTATGTAAGAATCCCAAAAAAGGAATTTGTTTTTGTTTAATCCGTCTAATCAATTTGTACTAACAATTCCTTGTTTGTTTGTTTTTTTTTGGAAAAGAGAATATAAAAATCAAAGGAACCAAATTTATTGCTATCTGTAAATAATAAAACAATTATAGATGAGTCATAGTATACTACCTTACCTCCAATAAATTTAGAGAGATTGAAAATATAACCTCTAATTGACTGTCCAAAAATATAAATGCAGAAAAGAAAGGTGACCATATATATAAAAAAAAAGTTTCGTTTTATGATTATTAATATACGTTTTTTTTAAATTGGATAAACATTCTAATTCTCAAAATACTATAATTGGTACACACAAGAAATAGGTTGATTCGGCAGTCTTTTGCTCAATTTCTCATAGAGTCAAATTCTCATCAATACAGGTCAAGGGAACGAACCCCTAACTTCGGATGTCCATATAAAGAATACGACGAGCATAATTACCCTCTTTAACTTCTATTCTAACGGTCTGAATATCTTTTATAAGGAATCAGAGGAATACACGACAACTAACTAGTAAGTAATAATTCAGGGCTGTTCAAAATTAATCTTTGCCGCCTTTACTTGTAATTCACCACCACACATGTTTCTTCTCCTCCTCCTCAACAAGACAACAACAATTACATACCCAATGTAACTCTACAAGTGAGGGTCTAAGAAGGTAGTGTCTACGCAGACCTTATCGTTACCTTGAGAATATATATAGAGGTTATTTTCGATAGACTCTCGGAAAGATGACAGTAGCAACAAGCAACAACAACAAGAAGAAAATACAATAATAAAGGGCTAAATAATCAACCGATAAATAGAAATCTAGGAATACGAAAATACAAGACTAATACTAATACTCCGAGAATGGAAAAGCAAAGCACTCAACTATCTACTAACCTTCTATCCTAATTCTCAATCTCCACACTCTCCTCCCCATTATTGGTTTTTGGTTTTGATAGGTAGAAACGGGAAAGATGAAGATTCTAATTTCCTGAACATCTAGGATGAATTGGCAAATTTTGTAGACTTGTGAGATTCGTTTAATGAATATGTTCTTCACTATATGTTTTGGAAGTTCTAGTCTGTATTGATGTGTGTGAATAGGATTAGCAGTTCCTTGCTAACGTCTTTCATTTGACTCTGGAAATATTATTTACAGAGTCGCTAATTAAAAGTTTTAATTTGACTACAACAACATACCCAATGTAATCCCACAAGTGGGGTCTGGGAAGGGTAGGATATACGCAAACCTTTACTTCTACATTTGTGGGGTAGAGGCATTTTCGGTAGACCCTTGCTCAAAAGGAACGTCATCGAAGCAGGATTGCAAGAAAATAATAACAACCAAACAAAACGATGCAAAGCAAATAAAGTAACAAATAGTAACACACAAAGAAGAATATGAGACTACTTTATTACTAAATACTACTACCAATAATGAGAAGACGGAAAGGAGGGGGCTAGTCCCCTACTCTCCCACATAAGCGACAACACCCGACTACCTATTAACCTTCTACCCTAATCCTCGACTTCCATACCTTCCTATCTAGGGTCATTTCTGCTTTTTCCCAAACACACACCAGTGTTTTTTTCTGTTCCCTGCATTTCTTTCCACTGATCAACCACAGAAGTATTTTCATTCTTTCTTCCGGTCTATCCCAGTACATATGGAAGACATTAGCAAAGGGACTGCTAATCTTATCACACACATCAATAAAGACTGAACTTTCAAATCATCTATTTAAGCACACACAGAGAACATATAGCATCATGCCTTTGTAGCCTCAAATCACAAATCAACCAACTTAAAATTCTATTCTACATTGTTAGAAAATTGAAGAAGAACAATAGAGAAATTATGGCTTTGAGGCGTGAAAGATCACTATTTTTCAAGAGTTATTGCATGTATATACTTTAGGGATTACAAGCAATTCTCTTCATGTTGATATAAAATTAAATATATATACAAGTACACTTAATTTGCTAGACTTAATGGGTTTGGCCTTAAAACACACTCAAAGGTGGCATGTTCCACCGATGTGGGACAAGTCCCATATTACAACTATACATAACATACATCTGCCAAATAGAATAGCTCTGCCTTGGGAGATGCTCTAGGGAAACGCATCAATTCAATGGCAATCTTCCACTCTTCCAAAGAACCAGACGGGTCGATACTCATCCTTACCAAAGATGGCGTACGAGCAAGCAATAGCTTTATGAAAAACAATTTAGTTTTTGAACCCATAAAATAATGAATACCAACATCTTTGAGCTTGTTGAGCGGTTGGTCCAAGAAAGTTTGCGCGTCTATATATTTAAAAACTGCTTCATCAGTATCGCAGGAATCATAGACCTAATGGTATCAAATAAATACCACACATCAGTTTAACTTCTCATGTTTTTAATAATGAAGTGAAAAAACGAAACAAATCATACATATATATCTTGTCTATATGACCACCACACATACGCACACATATGTATACCATTTCTTACCCAAATCTCAAGTTTACTCAAACTGGGGGAAATCTTAATTAACTCGAGAGCATAATAAGTCTGTCTGATTTGGATGAAGTTTACACCTAAATCTAGATGCCACAAGCAGTTGAGCTATAAAGGGAGCCCCTTTGGAACTGCACCTGCACTCAAAAGCTTTGGAGCAAATACAAGATTAAGAATCAAACCCCAATAAAGGGGAAGTAAAACCATTCATGCATGTCAGATTCTTACCTCAAGTTCAGTTGTACATAAAGTAAGTACCTCAAGTGTAGTCGAGCTAAGAAGAAGCTTTTCCAAAGTTAATCTTTCAGCGGGGGTTGAATAATTATCAACCTCGAGATATAAAGATGTCAATCTTTTGCAGTTCGTAAAGCAACTAAGGTCAAGATTACAGTTAATCTCACAAAAATACAAGGACTTCAACCCAGCTGAAACAATCTTGAGGTATTGAGTACCATTACAATTCATCATGGTCAAATTGACAAGAAGTGGGACATTAATAACACAAATTTCTGTCGTTCACACAAATGTTACTTTTTCCAGATAAAGCGTTGTAAGATTCTGAAAGCCAAGAAAAGATTTTGGGAGTTTGCCGACACAGTTGAAGAGTTCCAATTTTTTCAGGGTTGAACAATTAAATATATAAGAAGGCACTTTGTAAGTACTATCTTTTGGCATGTTAAGCTTTAGCTTCTTGACACCATTTCTAGTGGCATAAAGTATCCATCTATCAATATCTGGACATGGAGACAACTGTACTCCTGACATATCGTGATCAAACTTCACAATATCTCCGATATTTTGTAAGAGAATCTTGTCTATTGTTTGTTCGAAGACATATTGAGATCTTGATGCTAATTTATTGCAAAAGAGATTATCCAGCACCAGGTTTGAAAGCATGGACCAAATATATCTCCATTTCGTGGACAAAATACTAGTTCTTGCTGCATCTTCAACATGCAGGAGCTCAAAGATAGGATCTATAACATTTCTTGACAGATAACTTATTCGATCTTCTTTATCCATTTCAGCAGCTATTTTAATACTCTATGTTAGGAAAGTTGTGAGTCTTAGGCATAAACTCACAATCCAAAAAGCAGATAACAACACGCACACATCAACATTTTTCAAGAGTCCGATTAACATAGCTTAACTAATCATAAAAATCCCCTTTAAAAAGTTGCCTTGTACACATATGAACTACTTCGTGTTGAAAAATAATCTTATATTTTAAAAAGAATTATTATCTCTTAATATATTATTTATATCATCTTCATTACTCTTAATAGTCAATTTGAAAAGTCAAACATGAAATCAATTCTTTGTCATTTATTGACATTTACCTCTCTTTATTTGCCATTAATCTTTGCTCTTCATAGTCATTATTGACTTTAAATTCATTTCAACTATGACAATTATTTTGGGAGTTGATTTCTTACCTATATGTATGGGTGTCTTATCCTTTTGGAAAGGATGAAGAAGAGATCACAAATATATAATATTCCTCTTATTCTAAATAGTGTTGGGTTATCTTCTTATGAATTTTTTAGTTCTGTGCTCCTAGTTTATACTAGAAGAGCTTGTTGAATCCTGGAGGATACACCTATACCGGGTGAAATATCCTTAAGGACAGTGTCACTTGACATGCCTCAAGCTATGATGAATTCCTACAAATGTTCGTGATGAAGAGATCCTACAAATGTTCATGATAAAAAGTTCCTACAAGTGTTCGAGATGAAGTATTTTCCATAAGTATTTCCAACACTTCGTACTGAGCAATCAATGCCAGTAACCCTTTCACCCTTTTATTCTTTCAATACAACACATACTTATGCTTTTTCCTATCTGGATTTTTCAAATGGGGTAGTATTTTATCACTTTTTTCACATACATTTTTGCTCAAATGTATAAATCCCAAAACACCTTTCAGTTTATATCCTTCCTCTAGACCTAATATGTTGAAGAACACAAAAAACAGAAAATAGCCAAATAGATTGAAAAAAAATACCATACTAGTTAATACTCCTAAAATTAGTCTACTAGACAATCAAATGCTATAAGAAATCAGCAAAATTAACTCCTAAAATTCCTCTATTAAACAAACAAATATAAGAAATCAGCAAAATTAACTCCTAAAATTCGTCTACTAGACAATCAAATGCTATAAGAAATCAGCAAAATTAACTCCTAAAATTCCTCTATTAAACAAACAAATATAAGAAATCAGCAAAATTAACTCCTAAAATTCGTCTACTAAACAAACAAATACTATAAGAAATCCGCAAAATTTAACACATACGCACAGTGAGGTCTTCCTTCTGCATTTTGGTCTTGAGGGAAAAAAGAGTGGGAAAAGGAGACTTAAGGGAGAGAATGACATTTTTAATCCTTGAGTTACGGTATTATTTCAATTTTGGTTCTTGTGATATTGGACTAAGTATTTTTGACCTTTAATTTAAGAATATGTGTTATTTTGATTCGATGACTAACAAATCTAATTAAATTAAATGGAATGATAACTTTAAATGCAATGGGATGAAGCGTAATCCACTTTTATAACACAATTTCATAATATGTTAAAGCGTAATCCACTTTTAGAACGTAATTCCATCGTTGTAATTGAATAAGGATTATCGAGGACTTTTGTGTGAGCCTAAATAGAGTATGCAAAAGTAGTATTTTTTTCGACAATTGTATATTGCAAAATTTATAGTTTCTTAAACGTCCATAATGCCCTTACTAATAGTTATCATTTCATTTAATTTGATTAGATTTGTTAGTCATCGGATCAAAATAACACTCATTGTTTAATCGGAGAAGGGTCAAATATACCTCTGTTCTATTAGAAATGGTTTAAATATAACCCTCATTATACTTTGGGTTCAAATATATCCTTTTCGTTATACTTTGGGTCCAAATATACCCCCGTATATTTTTATCGGATCTAAATAGCAATCATTGTTTAATTGAAGGTCAAAAATGCTTAGTCGAACATTACAAGAACCAAAATTGAAATAACGCCATAACTCATGGACTAAAAGCATCATTTTTTCAGAGACTTAATTTCTTTTTCGGCTTAATACATAGTCTTTTTTCCAAAAAAAAATAAAATTAGGGGTAGGAGAAAGGGAATAAGGAGAGGGGAATTACAAGGTGAGGAATCGAACCTTCACCAACAAGGTGAAAGTTCATGTAGCCAATTATCAATTGAGCTACTAAGATTCCCCGCTTAATACATAGTCAGCCTCTTGAATTTGTCAGAATATTTTATCAAGACATTCGAACTAAGTCATGTTTCAATTGAATATATCAACTTTTAATAAAATATTTCATAAGACACTTTGGATTCAATTTTTTAAAAAAAAATTGTGCGTGTTTTCATTAATCTATTAGATGGTTAAGTTAACTACGTAAAATAATCTCCTTTAATTATAAGCATCAACCTCAAGTAGAAAATGCCCGAGATTTACAACTTTATTGAGGCAAATACGTATAATTAAATGATATGACATATTTTATGTGGTTAATACTATTTGATAGACGAATGAGAATAAACACCAAAAAAGTTTCAGATTTTGTATCGAAATTGTCTTATATATTAGAACATTTTATTAAGAGTTGAGGTGTTCAATTGGAACATGACTTAATTCAAGTGTCTAAATAAAATATCCTGAATATACCACTAAGCCTTTAAGGTAAGTTTTATAAAGTGGTGGTGATCAGACCAGCTAGGTTGTATGAGACGGAGTAGTGATCGGTCAAGAACTCGCACATCCAAAAGATGAAAGTAGCAAAAATGAAGATTTTGAGATGAATGATGTGTGAGCATACTAGGAGAGATAGGATTAGAAACGAAGATATCCGTGATAAGGTAGGAGTGACCTCCATGATGAATAAGATGAGGGAGGCGAGACTCGAATGGTTCATACATGTGAAGAGAAGATGCACAGACACTCTAGTAAGGAAGTATGGGAGATTGACTATAGTGGGTATAAGGAGAGGTAAGCCGAAAAAGTATTGGGAAAGAGATGATTAGACAAGACACGACACACCTGCAACTTATTGAGAATATGGCCCTAGATAGGAAGATTTGGAGGTCGAGGTTTAGGATAGATGGTTAGTAAGAAGCCGTATGTTGTATTAGCTTCCCTGTTAGTATAATTTTTATGACTCTCTTACTATCTTGTCCTTCGATTAATTTCATGTCTCCTTGGCTTCGATTATTAAATTTTTTGTTGTTGTTACTGCTATTTTCTCCATTTATTTTCAGTATGTATTATTCACTACTATATTTGCTTTACATGCTTGATTTTTAGATATGCTTTACTTGAGCCGAGGATCTATCAGAAACAACATCTCTACCTTCCAAGGTAGGAATCACATTGTGTACACACCACCCTCTCTAAACCCCACATGTGAAATTATGTTGCATATGTTATTGTTGTTGTTGATAAAAAAGAGGGTAGAAAAAAATTAAACCAACTCGCATTGTATAATAGATTTCTTGAAATAATGCTTGCTGATTTCTCGAATAACAATTTATAAGGGAGTTAAACATATAAACTAGTACATTTAGTCAAGTTAAACTCGAGAAGCGAAACAGTGGCAAGTAAAAGTGAACCGGAGAGTAGTATTTTCCAATCCGTGTTCCATAGGGAAAAGGAATTGATTTAAGCCTAATTTATGTTAACTTATTTGTGACAATCCGTGTTCCATATGGAAAAGGTATTGATTTACTTTGAGATTTCCTAAGTTGAGTTGGTCTAGGATCTTAACTATTATTATAAAGGATCTTAACTAGTACTTATATCTTCGTTTCTTTCCCATCTATTTTATCGATTTTATTGATTGATTATGGAGAAGAGTTTTTTCACATACAAAAATCTTTCCCCCTTTTTCCTCTGCTATCCTCTCAATTTATCAACCACAACCACGACGATTAAGAAATACTCGTAATATTTCTCAAGTTGATCTCCTATTGTTGTCGCTAAAATTTCATCTTCATACACGTCACCTACATTATTATAGGCAGCCGCCACCTCTTCTTCCTCCCTCTACTCAATTCCAATATCAACAAACTCATCTCAAATCACTTTTTAATCTGTGTACATGTCGTATGATGAATTACATCGTGTCATGCAAAGGAATCTCGAGAATTGGGGCGAGGAGTTTGAGAATAATTATCTTGGCGTTGTTGTCCATAATGTGATGGGAAAGTTAGCCGAAATTGTTGGTGGTAAGTCTAACTTGGGTGGCTATGAAGTGGAGTTTAAGTATCTTCATCAGAGTTATTGTCGTTTTGATATTCAAATTTCAAAGTTGCATGCATGGTTTAATTAATATGCTTAGGATCAACATGTTAAAAGTTATACTATTTGATAGCAAGGACGCAATTTTATTTTTTTAAACTAAACTTATCAAGTAAGCATCATATTAATCATGGCTCTAATCCGGACAACCCCAACCCTTCGTGGACCTTGTCATAAACAGAATGTTGGCGTTATCTAACAAATATCTTGCATAATATATAACACTCTCCATTTTCCAATGCATATTTTCAAATTATAAGGTCATCATCATACAATTATTTGGTACATGTGAGTTTTGATTTGATTAAAAAATACTCATAATAATAGTAGAAAGCTAATTAAGTTAATTCTTGAAGTAGGCGCAGGTTTAGATTTTTGTCGGTGGTGGATACGCAATTCACATTCATACTTTTAAAAGTAAACAACGATCGCGTCTCATATTAATTGAACATTTTACTAAAAATAGTTGTCTCATATTAGTCGTTCATCATAAGAAATTAAGAGAGAATTAATTAAATTTTTCTCATATTACCGTAGCAATTAATTCTTTTTGAAAGTTTTAACACGTAAAGTTTAAAAAAAAATTATTAAGAGGCAAATTAATAAAACTATGGTTTTATTTATAATTTTTAAAAATATGTGTAAAAGAGAAAGTGATCAATTAATATGAGACGATGAAGTATCTTATTCAGTTCCCTTATCGTAGAGTCAAAGGAAACATACATAAGAAGGAATTATGAAAGAAGAAAAAAAGGAAAACAGACAATTTGTGGTGGGAAAATCTTCCCACTCTTTGCTTTCGTTCCCTTTTTCCAACTTAATAGTCAAATAGATTTGGTAAAAGAAAGAAATTAATTAAATATATAGTACTCTCCAAAGAACGAATTCTATCATCATGATTGACTACTGATTGCCAATTTAAGAATTTCTTTTATACAAATCGATATTGTAATAAATTTATACATTATCAATAATTTTAATTTAATTATTATAGCAAATAATGAATTTTAACTTTCAATTTGTTATTAATTTATTTTTTATAAATTTTATCTTAGAAATTCTTTTACATTTACCCAAACCCTGTATATATAAATAATCTATCTAAAATTCAATAAATAAAGAAAATTATAATTCAAAAATCATAAATTAAAAATTCTGAATCTGTATCTGAATAGAAGATAAACTCTAAATAAAAAGAGTGAACAAGGGAAACATACAAATCCTCATTTCTTTAAATCTACACATAGACAAGACCAATACCATAACACATAACAATAGAAAAAGTTTACATTTCATATCACATGAAAAAAAGCAAGAAATTAAACAATTTTTTTTTCACCAACCAAGAGCATCAAGAATACCTAAAACCACATCACAAATATGCTTAAATCCATCTTCCCTAATAGCAAGTTGATTTGGATAATCCAATCTTGGATTCCTCCTAAATCCATTATGACAAACATTAGGGTAATCAGCAGCAGCCATAACATGCATATAAGCATAATCATAAACTTCATTATTCAAATCTTGTAGTGAATCTTGAAGTGCATTAGTGGCTAATGCATACTTATCAGCACAATCCTTGAGTAGTTTCTTCATTACTACCACATCATTATTTGTGTAATTAGTAGTGTTAAGTACTAATTTTGAAGAAGTTAGGTATGTGTTTGTGGCTGTGGCATTGGCCATTCCAATTTTGACCATGATAGTTGCTAAACCCTTTGTGTCTGCTTGGAGACTTGTGGAATCTGATTTGAGAGAGGATACACAAAGATCATAGTATTTTGTGTTCTTACATGTTTTTTGGATGAGATCAATTGATGATGATGAGGAGGAGGAAATTGTTGGTTGAAGTGAAATCAAGAAAACAAGAATCAATATGAAGTGGAAATTAGAAGACATTTTCTTGATGAGTAAAGGAGATTTGATTGATTTGCTTTTCAATTTCTTTTTTCTTGTTTGGATATGAAGAGGATAAAAAGGAATTTGATGTTAGATTTCTTGGTCTAGTAAAGGAAGAATATAGTTGTATGAAAAGGGGGTTGCTTTCTCTTTTATACTAAGGAGAATTTCTAAGTGGGGAATAGGAAAACTAGAAATACACTTTATGGGAAGTTATTTTTGGGGAAATTTCTAAATGGGAACAAGGAATTTTTTTATCGGATGTCCAACAATAACAACAATAACAATAACAACAATATCATCTCCAGTGTAATTTCATAAATAAGTCTGAAGATAGTGGAGAGTACGTAGATTTTATCCCTGTTGCTTTTTGTGAGGTAGATAGACTATTTCCGATAAATGCAATAAAAAAGATGAGTACTCATAAAATGTCTTAAGGATAAAATAGAAAATAATAACCGTAGGGTTAGGATGAAATTGAAATGATCCTTCCACACCTTAATTAGAGATTTTAGGATCGAGTCCTGAGCATGAAAAAAAATCTTGGTAAAGAGTATTTCTCCTTATATGGACTATACTTGATATAAAATTTTGTGCTATGCACAAGCCCAATGTTAATACTCAAAAATGATAAGATATGCCTAATTTAGATCAATTAATTTTTTAGATATGCATACAGTATTTTATTTAGATCAATGAAATTCATATAAGAATATACACAAAATCTCGTGCCAGCACGGGTTCAATATGTGTTATATACATAGAATTTTTTAAATTCACTAAATTTATTATACGTTTTTTTATAATTATTGTGATTTATAATACTTTTTATGTCATTTTTATCCCTTTATGTGGCACTAATACAATTTTGAGAGTCAACAAAAAATTTATATTGTGATTTATAATATCTTTTATGTAATTATCAAATACATAACAAAATATTTTGATCAAATATATAATATATTAAACTAAAAAGTAAGACAAATAAATTACGGGCCCAATATATGTTACATAGATAGAATTTTTAAATTCACTAAATTTATTATACATTTTTTTTATAATTATTGTGATTTATAATACTTTTTATGTCATTTTTATCCCTTTATGTAACACTAATACAACTTTGAGATTCAACAAAAAATCATATTATGACTTATAATATCTTTTACGTAATTTTCAAATACATAACAGAATATTTTAATCATATATATAATATATTAAAATAAAAAGTAAAACAAATAAATTGAAAAAAAGAAAATATTAAATATTTTGAAGTGGGACCCTGCAAGCAAATAGCTCAAGCAGGCACGTTGTCCAATATCGGCCTGTTTGAGATTAAGGTGCCAACCTCTAATAGTAACTAGATACCAATCCGTGCTACACACGGGCCCAATATTTATAACCAAAATTTATAAGATATGCCTAATTTAGATATGCATACATTATTATTTTATTTAGATCAATTAATTTTTTAGATATGCATACATTATTTTATTTAGATCAATGAAATTCATATAAGAATATACGCAAATTTCTGTTCAGCACGGGCCCAATATATATTACATAGATAGAATTTTTAAATTCACTAAATTTATTATATTTTTTTTAGTTATGTGATTTATAATACTTTTTATGTCATTTTTATCCCTTTATGTGGCACTAATACAATTTTGAGAGTCAACAAAAATTTTATGTTGTGATTTATAATATCTTTTATGTAATTATCAAATACATAACATAATATTTTGATCAAATATATAACATATTAAAATAAAAAGTAAGACAAATAAATTGAAATGGAGAAAATATTAAATATTTTGAAGCGGGACCTTTCAAGCAGGCACGTTATTCAAGAGTTGCCTGCTTGAAATCCTCCTGCCATTTAAATTCACTAAATTTATTATACCTTTTTTTTTTAATTATTGTGATTTATAATACTTTTTATGTCATTTTTATCCCTTTATGTGGCAATACAATTTCGTGAGTCAATAAAAAATTTATATTGTGATTTATAATATCTTTTACGTAATTATCAAATACATAACAAAATATTTTGATCAAATATATAATATATTAAAACGAAAAGTAAGACAAATAAATTGAAACGGAAAAAATATTAATTTTTTTGAAGCGGGACCCTTCAAGCAGACAGCTCAGGCAGGCACGTTATTCAAGAGCTGCCTACTTTAAACCTCCTATTAACCTATATAATAAGAATATATGCAACGCGAATTCGAATTAATCAGGACTTTAATATTGACATCGAATATAAGATGTAAAACCTAAAAAAAGAACTAGAAAATGAAGAATTGAAAATCTCATTCCCTTATGAACTAGAATATCTTTTCATTCCCCATATATGTATAATTGCATGTTTTAGTTATTTTCTTGTTATCTATTCAAGAATTTTCTCTCTAATCGAGACCTACTATAGACCTTGTGGGCAGCTAGTTTGTCACTAATAAGTTTTCCTGGTCTAAAAAATGAATCACAGTAGTCTAAATGGGCTTTTTATTTTCCATCATGTGTTTTTCGAGTGAGCCAATTCAAGAAAAATAAGTTGGAAAAATCAAGTTTTCACACGAATTTTCCACTAATTAATTCGTCGGTGGGATAAGTCTATAGTTCTAGTATGTAGTGGATCTTTAGAAGATAATGAACATTAATCACAATAAATAACGAAAATTCTTAAATAGGGAATGACAAAATATGAGTCTTCATTATTACCCATTTGAGCACCACTTTTATGTTCAATTTGAATTTGTATCGTGAAATTTTATATTTGGGATAAAAAATTTCTCAACAAAGGCGATTTCGTATTCAATAGAGCTCCGAGACCAATACTCGTTTTCTTGGTTCTGTATTGAATAATTCCAATTATCCTATAAAATATGGTTACTGGTCATTTTTGTAATGTATCTGTTTGTCACTATTGACTATATGGTACCATATAAATTATGGACTTTTTAGTTGTTTTTGTAGTTTTTCTCCTAGTTGTATGTAAGGGCCTGTTTGGCAGGGACAGTAACAATTAATAGGCCCTTTTTGGAAGTTGCCTACCTTCCAAAATGAGTTCACGGGAACACTGCTAGACAATACATTGCAATAATATGGACCCCTTCAATTAATGTCTTGGAATATTTGTTTTCTTTAAGACTAGGCTTTAGCTACTTCGATCAACACATGACCCACTTTACAAGTACATGTCTTTTGATGTGAAGTCTCACATTGATTATTTAAGAGATGAGTGTTTTTTTTAATATGATTCCGATAATTTTTATTTTTTGATTTAGTTTTTAGGATTGATTTGATTTAATATTCATTTCTTTATAATAATATCAGAGTTGAATTCATCTGAATTCTTGTTTTTTGAATTTGAGCTAGCTCTGTTAAATTGTTTATGCTTCAAATGTTCAGCTTTGAGCATGAAGGGGTGTGTGAAAGAGTACTCCCAGATCGGTCATTCAAAGAATGAGTGATCTCTTTTATATGACTTGGACAATTCTCATTTCTTAAATTATGGTTTGGAGTTGAGTTAGACCGAATCTCCGTTCCTTTACCATGGTGTCTACAATTATTGATTCCCACAACATTTTCATTTGTTATTTCTCGAAAATCGATCTTATGGTACATTTTAAATATTCTTTTAATTATATACCCTTTTTTAACAAGAAATTAATTATAATATAATGTTTATAAACATGTTCTTTTATATATTTAAATTATAAAAGATCATAAAAAATTATTTCCATCTTATCTCTTTGAATAATAATGGAGAAAAAAATAATAATGGAGAAATGTAGTGGAAAACTTACATATGAAAACTAGCATAAAAAGAATTGGGTGAAAAGACAGACAAGGGTACAAATTATACGATAGTAATGACTTAACTCTATGTTTTTGCTAATAATATATATTATTAGCTACTTCTGTGATTAAAAAAGAGAGAATATATACGTGGTTTCATACAGGGACAAATAGCATTTCAAAGAAACTTAGTGGACATTTGGTCATGAAAAAAAAATTAAATTTAAAATTTTTAAAGTTGGAGTTGGAGTTGGAGTTGGTCATAGTTTTTGTAATAAATATTTAGAATTTAAATATACTTTTTTAAAAAAAATATAAATATAATTTAAATAAGATTATTTTATGAAAATTTAAAATATAAGATTTTCTTGAAAAAAATAATTTAAAAAGTGAAAACATGATTTTAGCTATTTTTCAAATTTAAAATACAACTTCAAGTTATATTTGGAATTTTTATGATCAAATGCTGATTTCTAAATAAAGCGATTTTTTTTTTCAAAATTATGACCAAACGAATCCTTATTATTTGATATTATATATTTTTTTTAAAAAAAATAGAATTTGAATTTGTTATCCAACTTTATCACATTATTCAAGAAATAAATATAGTTGTGAATGCTACCAAAAAATAAAAAAATAAAACTATAGTTGTGAATAATTGTGAAAGTGAATCATGCATGTGCATGTTACGTATTCCATCCTTGAAAAGCAAGATTGTCACCATGTGAAATTGACAAATCAAAGTCAATAAAATCATATGATAGATTCATGCAAGTGGGTTGAGATTTATGTCATCTAATGGTCAATTGTTAAATCATCATAAAGGTAATTAAAGATAACTAATTTTATACTAATTGATAGAATTTGTAAATTAAATCAGAGAAAAGCAAGTAACTTTTTCTATAGTATTCTAAATCACTATAAAGAAATAGGAATTAGCTACAAATATTTTATCATTAATCTTTCACTAAATAGTTTGTATCAATATGTGATTTTAATAATTTATCGTACTCTTTTGATTTATGGATCGATGTCACAAATTTTTTATCACTTTATAAAAGTATTACTATTATACTTATGTCAGTACCCTCTACGTACATGGAAGGAAGAGAAAGCTATAATAAAAATAATAAAACATTCATAGTATTCCTCAAAACCAAGTTTAAGTTCCAGTCTTTATATATGGTTAATGATCCTACTTGAACTAATATATATAATTCCATTCTTTATTAGCAAAATAAAGATCAATTAATTAATTAAATACAAGAAAAGAGTAAAACTCCAAAGTATTTCATACTCAATATTATTTATATGTCATGCTCGTAACGATCCTCAAATTATTCGTATAGGATGGTACAAACAAGGAAAAACGAGCCATCAAATTAAACAACTTAAACTTAATTGTATTCGAAGAGTCAAATCATAATAATTTTGGTATTTAAAATTTAACATGGATTGTGGTGGGACATTAGTTGGAATCCCTTCATTCTTAACCAAAGATTTCGGGTTCAAATCTAGGTACGGAAGAAATTCTGTTAGGAGCGTTGTCCCTAATATTGCCGCCCCAGCTTGTTGGGATCGAAATCGAGAGGGCGTCATGTGGAAGCTATTAATTGCGAACTTTGATAGCGATAAATCAGACGACAACAAAAACTATACTAAAAAAACATATTATTTTGACATATTTTGGTCAATTGACCTACATATTGAAAACTAAACTAAAAAGCATAAAATCTATGGGAGAAAATTTTTTCCCCTAAACAAGACTCTTTTGATGACTACATCGTGGATGTTATTGTGTTATGGTATGAGAAGAACGTGTCTTCTATTTATAGAAGTCTAAAACTTCTCCTCCAAGAAAGTATTAACCAATTATGGAAGAGTTCTTTTCCTAGAAGGAAACCTTTTCCACCAAGAAAATCTTTTTGGAGTAAAACACAATTATGGTATAATTCAGATAAAGTAGGAAATTCAGGGCAAACCCTAACAGAAATTATGGGTCGTCCAGATTAATCGGGCTCTCATGAGAGTATCGAATACCGAGCAAAAACCAAATAATTCTTTTTTGGTATTTAAAAGAAGTACCTTAAGAGATTTTAACCCTTTCATTTACTTAATATCAAATATTACAATCTTTGTCAAGTTTAGGCAAAACCCGAAGAAAACTCTCATAAAATATTCACAGAGAACAAATTGAGTCTAGAGATCAAGGAGCAATGCTCCAGCAATGTTGTCATTTTTGTGTATATATGTAGGAGTATTAATTATCCAGTTTACCAAAAAAAAAAACAATATCAAGAAGACTAAAAGTTTCTCTTTTTCAGAAGGGAAAATATAATACTGTACTGTACAAAATTCAAAAGTAAATATGTTTATCCATAAAATGGTATAGTTAAATGTATAGGCGTGGCTCAAGAACACGTGATTAAGATGATCAATACACGAGGTGTGTATATGATAACTTGCTTAATTAATGCGAACAAGGTAATTTTTTTTTTATAGAACTGAATTGAAATAGCAAGATAAATAAATACGATGAGCCCGAGTTTCGGTGTTGCTAGCTGGCGCATTATCGGATAAGTTTGACATTATTGATATTCTTCAAGACAATGAAATCACAAAGTTTAAGAGCTCGAGAGCTTAAGAATACAGAGTCTAAATATATATTGCTGGTAAATGAATGAATAATTAAATGCCTTACAAAACGTGAGTAGAAGACTATTTATAACTAAATCCTAAGGAGCACAATCCACAAAACTCAGTCCCGTGAAGACCCCTATTTACTCAAGCTCAAGTTAAAGCTATTTGACAATTTTTTTTATATAATTTACTACAATAAATATCAATCATTATTCAAAATCAACATACAAAATTAGGTATGATGATTCAACAGTCTGATTTTATCACTTTATTATTTGTATGATCACATATATATACTTGCGTGTATGTTTGAGACCAACAAATTTTTAGCGTTGTTATCAAAAATTTAGAAATTAATTGTGTATTTAGATTAGACTTTTGCTTTTAATCTATTCAAGTTTTATTTTTATTTTAGTTTATATTAGTATTTTGTTACTTTCTTGACATGAGACATATGAATGATAATTTGTCAATTGTTGGTTCTTTGTGTATTGGTGATCCTTGTTTAATTTATGGGGAATTCAACTCGTGAAAATACTGTCATAATAATTTTGAAAACGGGTGGTGCTTGTTCTAATTCTTATTTCCCATCCTTAATACCTATTATGATTCTCCTATTATAAAGTCAAACATATTTTTATTACTATATATATACATATATATATATATATTTAAACATATATACATTTATAAATACTAGACGTCAGTGGCCCGTATACACGGGCCCAACAATTAAGTGTTTCTGTTAAATTTCGAGTATTTTTTAAGTGCAATATTAATCTGTACCTTTATTTTTAAATATTTCTTTGCTAATTACATATGTGGTACTTGATATGAGGGTAATTTCCTTGATCCTTTTTATTAATGTTAATTTTTGACACTTCTAATGTATAGTAATGTATAGATATGATACAGATAGTAAATCTGTATAACATGATGTAAAAAGTATATATTGATAACATATATTATTAACCATGTAATTTATGTTATAATATTATGTTTTCAA
Organism: Jaltomata sinuosa; assembly: GCA_003996215.1. Lineage (NCBI taxonomy): Eukaryota > Viridiplantae > Streptophyta > Magnoliopsida > Solanales > Solanaceae > Jaltomata > Jaltomata sinuosa. The sequence continues at coordinate 234,740 of QJPP01000389.1, forward strand.
TCCATGTAAAGACTATTTATTTTATTAGTAAAGTCTTTATTTAAATAAATTATTGTGTCAATATGCGTGTCCGTTACTTATACAGTAGACAATTTTGTGTATGGAGTTATTCAACTCATACACGGAAGATTAAAATTATCAGTTCTTATAAGTTATAAATTATTGTTCATAATCAGAGATAAAGCAGGACAAATATCTTGATGATTGTAGCACAAGATTAAATATAATTTGATCTTAATTATGAGAGTGGTAATATTCTGACTTCTTGTGCTAGTACATTTTGTATGTATTGAACGGACCAAGCAGAGATGTTCGTTTATATTCTGAATATTAGTAAACAACTTCTCTAGTCCATTACATGTACTTATACTCTTAATCTTGATATAATTATTATGATCTATGTAGTTTGATTTATTATTTTAATCTATTAAAAGGTGAGACTCTATTATGAGTCAATATATTCCTACTAGGTTGGATGATAACAAATCACACAAGTGAAATAATAATTAGTTGATAGAACCATGTCTCGAACTTGAGATAGAAGACACCCCTTTATGGTTGCTTATAAGTTTTCATGTGAAAACCCTGCATGTGGATTTAATATCCGTCATGTGAAATAAGTTAAGTATAAAAATAAAGGATTAAATTAATCAATGAATTAAATTTTTCAGAAATTTAATTTAATTGATTGGTGTCGGTAATTTTAACATGGAGGGTTAAATAAGATGTAATTGTAGATTTCGAAATTAAATCGAGGAGTGCAATTACAGGTTTTTAGTGAAATAATTTATAATTTATTATGATATGATAATTCATTCAATTACGGATTAATATCATAATTGAAAACCTCAGTTAATAAATCTACGGTACCTACTATGCCTGATTAATTAATCAATTTTAGAAAGAAAAAGAATACTCTGGAAGAAGTAAATTATTTTACTAGTCTTCTAAATGTTTGTTTTAATAGAGTAATCTTTAAAATGGAAACTTTAAGGAGTATTAAAATGAAAAACGTGTGCATATTTATGGATAAAAAACCTTTTGCCTATTTATGGAGAAAAACATATTTTATATATTTATGAAAAAATATTTTTGCCTTAATGGTGAAATAAAAACAGGCGTTTTTTTTTAGATTCAACTTCTGTTGAATTGTGTATAAGAAGAACATATTGTTCTTCACAGAGCACACCACTTTTCAGACAAAAGAAATCATTTGCCCACACAAGTGTTGATTGAGAATTACTCAGGAATTAGTAGAAAGTTGTAGATCGTATAGCAATTCTGGATTCCATGGTGCTGAACGAAATCTGTGAAAGCTTCAACAAGTAAGTACTTTTTGATTTTCAATTTTATTTTACATTATCTGTAAATCATGTAAGTTATGTGATCCGTAACATGCTTTCACAGTGTGTTTAAATTGTGTGCTCTAACAATTGGTATCACGAGTCTTCTTACATATAACAGATAATGTAATAAGAATTCCACGATTTCAATACATGTTTTGTTAAATGAAATAAATGTATAAATCATGTTCTTGATGGATTTTGATTTTGTTGTTCTCTGAAAAATTAAAGTGTTTCATCAAGATTGAATTGTGATTTTTCTGGCCTTCCTGTTAAATGAAATCATTTTCTATATTGAAAATAATTCTGCAATATATATAGCTTCAATGATATGTTATCAATTTAGGCTATCTGTTTATTTATTTTTACATATATGAAAATCATGTTGTAAATCATTTTTATGATTTTGAAGTTTTTTTTTGTTGTTGTTGATTTTGGATATAAATTTCGTTGTTAAAACATAATTTATGAACAACAAAATACTGATTTTTTTTAAGTGACTGCCAACGTCAAGCCAATGCCTGGCCGACATCGGCAGATGTCGTGCGACAGACATTGGCCGACGCTCAGGCAGCCAAAGCCCAGGCAGGCCAGCGCCCTTGCCAGCGCGCGCAGAAATTAGCCAGCGCCTAGGCCAGCGCCCAATTTCTTGCCTGCGCCTGGCCGATGTGCCAAATTTGGCCAACAGTTTTTTCAATTTTTTTTTAAACTCCGATTGGCCTGAAATTTGGTATCATTGAAAATGACCCACTGAGCAATACCCACTACTTTGCTGTGACCTAAGCCCTTTTTTGGCTATTCGGTGTCGTTTTTATGGGTTTTTGGGTATTTTTCTATTTTCTGAAAAATTAAAAATTCTGAAAAAATTCACTTTTGCTAACCAGTGGTGTTAGGGTTCATTCCTTGTGGTTTTCAATGATAAATAACAGTAATTATATAAGTTTATATGCTGACGTAGGTCATCTTTCCCATCGGATAAACTTGTATAGTGTCAATACTGTCTTTATCTCTTGTTTTGATAACTTGTCTAAACTTTCCAACTAAGTTACATGTTGAATCAATGGACAAGAAAATATATGCAATATGATATGTATCTATCTTAAATACGGTTTGCTCTCTACATGAGTTGGTACTGTTTTATTTAAGGGATAACATATCGAACATTGCATGTATATTTGCTTGAATAGTTAAGTTTTCCTAATGAATCTAACTGTTTATGTGCATGATTATATGTGTGATGTATTTTCTTTAGCATGTCTAATAATCTGTTTAATATCTCAAATTAACCATGACTTCATTCAATCCCCTTACCTCCATCTTGAATCAAAATAAACTGGAAGGTCCTAATTACGTAGACTGAAAACGGAACTTAGATATTGTCTTTACTGGTGAGGGCTTCAAGTTTGTGTTGGTTGAGGAATGTGCAGATCCTACTGATGATGAGGTCAAAGCTTATGATAAGTGAGTTAAGGCTGATGAGATGGCAAGATGCTACATTCTTGCCTCCATGGCGAATGTATTGCAGCATCAACATCAGTTCATGACCTCTGCTTACGATATGCTTGAATCTCTCAAATGTTGGGTGAGCAAAATCGTGTTGCAAAGCAGACGGCCATGAAAGCCATCTTAACCACTAAAATGGTTGAAGGATCATCGGTAAGGGAACACATTCTTAAGATGATAAGTCTGTTGAATGAGCTGGAAATAGTTGGCCCAGTTATTGATAAAAAATCTCAGGTGGAGATGGTCCTACAGACTCTGTCGGACAGTTTTCAGCAGTTTCGCTTAAACTATAATATGAACAAGATGGACTTGTCCTTTGTGAAACTGCTGAATGAGCTGCAAGCAGTAGAATCTATAATCAAGCAACAAGCTCATCCTGCTATATTCATGGTTGACAAACCTTCTTCTTTGTCTTCTAAGCCGAAAGGCAATAAGAAAAAGAAGAAGCCCCGTAAGGTTTTGGCACCTGGAGGTGCTACTAGTGATGTGGCTAAGCTTAAGAGTAAGTGCTATCACTGCAAGAAACCTGGTCATCACAAGAGACAGTGCCTCGGCTACCTAGCCAAGCTGAATAAACAAGGTACTTCTTTTTTAAATGTTGTTGAAATTTTTTTAGCGGCTGTTTCTACTCAGTTTTGGGCTATAGATTCGGGAGTCACTAATCATATCTGCAATTCTTTGCAGGGGTTTTAGAAAATATGGCGCCTAAATGAAAATGAAGTTAGCGTGTTTCAAGCAAATGGGGAGCCAACACCAGCCTTAGCTATAGAACATATTTTCTTTTCGTTCCATGCTTCTAGAACTTTGGTTTTGAATAATGTTCTTTATGTGCCTTCTATAAGAAGAAATTTATTGTCTATTTCAAGAATAATGGATGCTGATTTTAACATTTTTTTTTTGCTAATAATAGTGCAATTATTAAGCATCATAATCGTTTTATACTTTCTGCTCCTAGAACAGATGATCTGTTTATTTTTGATGTATCTCATAATTTGCTATCATCACCAGAACTTAATAATATTGATAAATCAAATAAGAGAAAACGTATTTCAGAATTGAGTAAAACATACTTATGGCACTTATGTCTAGGTCATATTAATATAAATAGGATTTCACGGTTGGTTTCTGATGGACCTTTGAGTTCATTAAAAGTGGAGGCACTTTCAACTTGTGAATCCTGTTTAGAAGGAAAAATGACCAAGAGACCTTTTTCTTCCAAAGCAAATAGAGCCGGTAATAAGTTGGAATTAATTCATTCGAATTTGTGTGGCCCTATGAATATACAAGCAAGAGGTGGGTTTGAGTATTTTGTGACTTTCACAAATGACTACTCAAAATATGGATATATTTATTTATTACACCATAAATCTGAATGCTTTAAAAAATTCAAAGAATTTAAGATAGAAATGAAAAAGCGACATAATAAACATATCCAAACATTATGATCTGATCGTGATGGTGAATACCTTACTGCAAAATTCATTAAATACTTATTAGAATCTGGAATTACATCTCAATATTCTGCTCCGGGAATATCACAATAAAATGGTGTAGCAGAACGTAGAAATAGAACTCTTATGGAAATGGTTAGATCAATGTTAAGTTATTCAGATTTGTCTTTTTCTTTTTGGGGGTATGCATTAGAAACTGCAAATTATATTTTGAACTTGGTTCCTTCTAAGTCGGTACCTTTAACCCCATCAGAATTGTGGAGTGGGTGCAAGCCTAATCTGCGGTATATTCGAGTTTGAGGTTGTCCAGCACATGTGCTGAAAGGAAAAATGGATAAATTGGAATCTAGGACAGACGTATGCATTTTTATTGGATATCCAAAAGAAACAAAAAGGAGGTTTATTTTATTGTCCTAAGGAACAAAAGGTAATTGTCTCGACAAATGTCAAATTTCTGGAAGAAGATTATTTAATGAACTATGTTCCTAGAAGTAAAATTATTTTACAAGAACTAAGCAATAGAATAACGAATAACGAAACACAAGAACGAATTCTCCAAATAATTATTGATATACCATTGCGTTCACGTAGTGGGAGAAATGTCAATAGGAAAGAGGTTGCAGAAAAAGTTGCGCTTGAGCAAACTTTTGACATTTCACTACCTCAAAGTAGTGGGAGTAATGTCGAGCAACCAACAATTATGGAGGAAAACGTTCAGGGTGTTCAGAATGTGGTTTCTGATGTAGCGGATCCTGTAGTGACTAATCGTCGTAGTGGGAGAGTTATTAGAAAACCCAAAGGGTTTGCACTCTTGGGAAAATCATACGATGGAATCCCTAAAGTGCCTAATACAGAACCCCTTAATTACGCCGAAGCACTACATGATAAAGATGCTGAAATGTGAATTGTTGCTATGAAATCTGAAATGGAGTCCATGTACTCAAATCAAGTCTGGGAACTTGTGGAACCACCTACGGGAGTCAAACCCATTGGTTGTAGATGGATCTATAAGAAAAAGAGAGGTGTGGATGGAAAAGTGTAAACTTTTAAGGCTAGGCTTGTTGCGAAAGGGTTCACTCAAAAAGAAGAAATTGATTATGAGAAAATCTTTTCGCCGGTAGCTATGCTTAAATCCATGAGGATTCTCTTATCCATTGCTGCTCATTATGATTATGAGATTTGGCAAATGGATATCAAGACGACTTTCCTAAATGAAAGTCTTGATGAGTGCATTTATATGGCACAACCAGAAGGTTTCGTGAAAAGTGGCAATGAACACATGTTTTGTAAACTTAAGAAATTCATTTATGGATTAAAACAAGCATCTAGGGCATGGAATACTTGTTTTGATAATTCGATTAAGACTTTTTATTTTGATCAATGTAAAAATGAGTCATGCATATACAAAAAATAGGATGAAGACAGAGTAGCATTTTTGGTTCTGTACGTAGATGACATCTTGCTTATAGGAAATAATGTAAACATGTTGAATTCTGTTAAGGAGTGGTTATCCTCATGTTTTGATATGAAAGACTTGGGAGAAGCGGCTCATATCCTTGGGATCAAGCTTATGCGAGATCAAAAATAAAGGATATTAGGCTTATCTCAAGCACTTTATATCGACACTATTCTTGCAAGGTTTAGCATGCAAAATTCCAAAAAAGAATTTCTTCCTTTTAGGCATGGAATTACTCTATCAAAGGATCAGTCGCCCAAAACGGCCGATGAGATAGAAAAAATGAAGGCGGTCCCTTATGCTTCTGCTGTAGGGAGTCTCATGTATACTATATTGTGCACGATACCTGATATTTGCTTTGCTGTTAGCATGGTTAGTAGATTTCAGTCTAATCCTGGTCAAGAACATTGGACTGCAGTTAAGCATATAATCAAGTACCTGAAAAGGACTAGGGATTACATTCTTGTTTTTCACTCTGGCGATCTTGTGCCTATTGGGTATACAGATTCAGACTTTCAGTCAGATAAAGATTTTAGAAAATCTACCTCAGGATATGTGTTTACTTTAAGAGGTGCAGCCATAGTATGGAGGAGTATCAAGCAATCATGTGTTTCTGATTCCACCATGGAAGCCGAATATGTAGCTGCCTCTGAGGCGGCTAAGAAGGCTGTTTGGCTCAGAAACTTTTTGAAAGAGCTTGGAGTGGTTCCTTCAGTAAAAGCACCACTCACACTTTATTGTGATAATAATAGTGCGGTTGTGAACTCGAAAGAACCACGAAGCCATAAAAGAAGTAAGCATATTGAGAGAAAGTATCATTTGATTCGGGATATAACTCAAAGAGGTGATGTGAGAGTTTTGAAGATTGAGTCGAAGAATAATTTCGCGGACCCATTTACAAAGGGCTTAACTCAGGAGGTTTTTGATAAGCATGTGGAAGAAATGGGTGTTAGAATTGTGAATGCATGGTTATAAGTCTAAGTGGGAGATTGATAGGATATACTATTAACCATGTAATTTATGTTATAGTATTATGTTTTCAATCCATGTAAAGACTATTTAATTTATTAATAAAGTCTTTATTTAAATAAATTATTGTATCAACGTGCGTGTCCGTTACTTATACAGTAGACGATTTTGTGTATGAAGTTATTCAACTCATACACGAAAGATTAAAATTATCGGTTCTTATAAGTTATAAATTATTGGTCACAATCAGAGATAAAGCAGGACAAATATCTTGATGATTGTAGCAGAAGATTAAACATAATTTGATCTTAATTATGGAAGTGGTAATATTCCGACTTCTTGTGCTAGTACATTTTGTATGTGTTGAACGGACCAAGTAGAGATGTCCGTTTATATTCTGAATATTAGTAAACAATTTCTCTAGTCCATTACATGTACTTATACTCTTAATCTTGATATAATTATTATGATCTATGTAGTTTGATTTACTATTTTAATCTATTAAAAGGTGAGACTCTATTATGAGTCAATATATTCCTAATAGGTTGGATGATAACAAATCACACAAGTGAAATAATAATTAGTTGATAGAACCATGTCTCGGACTTGAGATAGAAGACGCTTCTTTATGGTTGCTTATAAGTTTTCACGTGAAAACCCTGCAGGTGGATTTAATATCCTTCATGTGAAATAAGTTAAGTATAAAAATAAAGTATTAAATTAATCAATGAATTGAATCTTTCAGAAATTTAATTTAATTGATTGGTATCGGTAATTCTAACATGAAGATGTAATGGTAGATTTCGAAATTAAATCGAGGATTGCAATTACAGGTTTTTAGTGGAATAATTTATAATTTATTATGGTATGATAATTCATTCAATTACGGATTAATATCATAATTGGAAACCTCAGTTAATAAATCTACGGTCCCTGCTATGCCTGATTAATTAATCAATTTTGAAAAGAAAAGGAATACTCCGGAAGAAGTAAATTATTTTACTAGTCTTTTAAATATTTATTTTAATAGAGTAATCTTTAAAACAAAAACTTTAAGGAGTATTAAAATGAAAAATGTGTGCATATTTATGGATAAAAAATATTTTGCCTATTTATGGAGAAAAACGTTTTTTATATATTTATGGAAAAACATTTTTGCCTTAATGATGAAATAAAAACAGAAGTTTTTTTTAGATTCAACTTCTGTTGAATTGTGTATAGGAAGAACGTACTGTTCTTCACAGAGCACACCACTTTTCAGACAAAAGAAACCACTTGTCCACACAAGTGTTGATTTAGAATTACTCAGGAATTAGTAGAAGGTTGTAGATCGTATAGCAATTCTGGATTCCGTGGTGCTGAACGAAATCTGTGAAAGCTTCAACAAGTAAGTACTTTTTGATTTTCAATTTTATTTTACATTATCTGTAAATCATGTAAGTTATGTGATCCGTAACATGCTTTCGCTGTGTATTTAAATTGTGTGCTTTAACATATATATGCTTTTATACATTATATATACATTACATATACACTATTATACATTATTATATATTACATATATAATGATTAAGTAATGTATCTACATTATATAACCATATGTAAATAGTGTATGATTATGTTTAAATAGTATATTCACACTATTTTCTAGAGAATTTGAAGCAAAACGATTAGATCAAATTAAAAAAAAGGAAAACGAAAAAAAAAAAAAAAAAAAAAAAAGGAGAGAGATTGCAAGAAGGTGTACACAAAATTACATCATAAAAATAACAACGGGGAATATATAACTGGTTCGTTGGGGGTGTTGTTTGTGCCTTGTAGTGATCTAATGGGGCATAACTAGTTCATGCTTCTTCTGAAAAGTTTGTTTTTGGACAAATAATTTTTGATATTTTTTTTATAAATTATATTTTTCTAACTCTTTGAGATGTAAAGTTATTAATAAAATTTTTATGATCGATTTCTTATAATAATTCTTTTTTCAATTGATAATATAACTAATTCATTTAATCTATTTTGAGACATGATACTTCAGATGTATTAAATTTCTTCTAATAATTCTTTCCTTTATATGAAAATTTTACTTTTTTTTAACAAATAGTATTCAATATTTTCTTGAAAAAATTATATAATCTACGTTTAAAAAAATAAATAAAAAATGAGACCCCTCAGATTGGAGTCCTAAGGCACTTGCCTTTTCTTAACCCCGTAGAGTCGGCACTGTCCAGAATCACACAACATTTGGGCTCTAATCAAGATATGTGACTAACTTCTTATTTGTATGTTTGTTACCTATTCTATTCTATCGTAATTCGTATAGTTAAATCAATCATCTTGTAATAATGAAAAGTCTCATTTTATGTAACGATCAATTTGGCGTTATTGCGTCGTTGCCTTATTTTATTTTCTCATTTTATCTTTGCTTATTATATTTTATTCTTTATTGTACCTTTCTATAGTAGCTCTACCTTGTATCTTAATTACTTTTCTTATAAAATTTATCCTTTCACATTGTTGATGTGCAATATTATGTAACAACGTAACTGAAAACAATATAATTTTTCCAAACAATGCATTCATCAAAGCACTACAATACAGTATAATATAACGCAACATATAATCTAATGATACATTATGAAACAATGTGTAACAACCATCCAAACAAAGTGTGTTTCTACGGTGCTTATGCACAATTTGCCACACGTCTATATTAATCCCTATAAGAGTTGAGACAATTTTAGAGTAGGAATGTGATTATGGTAGCATAGCCACAAGAAATATTTGATCTTGTTGTCCACCCTAAGTTTCTAGATCCCCCCAAAAAAGATTAATAGATGTTAAATTATCAGTCATAAACTCTAGAAGCCTTAGTAGAGGTAATAATGGACCAATTTGGAAGATGAACTTTATACTGTGTTCAATCCTCTTCCTAGAGTTAGAATTATTAAAGGAGTTAAGGGTATAAATAATAGTTTGGCAGTTTTTTTTTGAATTATTGGGTCCATTAAAGTTAGGTTTATCAGCAAACAAATAAATAGGATATATGAGCTGTCTATTTATAGATTTTTTTTTAGGTGTATCAAATTCTTATCAAAAACCTCATTATGTATTTTTCAGGAAAGTAGTTCCATACACATGCTGAAAATAAATGTCAAGACACATATCTTGCTTCGAGATCGATCTCTTATATTGGAGTAAATAAAGAGATAATATTTTATATTTTATTTATTTATTGTTGAGTCTCTATACCCTTACATCCCAATCTAATAGAGGACGTGTACGGTTATGATAGAACGAGAGGGCACAAGAAAAAGATACTGATACACCCCTGCACGCTTACGATTGGATATCTAAAGCGTTCATAATATAAGATGGGGGAGTCAACATAAAAAATAAACGATAACAATATAAGACGGGCGAGCCAACGTCGAAAATAAAAAATTAAAATTAGTCTGACTCTGATACCATGACAAAATAAATAAATTTAAGTTTAACTCAACTTCAAAAATTAATTTATAAGAGAAAATTGTCCAAAATCATATAGAAAGACCAAATAACTCATAACGTACCAATGTGCGACTTCAACAAATATACATTAACCGGAACTACAAAAGAGAGCACCATAAAATAACTTAAGTAAAAATCTGGTTGATTCCATTCTCTAGAGAGATTTAAGAAATTAGACTTACTACACTTCTAGTGGGATAACCAACGATAAATAGGTTAGTTATTATTTTTATTAGAGATTCTTCGCTAGTTTTTTGACGAACCAACCATAAATAAAATCTGGAGAAACAATAATATTTTATTGATAAATATTTGTGAGTATAATTCTGTTCCTCCCTTGATTCTTCTCTCCTAAATATTCTCCATGATTCGAGGGCCATTAGTAGCGTAATTCTCAAACATAGGATGATTTTGACCTCCTTGAATTTTTTGATCTCCATGAAAGAGTCACATTTAAATCTCTTTTATGAATATCCCATGAGTTTATGGGATTTCGAGATGGCTCTTCAAGGGAATATGTTACCCTTTATATAGGCGTGAGCTGATTTAAGGTAGAGTAGCCTCCAAGCTAGGGTTTAGGGTAAAGTAGCCTCCAAAAAACCCTGACAGAAATTGGACCCATCTTGTAAAGTCTCACAAAATTTCAATGTCTACAGAACCCCATATCTCATTAACATCCGCCGTGTGATGTTCATTTATTCATGACATAAAAAAATAAACTTTAAGGGGTTCCATTTCAATTTATTTTGATGGGTCCAATCATTGGATCCATCTTATAGAGTTTCATAAAATTTTGATATCTACAAAATCCCGTATCTCATTAACGTCCGCCGTATGATTTTCATTTATTCATGACATAAAAAATAAACTTTAAGGGGTTCCATTTTAATTTATTTTGATGTCCAATCATTGTAGGAATATGATGCATTTGGTCGAGCTAGATTTTGAAGATCATGCATAAACACATAATGCATAAATTGGATGTTCTAAGTAAATAACAATCACATCACAATATTAATAATATATCCTTTCTTTCATCTCAATTTATGTGTTATAATTAAAATTTCGAGAGTCAATTAAATTTTTCTTTGATAAAAGGTTTTGCCTTTTAAATATTTTAAATTGTTAATTATTGTGATTTATAATACTTTTTAGTAATTTTCAAGTATATAAAGTTTATTTTAAAAAACTTAAAGATATATGTCTGAATTCATGATCAAAGTCTTTAAGTTTAAAGTGTCAAAATTCCAGTGATATCACATAATAAAAGGAGTAATATGTTTTAAATTCCTTTTGAGTTATATATTTCTCGCTGATATTTTGGAGAATAATAATGCGTGGAGCTCTTGCTATATGCCGGATTCAAGAAAGAATCGGATCATAAGAGTCACACAGTCTTATCCTACATTTTTGCACGAAACTGTTTTTACGACTTGAACACGTGACTTATTGATCACATGACAATAACTTTTTCAATTACGGCAAGACTCTCCTTGTTAACATAATACTAATTATATAACAGAAAAAAGTCAATTAAATACTTTCTGATCACATGGTAATAACTTTTTCAATTACTCCAAGGTTCTCCTCATTATCATGTACTAATTATATAAGAGAAAATGGTCAATGAAGTGCTATACTTTTGAAAAGATAAATCTATGGCCATAATCTACTTCGTTATTTATTTATGAACACGCAAATGCTCAAGAGAATTACAAAACAACTTCTCTTCTTGCTGTTCATGGCAATTATCGACTCGGGAATAAACGAAGTCGCTTCACTTCAAAGAAAACAAATGCATTAATTTGCCCAGCACATGGCAAAGTACCCCCCCCCCCCAAAAAAAAAAAAAAAAAAACTGCTCTTTTGATACTAGACTCATGTTTATGATTTACCTATAACTATATAAATGATCTAATTATATAAATATCTTTTTGCATTGCATAGAATTTGACCAGGAAATTTTTGTACCGATTCTTATGCGAGACATAAGGGTGTATAAAATCGAAGCGCAAATCGAATCAACCCGCAAAAAAATTCGACTAATGGTTTGGTTTGACTTGGTTTGGTATTGAAAAAAAAACCCGAGTATAATTGGTTTGGTTTGGTTTTAACTAAAAAAAGTCAAATCGAATCGAACCAACCCGATATTACATGTATACTATTTTTAAAAATATTTTATACATAAAAATATTTATTGTGATGTAATTTATAAATATTTCTTCAACTTTTTCATAGTTTTTATCTTTCAATATATTATTTCAAGTTTAAACTTAGAATTTTAAATGGTCCAATAAGTCTTTTTACAACCTATAGATATTAGTAACTCAAATAAAGTCCAAATCAATACGAATGTTAACAAAAGATTATTCAATCCAACACTAGGAATGATAATCATGTTAGATATTTATTCTTTAATTTTACATAAATACATAAACTAAATTTTTTCCTATTTAATATTTAGTCATGTAGTTAATACTTATTAGACTTATTTTAGCATGACTTAATACTTTTAAATTATGACTATTTTTATTATGACTTATTAATATGAAATATTTATTCTATGCGATTTCATTATTTTTTTGGTTGAATATTTTATTGTCATCACTCACTTCATAAATTCTAAATAAAGTGAATATATTTTGTGTTATTTTTTTAAGAAATACCTTAGATAATTGTATTTTGCTCGGACTAAAGGAATATTTGAAGCACAAGTTAATTATATGTTTGTATGAAGACTTTACCGAAAAAATCCCGAAAAAACCCGAAAACCCCAAGAAAATCGAAAAAACCTGAAAAAATCCGAGGTTGAAAAATCTGACTTTTATTGATTTGGTTTGATTTATAAATTTAAAAATTCGACACTAATGATTTGATTTGGTATTTAAAAAATCCGAACCAACCCGATCCATGTACACCCTAGAGACATGGATTCTTTTTTAATAAACGAAGTGCTATAATCTGCATATGCTCACAGAATTTAGAATAAAACACCAAACAACAATTCTTTATTCAAATACAACTTTTAATTTTTTTTAAAAAAAATTAATCTGAACTCCTACACGCTCATATCACGACAAAAGCAAACAGTGAGTTTTAAAGAAATAAAAATAGATGCAATGAATAATATTTGTTCCTATTGTTTTGGATAAATCGATGGATGCAAAATAATAAAAATAGCTTCATCAAGCATGAAAAACAAGCTACTTAAACTTTGAACCAAAAGGCGCAAGCAGCTTAGAAAGAATAATCTACTGCACGTTTTTCAAAATATTTAGAACTTATTTTACTAGACACAAAATCTCATGCTAGCACGGACCAATATACATTACATAGATAGAATTTGAAAAGCCACTAAATTTATTATACATTTTTTTTAATTATTGTGATTTATAATACTTCTTATGTCATTTTCAAATAATATATGTTACTGCCTTTGTTCCAATTTACATGACAAATGAAATTTGAACGATGAACTAAATTTGTTATATTTTAAATATTTTCAGTTATTAATTATTGTGTTATTCTTTTGGTCCCAATTTATATATTGTGATTTATAATATTTTTTACGTAATTGTCAAATACATAACAGAATATTTTAATCAAATATATAACAAATTAAAATGAAAAGTATGACAAATAAATTAAAACGGCGAAAATATTAAATTTTATGTGACATTGATACAATTTTGAGAGTCAACTAAAATTTTCATATATCTTTTAAATAATTTAAGTTATTAATTATTGTGATTTATAGTATTTTTTCTTCTGTCCCAACCAAATTTATTATATTTAATTTTTAGATACTTTCAATTGTTAATTATTGTAATTTGATTACTTTCTACGTAATTCTCAAATAATATATGTTACTCTCTCTGCTCCAATTTATGTAGCATTGATAGAATTTGGAGAGTCAACTAAGTTTTCTATGTCCTGTAAATATTTAAAGTTGTTAATTATTGTGATTTATAATACTTTTTATGTTATTTTTAAATAATATATGTTACTTCGTCTGTCTCAATTTATGTGACACTGATAGAATTTTAAGTACTTTATTATTGTAATTTATAATGTTTTTTATGTAATTTTTAAATATATAATCGATTAAAAGGAAAAATGAGATAAACTAATTAAAATAGAGAAAATACGCAAAAATGACAGAAATACCCTTACTATATAGAAGAATGGCGGGAAACACACACATCGACGAAGAGGTGTGTGCTTACCCACACTTCTATATATAGTAGTAAAAAGATTGAAATTAATTAAATTTTAGTTAATACTGACAACCTTTATTTCTTAACCAAGCCTAAAGCAAGCATCACGTTTGACCATGACCCCGAACTGAGCCATTCCGGACCCATCACCAAAATCTAACCATGGGGCAAGATGCTTTAATAGCGAACACGTATTAGGATCAAGCGCTTATTATTATGTCAGAAGTTAAAACTCATCTCAAGGCACAATTTTCTTTCTTAACCAAACCCATCAAATAAGCGCCACGTTGGATTACCTAGGCCTCGCCATAACAAAACTCATGGTTTGAATGCTCTTGCGTCCTAGAACTATACACTGTGATTCTAGCTAGTACTACCACGTATTTTGCCTAACAAAACTAGTTTCTAATTAGTCTGCCAAATATTATCTCCTAGGCAAACAAAGGGAACAAAACCATCAAAAAGAGAAATAAATGATCGACTTCATAAAGAAACGTTATTTCAGAAGTCACTTTGGTCATCAATGATAAAATAAATTAATTTATGGATCTAAGTCGTACCACGTCTATATCTTTCAAGTTAACATTATAATATTGAAGTATTGTCGACAGCTATGAAATAAATACCTGCACGTTCCATCATCTCAAACACACTAACATTCATTGACTTCTAACATGGAGTTGGAGCAGCACATATTGAAAGAAAACATAAAAGGCCAAAGCATGGACAACAATGTTGAAACAAATACTAACTCTGCTTCCTTTGTTCCCTCACATGAAGACTTTAGGATTAGAATTGATGAGTCATTTCATGCGCGAGAGGAGGCCGTTTATAAGAGTGATTCCGCAGAAAAGAAACTTTCATGGTTGCGTTCTCAGATCATTGGTGAAAATGTCGATTTTGAGACGCCATTTGGAAAACGTAGGCTTACCTATGCTGATCACACTGCCTCCGGGAGATGCCTTCACTACATTGAAAACTATATCATTAATAATGTCCTTCCTTTCTATGGTATGTTTCCCTTTTACTAGTCACTTAGTAGTCATTGCATATCACAAGATTACTTAAGTACCATCTACATAATATATTTCTAATTTGTTTGGATTATAAATTAGAAATTTAAGTACGCAAAAGGTTAGTGTTGTCTTTCTTATTTTTTCATACTTATAGTTCATACCGTAGTATTCTCTACAAAACATAAAAGTTTTACCTTAATAGCGGTTAAAATGTACTTTTAACACATGAAAACAAATGCAGTGTCACTATAACTGCTGTTATTATTTTGTACAGGCAACAGTCATACTAGTGATAGTTACGTGGGATACCAAACAACAAAATTAGTGCATGAGGCAGCAGCTTACGTGAAGAAATGCTTAGGAGGAGGAGAAGATGATGCAATTATATTCTGCGGTTCTGGTTCTACTGCTGCCATTAAAAGACTTCAAGAAGTCATGGGGATTTCAGTCCCTTCAATCCTAAGAGAAAAAGTTCTCACAAAATGCTTCCACAATGAAACCAAAGAAAGATGGGTTGTCTTTGTTGGACCTTATGAACATCACTCTAACATCCTTTCATGGAGACAGAGTTTAGCTGAGGTTGTGGAGATTGGTTTGGACGATAAGGGCCTTGTCGACATGGAAACCTTGAGGATTCAGCTTGAGTTCTACAAGTCTACGAATAGGCCATTATTGGGTTCTTTCTCAGCTTGTAGTAATGTCACCGGAATTTACTCAGATACAAGAGCCATTGCTCGTCTTCTTCACAAAAATGGAGCCTTTGCTTGCTTTGATTTCGCAGCAAGGTATGCTAATTTTGTGAAGAAATTTGATAGAGCTTAAGTTCTACGCATTGATAGTGCAAAAACAGCATTTATAGACACAATCAGGTCATAGTTAAAGTAATTACAAGTAACTCTCTATGATAAACATTAGTTGGTAACCTATTCTTTTTCATTTGTTGTCATCTTGCAGTGCTCCTTACGCCAAAATAGACATGAGATCAGGAGAAATCGATGGGTATGATGCTGTTTTCCTTAGTCCACATAAGTTTCTTGGAGGGCCAGGGACACCTGGAATTCTTGTAATGAACAAAGCACTCTATCGGTTGAGAACTTCACCTCCATCTACTTGTGGTGGTGGAACTGTCGATTTTGTCAACCCCTTTAATGAGAAGGTATGTCTGTTTAATATGATGTCCTTTTCACCTACAGTTTCTTTGTGTCAATCATGAAATTTAGATTGATATAGCTGCCGTTTTGCTCATAAAATTAAACATTCCAATAACTTAATAAATGAGTTTGATGTACCATCTGATCAAGTATAAGCAACAAATTGGTTTTTTAATGTGTTTACAACTCTTTCCTTTTGTATCTCTCTTGATGATTCTGAAGCTAAAAAAGACTCTTGATATAAAATGCTTTTACCAGGACACACTCTATTTGGAGAATATTGAAGAAAGGGAAGATGCAGGAACACCACCAATCATTCAGAAAGTGAGAACAGCTCTTGCATTTTGGGTGAAAGAGTTCATAAGTCACAAAGTAATCGAAAGAATGGAGCACACCTACATTGAGCTTGCACTACAAAGGCTTCTCCCAAATCCTAACATATGGATTTTGGGAAATGTAACGGCCAAGAGACAAGCTGTGCTCTCTTTTCTCATATATACCACCACTTACTCTTCATCAAGTGATAGCAATGGTGAGGAAAGCGAGCTTTACTTATGGGGAGAAACAGGGAACAAAAGAGATAAGCCTCTTCATGGTCCTTTTGTCGCTAAGCTACTTAATGACCTATTTGGTATTCAGGCTAGAGGAGGATGCGCTTGTGCAGGACCCTATGGACATAGCTTGCTCAATGTTGATGAACCTCATTCTCTTGCTTTCAGAGATGCAATTCAAATGGTGAGTCTCCATAAATAAATCTAGTCTGATTCACTAAGTTTTTGACATTCCAATTTCTGGATGTGCCATATTTGGTAAAATGTGTTTTGGGTGCAAATTTTTCGCTGACAAATTTATGCTAAACTGATCATAAAATAGCTCCCTCCACCCCCACCCTTTTAGCATTCAAGAACTTGTCCTGTTCACAATGCTTTACATCATTTGTACTAAGTGCTAATCTTGATAGAATTTCGTTTTGATGCATTTAATGTTAATGTCTTAAGTAATAGTACTAGTAGATTGTTCGACATAAGTTATCTTTGACTTGACAGGGTTATAGTGGAGTAAAGCCTGGATGGACAAGGGTCAGCTTCCCCTACTACATGTCCAAGGAAGAATTTGTGTTCATTCTAGCAGCAATAGAATTCATATCCATTTACGGACAAAGGTTCCTTCCTATGTACCATTTGAATTGGAGGAATGGTGCCTGGACTTTCAAGAAAAAACCTTTCAATTGCAATTTTTGCTGCTCACAAATGATGAAGATATTGAACATAGGTTGCCATGACAGAAAAGAAAACAAACATGAAGGAGGAAGCACTACCAAAGAAGGTCTTGTTTACAAGTATGTAAAGTACCTTGAGACAGCCAAGCGCATCGCTAACCTCCTTCCCAAGTTCCCACCTCAACGGCCGATACCCGAAGAAATAGACCCCAATCTTGTACCCTTTAGAGTCTGAAGAACACTAGCTTGTTCTGATCCTTCTCCAATATGGTCACGCATTTGTCCAATGCCTGTAAATTCAAAGTTGACATGTAATAAACTAAAAGTAGAAGCAAAATGAAATTGAATATAATACACATGTAGAGGAAAATCAAAATAATGGTTCTGGTCATCTGAATTATTGGTTTATCACAGCTTTAACAATGTCTTACAGTTTCAACATAGTATATTTGGTCTTCAATTAAAACAAATTTGCAGCTTCGATCCAATCATTGATAGACAAAAATGAACATTAGTTCTGTGAAAGCACCCAAGGGTGTGGCCTAGTAGTCAATGAAGTGGGTGAGAACCATGATGTCTCAGGTTGAGATCCCAGCAAGACAAAAACATTAGGTGATTCCTTCCTATCTGTCCTAGCCTTGGTGAATAGAATTACGTGGCCCGGACACCACGGTTATAAAAAAAATAGGTTTTGTGAAATCTCAATTTTGTTATTTTGTCACTACTCAGTAGTAACGAGTAGTGAAGATTAGTCTCAATTGGCAAGAGAGCAAATACAGATTTCAAATGAAACAGAGAGGAAAAAGTACAACTTGATGTCGTTTCAAATGGCTATGTTGCCATAACTTCATGATTATTTCCAACAATAGCTTACTAAAAGTTCTACTGCACTATCAAAAAACTCAATCACGGAAAAAATGTGCAATTGCTACCGAATTCCTAGGTACACAACCCGGAAACAAGGTTGGCGACTGGCTTAGAGTGAGAACCCAGTCCATAGCTTTACTTACCAGTTATCTGTCGATTGCCTTCTCTCCGAAAAACAGTCACACCAAAAGAAGAAGGGGGAGCCTGCGGCAAGGGTTCCAAACCTAGGCTTAATGCCCCAACGAGCACAGTCAGAAGAGAAGCCTTTGGTCGATAGGAATCAGAGGAGAAAGATAGAGTCATTGCCGTTCTAACCGCTGTCAGAAGACGTGAAGTGAGGGCGTGGTTCAAGTCACATCGTGAAGTGCAAAATCGCTCCAAATAAAAATTTGAAAAAAAGAGTACTATTCGAATGCAGTCAGGTGCAAATAAAATTTGATTTTAGGACACTAATTTAGGTTTACAACATAATTTGCCTCAAAACTTACACTTACCAGCTAGATTGTTGGAGGTGATGCAACGAGCTTTGATCATATCACCAGTTAAATTACATGAAGAATACCAATGCAAATGACAATTCCGATGATGGAAAAAAAGTGTATGGTGTATGGTGAGATCGCTCACGGCCCACGAGCTTGAAGCTCCTACCACTGCCATCGTCGGCGCTGCTGACATTCTGAATTTGCTCGGAATGTTTGGCCATTAGAACCATTTCTCAAACTTATTAGAGTAATATTAGTCCAATTTAGATTTTCAAAACAATAAGTAATAAATATGGTTAATTTAATAAAATAAACACTTAATATTTTCTTAAAGAGAGTACAAATACATATTGAACAATTACAAGAAAACAAGGGGAATATTGGTCCTGCCATCTGCTACTACTTTTAGTTTATTACATAAAAAATTTGAATTTGCCCAACTAGACATTGAACAAAGTTTATTTTCATAAACATGTTATATGGAGACAGAGAGAAGAAGCTAATGCTCTTGATCAAACTCTAAAGGACACAAGATTAGTGTCTAGTTCCTCAGGTATTGGCCTTTGATGTGGGAACTTAGGAAGGAGGCTGGCAATGCGTTTGGCTGTCTCAAGGTACTTTACATACTTGTAAATAATGCCATCTTTGTTATTAGTGCATCCTTCTTTTGTGTCACCATGACAATTACCACCACCTAGGTTCAATTCTTTCATCATTGGTGAGCCACAAAAGTTGCAATTGTGATCCCTCCCTCCCATAAGAGCCTCCTTCAAAGCTTTCTTCTTGAAAGTCCAAGCACCACTCCTCCAATTGAAATGGTACAAAGGGAGGAACCTTTGTCCATAAATTGATATGAATTCTAGTGCTGCTAGAATGAACTCAAATTCTTCCTTGGACATGTAGTAGGGAAAGCTTATCCTTGTCCATCCAGGCTTCACTCCAGTATAACCCTGTCAATATAAAAAGATAACTATCAGATCACCTAAAAGATAATTAGATATAATTGTTCATAAAAAGTGGAAACTCACCATTTCAATTGCATCTTTGAAGGCAAGAGAGTGAGGTTCATCAACCTTAAGCAAGCTATGTCCATAGGGTCCTGCACAAGCACATCCTCCTCTAGCTTGAATACCAAATAGGTCATTAAGAAGCTTAGCCACAAATGGTCCATGAAGAGGCTTATCTTTCTTGTTCCCTGTCTCTCTCCATAAGTAAAGCTCATTGTCTCCACCATTGCCATCACTTGATGAAGAGTAAGTTGTAGTATAAATGAGAAAAGAAAGAACAGCTTGTCTCTTGGCTGTTACATTTCCCAAAATCCATATGTTAGGATTTGGTAGAAGCCTTTGTAGTGCAAGTTCAATGTAGGTGTGTTCCATTCTTTCAATTACTTTGTGACTTATGAACTCTTTCACCCAAAATGCTAGTGCTGTTCTCACTTTCTGGATGATTGGTGGTGTTCCAGCATCCTCCCTTTCTTCAATGTTCTCCACATAGAGTGTGTCCTGTTAATTGTATTGCATACAAGAATTATCATGAGAGCCAAGCAGAAGATTAAAGAAAATTAAAACACACAAGGATAGAAGCTTCAAAAAAGCAGTTGAATTTCTCAACTATAGTCAAAAGAAATTATAATTTCTTGTCTCCAATATTTATTAAAATATGACGTATTTATCCTTTTGAGGGTTTATCACAAACAATTTCTCTATGTCACAAAGATAGAGATAAGGTCTGAGTATATCCTACCATTTTTAGACCCCACTTGTGTGCACTGCCTATGATGTTGTTGGATGAAGAAGAAAGTTTACAGTTGGTTGTTGGAAAGTCATATCATGGTGCCACTAAATCTAACTCAAGTCAAAAAAGTTATTCTAAGTACAAGAATTTTGCCTGTTTGGAATTCTTTATTGACTTATGTAGTCTATTTATCAACTTTCTCAAGTATGTGTTGTTTTTAGAATGAAAATGACAACCACCCCATGACACTAATAAATGGCAGTCAAATTCATCCATCAAATTCTTTGGACAAATTGAGTAAAAGGGTCCTTAAACAGATCATACGAAGTTTCATAATTGACACAAATAAAGCAAAGGTGAAAAGGATATCAAGATATATATTATAAGATAGAAAAGGACATTATATTATATATATTAAACCATTTTTAAAAATAAAAAAAAACTTACCTTTTCATTGTAAGGGTTGACAAAATCAACAGTACCACCCCCACAAGTAGATGGAGGTGAAGTTCTCAATCGATAGAGTGCTTTGTTCATTACAAGTACTCCAGGTGTGCCTGGCCCTCCAAGAAACTTATGAGGGCTAATAAAAACAGCATCATATCCATCTATTTCTCCTGATCTCATCTCTATTTTTGTATATGGAGCACTGCAACATCACAAACAAATGAAAAATCATACACGATATTAGTTATCTTTTCATGACATGATTATAAGTACTGTCAGTTTATAGAAGTTAAACTCAATTAGCATACCTTGCTGCGAAGTCAAAGCAAGCAAATGCTCCATTTTTGTGAAGAAGACGAGCGATGGCTCTAGTATCAGAGTAAGTTCCAGTTACATTACTACAAGCTGAGAACGAACCCAACAATGGCCTATTCGTAGACTTGTAGAACTCAAGCTGAACCCTCAAGGCTTCCATGTCGACAAGGCCATTATCGTCCAAACCAATCTCCACAACCTCAGCTAAACTTTGTCTCCATGAAAGGATGTTAGAGTGATGTTCATAAGGTCCAACAAAGACAACCCATCTCTCTTTGTTTTCGTTGCGAAAGCATTTAGAGAGGACTTTATCTCTAAGGATGGAAGGGACAGAAATGGCCATGACTTCTTGAAGCCTTTTAATGGCAGCAGTAGAACCAGAACCACAAAATATAATTGCATCTTCTTCTCCTCCTCCTAAGCATTTCTTCACATAAGCTGCTGCTTCATGCACTAATTTCGTTGTTTGGTATCCCACGTGACTGTCACTAGTGTGACTATTGCCTGTACGAAATAGTAACAACAGTTGTTACTATCACTAGTATTACTAGTATGATGGTTGTCTGTTTGATGTTTTCATATTTGATTGGTCAAAATATATATATATCAAATATCGACATATAAAATGATACGGATGGTATAATCAAAGAAAAACATACCATAGAAAGGAAGGACATTATTGATGATATAGTTTTCAATATAATGAAGGCCTCTTCCAGAGGCAGTGTGATCAGCGTAGGTAAGCCTACGTTTCCCAAATGGCGTCTCAAAATCGACATTTTCACCAACAATCTGAGAACGCAGCCATGAAAGTTTCTTTTCAGCAGATTCACTCTTAGAAACAGCCTTCTCTCTCACATGAAAAGACTCAATTCTACTCCTCAAATCTTCATGTGAAGCAATTGAAGAAGCACTACTGCTAATAGAAGAACTACTTTCAAGAATATTACTATTCTTGTTGTGGTGGTCTCTTATGTTTACTCTCAATATTGGCTCCTCAAATTCCATTTTGATAAAAAAGTAAGTAAGACAATAAAATGGAGGAAAAATTAAATAGGAGGAAGGCTTAGAGAAGTGAGCTAGAAAATGGTAAGAAGAAGAATATTGTGAAGTGTGTTTGAGATGGTGGAAAGTGCAATGTATTTATAGGAAAAATTCTTGGTGGAGACTTTCTGAGATGAATTAAATAGACGGATAATCATGAAAGAAACTAGCTAGAAAAATATAAGTGTAGAGATTGGAATCAAAAATTCCTTGACTTGGTATTTTCCACGATACTTCAACCGTTTTAAATGTTTCCCTCCATTTACTTTTACTCGTAATTTTTTCACTTGACACGTCTATTAAGAAAATAATTATTAACATGAAATATTTTATTATAGTACCCTTATTAATTGATGGTTATTATTGTGTCTTGAAATTAATTTAGAGAATAAGCAATTAATGCTAAGGGTAAAATAGAAAAAAAGTTGTCCTTCCTTGATATATCAAAAATGACAAGTAAAAGTGAAAATTCAATAAGTAACAAATAATTCTGAACGGAGGGAATAGTACTATTCCCCAGTAGTGACAAATAGGCGAGTTGGACCGGATGTGAACAAGTCAAAAAAGAGAGAAAATATTGACCCACCTAAATAGTACCAGGTGAGAACATGAGCTAAAAGCCAAAATAAATTTAGACTCTCAAAAAAAAAAAAAAAAAAAAAAAAAAAGTTAGATTCCAAGAAAGTAAGAACTCATGAAAAATAATCATCAAACAATGGGTATTGATAATATGGATTTCCATTTTTTGAGTGGATATTATGAATAATATCAATACTTGATCATTTTTTTTAATGGATGATTACTTATTTTTTTAATCATTTTGCCAGCCCTATTACTCTCCCTATCTCAATTTTGTGTTACTGCACTTTTAATGAAATATCTTATTTTTTCATTTTTATGTGACATACTTTTATCATTGGGAGGAAATTGTCTTCTATATTTAATTACAATTTAAATGAAAGAAAATGATCTTTCAGATCGCTTATGTGTTATTTTTAGATCTTTTATAGTAAAATTAAAGGCCTGTTATTAAAAAAGACAAAACTAAATAAATTTGTAACATACTCAAAACCAATTAACCCTATTTTTAGTCCATTCAAAAATAATATATATTATTAAATTTTAAAAAATAATTTTATATTTTTCATTTTACTTTTAATGAGAAATTTTTGTAATCACATAAATATTATGATATGTTTTGAAGCGCAAATTTCAAACGCCTACACAAATATTATGACATATTTAAAATTATAAATTTTTAAAAATTATCATTTTTACTTAAATTTAACGAAAATTCAAACTATGTTACATAAATTGAAGTGGACAATTTTTTATTTTTTTTTAAATATTTGCACAACTAGAAGCATTAATTGAGACTTGGTATTTTCCACGACACATAAATGGTTTCAAGTATAGTACTATGTTTGTCTCATAATATTTCTAGTACTAGTATCGTATATTCTCAAAGATTTCATGCGACGAAAATCTAAAATAAGAAAGTTGGCATTTTTTTTTCAAAAAAAAGGCAAACTTTCTTTCCTAAGTTTGGAGCAATTAATTATATTTGAATATTATTCCTAGCCAGTTGAAATAGAAAATGCTCAAATTAGAAAGTGAACATTATAATTTTGAAGAGTACTTCAATGGTTCTTCTTGCAGGAACTATGAGAGTAATGTATTACACACAAAAGATATATAGTACAAAGACAACAAATTTTATTCTAAAATTCAGTCTATTGACTTAGTAGAGGTCAACTAAAATATTTCAATTAAATAACTGAAAGCTACCGTTTTGTCAAGTAGATATATACTGCCTTAAATTGACTGCAGCATGCAATAAAAGAACAATTTTTCCACAGAGTTACTAAAATCACTTGGAGCATAATTTCTTTTATGTTCTTTTTATACTATTATTAAGAATCGGTCTTAAAGTTAATCGGATTAGATTGCTTTATTTAATTAAAGTTAATATTTTTAAATTAACAATCAGAATTGTAAAAAAAATGGTACAAAATTTTCTTCTATCAAATGAAATGATAAACTAATATAGTTTAAATGATAAAAAATTTAAAATTAGTTTCAAATTTTGTTATAAAATGATACTTATCAATATTTGAAAAGATCCACTGGTTTTAGTTTCTAAGTTGTTGTTGCCTTTTGACTAGTTTTATTCATGCCGTGTTGATCAAGATTTAATTAACTAGCTAATTATTTTATTACATGCTTGAAGAAGCTATTTCCATTAATTATTTTGCAACCTATCGATTTATCCAAACCAATATATTGTCAATTATTCATGCATCTAATTTCTTTCTTGATGACTCAGAATTTACTTGGTCATGATTATGAGTTGGAGGTATAACTTAAAAGTATGTAGGACTTGAGATTAAAAAAAGTTTTGAAAAGAGAATTATTTGTTTAGTGGTTATTTTTAAGAAGTTATAAGTACATTCTAAAAGGCGCTTACAAGAAAAAGTCGTATCGAACTTGAGATTAAAATCGAATGCTTATTCATTTTGAATTAGATATTATACTTTTACATCAATCCTTTTTACGTTTAATATTATCTCGATCCCCTTTTTCGTATAGCTAAAATTGGTTTATATCGCTTCGTCAATTGATGATGTTACTTAAGCTTTCGTGATCTTTCACTCCAGAAATTTTTATTAGGGGACTTTTTCAAAATAAATGTTTGGCATAAGAACTACTTTCTACTCAAGTATCTTTGTTTTTTCAAATTAACACTTGGATTGAAACATGGAGGGGAAGTTGTAGTGCAATTATATATTGTATGTTGTTTTTGGTGAAATATTTCGTTAATTGTCATTTATTTCTCGTACATATACGTAAGACAAGATATCTGATACCAATCTAGCTCGATGAAAATCATATAACGAAATTATAATTTCTCAATCAATATGGAAAACTCTTTACATTAGAATTTTTAAAAGTTCTAAAAGTCGACAGGAAAAGTAGGAAATCAATTGAATCGTTACTATTAAAAAGTCCAAATAACCCTCAATTCTCAGATATGCTAATTAACTTGTATCCCTCACATATGGAGTAAGTCCCCTTCAGTTTAAGTTAACATTTTTTTTAATGTAAAATAAAAGTATTTTATCCACCTTATAATTAACTCTTACATCTTCCTCTATAAATTGCCTATCATTTAAAAAAGAAGAAGAAGGAGAATTAACCTAAATAGCTTCCCACCAAATTGAATAAACTAAAAATTAGCCGGTAGATATATAATTCATGTTTAATATGTATATGATCATGTATAATGAATGTATAATTTACGTATACCGATTAGAAAAAATAATACGTAGTAAATCTGCCGGCTATTAGTGTAAAGATTCCAAAAATGATGAAAAAGATATATGAGAAAATACAAACACTAGACTTTCTTTTGCAATCAGAGGAAGAGAATTGAAGTACTTCTACGAATTCCTTGATTTGTTTGAACAAGTCTAGAATATAAAAGATGTGAACAAATTACTCTTCTTGCTCATATAATTTTTGCAAGCACTGAGAAAGAACCCTTCCTGTCTTATTATATTTGGAAAAAGAAAACACTTAACTATTGACAATTGACAGTTAAATTCACATAGTAGTTAATTCCGTTTTTTGTCTTAATATTATTCAAACAATAAGATAAATATATATATTTCATATGTGAAAATAGTATTTAATTAGTTGGCCAAGTCAAAGTCATCATAGTCCTTTTATAGTATATACTAGATAGAGAATTCGTGCCGGGCCCAATATATGTTACATAGACAAAATTTAAAAAGTCACTAAATTTATTATATGTTTTTTTAAAATTATTGTGATTTATAAAAAAAAATTACGTCATTTTCAAATAATATATGTTACTCCATCTATCTCAATTTACGCGGCACAAATAAAATTTGGACAGTGAACTAAATTTCTTATATGATTTTTAAATATTTCAGCTATTAATTATTGTGTTATTCTCTCTGTTCCAATTTATGTGGCACTAATAGAATTTCGAGAGTCAACCAAATTTTTTTATATTTTTTCGATTAATATTTTGAGTTGTCAATTATTGTGATTTATAATGCCTTTTATGTAATTGTCAATTGCATAAAAAAATATTTTAATCAAATATATAACAGATTAAAACGAAAAGTAAGACGAATAAATTAAAATTGAGAAAATATTAAACTTTTTAAAGTGGGGCCCAGCAAGCAGACAGCTCAAGAAGACATGTCGTCCAAGAGTTGTTTGTTGTAACATCTTATATATAGTAGTAATACCATAAGCTTGTATACAGGTTCGACAAAACTTAGTAGCTTTGACCCTGTATCTATATTTAAAAATTTCATTCAATATATACAAATAATTTATTCAAAACTCTAATAAGCGATTTTTCTTAAATACAGAATTTATAAACTCAAAATCATAACACCACATTTATTTACCATGTCCTAATAATTTTCTCTTCATTGTCCTACTAAATCAAATAGTACAATTTCATATGAGAAAAGAATATTAATTAATTAAATCCCATGAAACTCATAAAGAAAAGATGAGCCCATAAAGATGGACTAGACCACTTTGGTGATCAAAGGAACTAGTCAATTCACTTGGATCCCATGTAGTATTCTTAATTTTTTATGTTTCAATTTGCTTAATTCCTTTTCTTTTTCTAGCTGGAAAAGTCTCTGTCCAAGGGAATATAAGTAGTAAAAGAGAATTAGTCTCACCTTCTTCTTTATGCATATTATTTCCTCAATTTGTCCCTATTATTTGACTAATATATTTATACTTACTGTATTTAATTAACATTCAACATGCATGCACTTCTATGCTAATCATTTACTAATTTGAATTCTTCATCATTCTCTTTTTTGATAGAGACTCTTGGAAAATATGACCTCAATTTATTTGTGGGCAAGATGGTACTATTCTCAACCTCCCCCTATCCCACCCACCCCCTTCCCTTCTTTTTCACATCACTTTTCGATCTTCATTCATATCAATAGTGGAATGGTCTAATGCAATATAACAAATAATGGCATGAATATATTGAATTTTAATGCTACCTCCATTAAAAAAAGACATTATCTCATTAATTATTATAGTTTATTTCAAAAGTAATGATATCTTACCAAATTTGGAAATACTTTAATTTGAACTTTCTTTTACTCGTATTGCCACGTAGAATACCATGTAGGACGCGTGTGTCTCCTAGTTCAACTTTATACAATTTAAGTATGTACTTGTGCAAACCTAAAATTGGAAGGCATAGACCGAGGACAGTTGAGTTCAAATTAGAGGGAAATTAGTTTATATATTATGCCTAAATTTTTATAGTCACACATGATATGTTTAACATCACAGATTTCAAATGTCTTAAATATATTAAATCACGCGAACGTCATGACATATTTACAATTACAAATTTTAATAATCTTACTATGGTTATTAAACTCCATGTCAAGCATACAAAAGGTCATCAGCGTTATATGACTTGATTTGAATTAATGGAAATATATATTTCATAATTCAATATGATGTTCAAAGCCGGTGGAATACTCTCTCCGTTACATATTACTGGGTCATTCTTGACCTGACACAATATTCTTCAGAAAAAAATTAATTAGAGTTGTATTTTATTAAATTAACTTTATTAAGAGTGAAGAGTCAAAAACACACCTAAAGTATTTTTGATTTTTTGAGTTTCATGCGTGAGCTATCAAGTGTGTGAGTTTCCTATCTGAACTATCACAAAATGTTTAGAGAAACACAACTGAACTATCAGTTATTTGAGTTTTATACCTAAAAATTTCAGGTATGAAACTCAAACAACTGATAGTTCAGGTGTGTTTCTCTAAACATTTTGTGATAGTTCAGGTAGCTAGAAAGCTCACACACTTGATAGTTCACGTATGAAACCCAAAAAACTAAAATATTTTAGGTATGTTTTTGGCCTTTTAACTCGTTTATTAAACATTCTACAAGGAATCTAAGCCAGCAAATGAAGACGGTAACACCAACGGGGACACCGATCAGTAGCACTGGGGTTCTCAAGGGCTAAACTCAGAGGAGGCATCGTAGGCAGATATCGTTGAGGAAGAAGCCAAGACCAGTAATGGTACATCTCCACACCCAAAGGTCAGCTCTGCCAAATTGTGGAGTAATATTGTGGAAAAGTCAAACCAAGGTTTTTGGATTGTCAGAGGTCTAAATAGAGTCAACAAACAAAAAGAGATGCAACTGTTTATGCATAACTCCAAAGTTGGCTTATTTGGACTTGTGGAAACAAAGATTAAGAAATCCAAAGCACAAAAAAGGTTTCTCTTAATCTATGTAAGGACTGGACATTTATAACAAACCTCTCTGATCACCCTTGAGGCAGAATATGGTTGCTATGGAAACCTACAATTTTCAATGTTGATACATTGGTGTATGGATACAATGACCAAGCTTCAATAATTGCATTGTGGAGTGACCTTGTAAGCCTGAGTAATCAACAAAGTGGACCTTGGGCGGTTATGGAAGATTTTAATAGTGTACTCAATCAAGATAAAAGTAACCATGGTCAAAACTAGACAAATTTATGTGGATGGATGTGGCCTCCATGATCTTAATTCTTTCGGGGCTTTCTTCACCTGGAATAACAAACAAAAAGGGGTGGACAGATTCATGAGCAAAGTAGATAGAGTTTTGATCAATTTTGATCGGGTGACACAACTATCAACATCAGCAGTCCACTTCTTATGGTGTCATTGGAGAATGATGGGACCCAAAGGAGAAGGCAATTAAATACTTTAACATGTAGAACCAAGTTCCGGAGTATAAAGACAGGGTGAAGAAAATCTAGAATAAATGCATATAAGGCAGTAAGATATTTCAACTTAGAGGCAAATTGTACATGCTAAAGCAAGTGTTAAGTAGGTTGAATAAAGACAGGTTTAGTAACATTGAATTACAAGCAGACCAGTCTATGGAGGAACTTTTCTAGTGCCAAGCCAAGGTTAAACTACAACCTAGCAACACTGAGCTAATAGATGAGGAGACATACTTAGCGCAAACCTTTCACAAACTGAAAAGGGCACAAGAACGATTCCTACAATAGAGGTGTAAAACCTAATGGCTCAAGGATGGTGATCAAAACACGAAATTCTACTACAGTCAAATCACAGTTCAAAGAAACATGAATAGGATTTATGCTATCAAAGATGTTGGTGGCAAGTACAGGAATGATATAGAAGGGATCAGTGCGTGTTGCAATACAATGTACTAAGATTATATCCAAAATGCTGAATAACAGGCTGAAGAAGGTATTGTCAAATATCATAGCTCAAACTCAAAGTGCACTAACGAAAGGTAGGTCCATTGTTCAAAACGTTCTTCTTTGCCAAGATTTGGTACGTTTATATAGGAGGAAAAATAGAACTAGGATCTGCCTTATCAAGATAGACCTTCAAAAAGCCTACGATTCGGTAGAATAGAGCCTTGTGGAGGAAATACTACATGGTTTGAACTTCTCATATAAATTCACTAGGTGGGTCATGAAATGTATCTCCACCCCCCAGTACACCATAGCTATTAATGACCAAACCTATGAAAATATTAAAGGAAAGAAAGGACTGCGTCAGAGAGATATGATATCCCCACTTCTTTTCATCATTTGTATGGAGTATTTCTCAGGGCTAATGGAGGAGGTGTCTACATAAGATGGATTTGACTTTCATACAAAATATAAAAGCATGAGATTAAATCATCTCTGTTTTGCCGATGATATGCTAATTTTTTATAGAGGTCAGTTTAAGGATGTGGTACTAATGCTAACGGCCCTTGAAACTTTATCTAAAGTGTCAGGGCTTACTACAAATGCTACAAAGTCCAACAACTTCACGGCTAACATGGAAAGTCGGGAGATAGAAGACCTTTGTGAGTTGACAGGGTCTGCGAAGGGAATATTACCATTTAAATACCTCGGAGTGAAATATCATCCAAGAAACTTTCAGCAACTGATTGTGAAGTGCTACTTGATAAAATGCTGATCAGAGTTAGATTATGGGGACCAAAAATCTCTCATAGGCTGAAAGAGTTCAATTGGTGAACTCCATATTGATGCACATTCATTCCTACTGGGCCTCTATATTCATCATTCTCATACACTACAAGAAAAAGGATTATTAAAGACCAACATTTAGTGGCGAACTGAATTTCTGGTCCCTAAAAGATTACTTAAAGGTCTAGATTTTTTTCTGGTCCTAATTCTCTTCTAAATAGCGAAGGGAGAAAATATAGTCCCTAATATCATCAACAACTCATCCCTAATACCCCAAAATCGAGCGAGTTGTAAGCCCCAACATAAAATTTGGCTGTTAAAAAAATAAAAATAAGGAATGGGTTTTCTTATTAATAAAAAACATAATCCTTAAAACCTAACTTCATCTCTCAAGAAAACCTCTACAGAGAGACCACTTCTCTACGCCAGAGACAATCACCGGCCATCTTTTATGTGAAAGACAACACGTTCTTCTGCCGCCACCCTCAATTCTCTTCACTACTAGATTTCCATGCTTGTGTCCTTTCGTCGTTGCTTGACCTAGCCGGAAATTAATTCAGGTAGCTGTTCAATTTTTCGATCAATTGGGTTTCTATTATGTATTGATTAGGATGTGATTTTTTACACTTATCCATATTGTCCAGTATGTGGACTTGACTATGAGCTCAAGAACTCTCCGAGATCTATCTCGCGTAACATGAATTTTCAGAGTTTGTGGATGCTCAATGATTTTTGATGCTCTCTTCTATTTCATTATTTTCAGCCTATTAAGTTCACTCTTCTCTTTTAATGTGAGTATACTAAGTGCTTTGTTTGCACTCTATGATTGTGGTTTTTTTTTGTAGCCTTTGACTTTTGATTTGAAATATGTCGATATTCAGTTTATCCTTAAAAGTGTGATAAGAACATTGATGGCTTAATTTTTATTTGAATGCAAAAATATTGCAGTCTTCTTACAGTATTGTGTTATAGAACTACTGAATGAAAACGAACAAGATTGAACGAGGTAATTAAAATTGAATTCTGCTATTGAATCCTAAGTTTGAGATGTCCTTGTCTCTGTTTACTAGATTTCAATAGTGTTTTTACAGTTAGGTCGCACTGATTATACTATACAATTAGACTTCTCAAAGACAAGGAGTGAAGATTAGTATTTGTTTACTAGAATCCTCTATGTTCAGTAAGGTTCCAACTATTCATCTCCGTAGAAACTCTATTTTGCAATTTTTCCCTTACAAAGGCCTGATGAAATATTTGTGCAAAATCAAAGTGGTAACATAGTGCAAAAGACAATGGAGTATGGGGAGATGTCTTCTGAAAATGGGATAGCAACAATGATTACATGGAGTCACGGGGGACATGAAGCTGCTATTGAGGCATCATGGGATGGCCGGAAGACATAGTATTTATGATCGATTCTTTTTTTATTTTGAACCCTAAGCTTGTTAACGAAGTGATTTCACCTTTTTACAATAGAGATTTCCTACAAAGAACAGACAAGGACTTCACTCTCATGAAGTTGTCGCCAGCAGGCGTGTATCGCTACCAGTTCATTGTAGATGGACAATAGAAATATGCTCTGAATTTGCCATGTGAACAAGATGATACGGGTAATGTGTTCAATGTCTTGGACTTGTTCGTAATCTTTTGTGAACCATTCTGATTTTAACTCAACATTCGATACTCAGTGTCATTCATTTATTCTCCTTGTCAATATATGCCATAGTAGAATGATCACACATTTTCATGTGTTAATATGAGTGGCGAAATGTTAGTTGTGAAAGCCTAAATTTTTATATGCTAAAATATTTAAGGGAAAAAGTGGTAAATAGTCCTGTCAGGCAGTGACAAGATTGAGATACTGGAATAAGGTTTGAAGCTAAAAGGAGTAGCTAAAGATAAGGTTACAGTGCTTTTTTGCTTGTTGCCAAAGAAGGTGAAGAAATAAAAGCAATATGAAAAGGCAAAAATATACTCCTTCAACTTGTAGATAAGGTTACAAATTTACAATGCTTCTTCCTGAATCCAGATCTTGTCATCATCTGATGCAACTATTCGTTACCTGTTTTAAGGCCTAATAAATTTTGTTATCAGCCTTATGCCATCCAAGCTTTACAACGTGCATAAAAAAAAATCTAAATGTAAGATTGATCGTTACATCACTCGCATGTATACTAGAAAAATAAATTAACAGGATAGTGACATCGTTTGATCCTTTTTCTTATTGCCAAAGAAGGTGAAGAAACAAACGCAATATGAAGAGGCCAAAATAAACTCCTTCAATGTGCTTAATCTGTTATACTGTAAGTTGTGGTCGTAGGATGTTAATGAGATGGTATCATCTGGGATATATACTACTTAAAATTGAATAAGATTAACCTGTAGATTGGGCACTCAGTGGCGAGAGGCTAAGTGTAAGTTGATTGGGTGAATTGCATGAAGAACAATAAAAAAGTGTCATGTATTAAAATATTTGACTAACACAGAACATATGACTATACCCAAGTAATGAGTGATTAGTGATTTATTGTTTTCTATGATTCTTCCTGTATAAGAGTCTAAGCTAGTCCATTGCTTTGCAGCCATTAAATGATTCAAATTCGATTCCTAAACATGGTCAGTCACATTTGCTGTAATTGGTGTTCTGATTCATGAAGCATGTATATTTTGTTGGATGGTACTTTTGTGGTCGTCCTAACTAATTCCACAGGTGGCAACCCAATATTTTTGTTTTTGAATACATTTATGGAAAAATAGTTGAGGTGCACGCAACTCATGGCTACACTACTCTGTTGATATCAAGCAAGGTGCAAGGAGGTCGGGAAATAGTTAGGTACTCTCTGTGTTTTGTTCAATGCGAAATCTTTATAATGTTTTGTTGATCTTGGAATATAAGATATCTCGCGTGCTACTATATGACTTAAAAGAGGTCCTCAGGAAAGGGGATATTTTTATTTTTTCATTGTTGGGACGGTTCCATGGGACTCGGTATTACTCAATACATTCTTATACATATGTTCCCTCTTTTGAGCATTTTCTGGGTGATGGCGAGGACAATTTGTGGTCTCTTAAGAAGCTGTAAGCTTACGAGAAAAACTCATGTAATAGAACTAGAGTATGATCATGCTGCAAAATGTAGTTGTGTAATTTTGAAAGAATGCAATATATAGGTCTTTTGAGGGACATGAAAACTCAATGACTCAGATCAAGAACAATTTTTCTTCTTTATATCACGTAGCAAATTCCCATTTGTATAGATTATTGGATAGGTTTTCTTGATGCTAATTGCTAACTTTACTCCATAGTGTTCGCTTTGGTTCTTGATAGTAGTTTCCTCGTCTTTTTGGGTGCTAAGCCATTTTCTGTTTTCTTGATTGCATGAAGCAGATGCATCCCTCCTTTAGCCCCAACACCTTCTTTTTCCTTCCTGAAGTGAATGGAGACTATTAGTATTTAGCCTGAACTCTGTCTTACAGACTTAGAATAGGGATAAGTTATTTATTCCTGTGTTCTAGTTAATATCATGGTAAAATACTAATCCTAAATTTTATTAGAAAAGTGATATTATTCAATTAGTTTTAGTTATCAAGTAAATTAATTTCATAAGGTTGTTTTCCCTCTTTCTCGTTTGCGAAGTGTTTGCGACTTTTTTCATTTTGTGCAGAATTCATTAATTTTATCTCATCAGAATGCAATGAAGTTTGTAATAGAGAGAAACAAAAAATTTCACCAGAACATATACTCAAGGCTTTACAGTTAATTGACCTTACCCTGTAACTCTGCTTTTATGTGTATGCTTCTCATTAATTATGTTTTCCAATTCTTTGTTTGCCTTTCTACTGTATTATTTATCAATTTACTCCAAGATGAGAAAGGTCTGTTTGAACCTGGTTCTTCAAATGAATGCTTCTTAAGGAATATGTCCATTGAAGTTCTAAGGCTAAATATGGACATACATGAAGAATGTTGGAGGTTTCATTAGATTGTGTGATGATCTTATTTTCAGCTCTTATTTACGTAATTTGCTCGCCATCTAGCTTTGTCGTAATTTGTATTTGAAGAATATAATTGACCTATATATGAAAGTGACATGTTTTGAAGGAGAAGAAAGATACAATGCCGATTTTTCTCTCCAATATATTATCTTTTTAGATACAATTCGATCTTTATAATTCTCTAAAGAAATTTTACTTTTACTTTTTCTTTACAGGATTTGAAGAAGAGGTTTGGTTACAAGTCAAGATGGGTGTTTTGAAGACTTCATACAAGTTCAGAAATTGATTATCATTTTTTAGGGAAGTTAGAAAAATTATAGAGTTTTATCTTTCTAAGAGGTTGGGTAAACAATACCGTGACATGTGCATTGTGGTTATACTGCAACAAATGGGATGTTATTACATATTTTGTAATATTTACCAATTTTAGATTTGTAAATGCTTATTTGTATATGAAAGCATAAATTTATTATAATTTTTGTTATGTGTATGTGATTATCTATATTAACGATTGTATAATTCAAAAAACACGACTTGAAAAGATTCTTCAAGAACCAGATCTTTAGTCTTAAAAGACTCTTTTAAGACCAGTGAAAAGTAGCTACTAAAATATTGCAGGGACCATATTTATGGTCCCTAAAAGTGATTTAGGGACTAGAAGTTGTCTTGTCGCCAAAACCTCTTTTAGGACCGGCAAATTGATCTCGTCGCAAAAGAGCAATAGCGAAGGAGCCTATAGAGACGGGCGGCGACCAGATTTTTCTGGTCGCTATTGACTTTTTTAAGGACTCTACTTTTAAGGACCAGATTTCCCTTCTCTACTGACCATTTTTCTTGTAGTGATAAAAGACATCACAGCCCTGTTTAGAGACTTCATCTGGCAATGACATGTACATTCTCCTAAATTCCCTCTAATTGCTTGGGACATGGTATGCAAACACAAGCAAGGAGGAGGCCTTGGGGTGCTGGATTATGCAGTTTAGAATGAAGCAGCAATGGCCAAATATGTATGAAATGTTGCTAACAAAGCTGATAATTTGTGGATAAAATGGGTAAATCATATATATATATATATAATGATCAGATTGGTGGCACTACCAGGCCCCGAAAGATTGATGTTGGTATTGAAAGAAAATATGTAGCATCAGAGATAAATTTGCAGATGGGTTTGTCAGGAATGGATGGCAACAGGTAGCAGGGAAATATAATATCAAAAGAGGTTATAACCAAAGGAGAGGGTCCATGAATAAATGGCCATGGTGGAAGGCCATATGGAACAAAGCAAGCGTCCCCAAGCACATCTTTATATGCTAGTTTGTTGTGCATCGAAGGCTCCTTACCAGGGAAAAGCTTGCACGACTGGGGATAATATCGGACAGCTCTTGTGCACTATGTGAAGCAAATCCTGAAATAATAGACCACTTATTTTTTTACTCTGTTTATGTAAAGAGATGCCTAGAAGGTAAACTGGAATGACGAAAGATTTAGGTACATAAATCAAACTTAAATGGTATATGAAGAAGACTAGCTAGACGAGCTCCAAGAAAGCTGAGTAGAAGTTTCATTTGGATAGTGATACCCGCTATAATTTATCACATATGGATGACAAGAAACGAGGCAGTGTGAAACCACAGGATCCCTAGACTACATGTTACCATTAAACAGATCCAACATGAATGCAGAGTTAGAATAGAAGACATCATGAGCCAGAAGAAGAATCGTAGAGACAAAGAGTGGATAGAAAATTTATATGCATAGAGGAAGTGTACAGGATACAGCCAGAGTAGGATTTATGTAAGGTCGAGGGCTTTTTTTGTTTTTTGTTAACGTAGTTGAGCTTGTACTTTCACGCTAAATTTATCAAATCATCAGAATTGAATGGTAGGGTGGGGAAATTTCTTTAACAACTTTCGTATGTGGAGCATAATTGTCATTCATACTTATAATTTTCCAAATTACAATTCATAGCTACTCTTTTAGTCTCATAATTACTATCATTGACTATTTCTCAAATTCATTGAAATAATATTAGTCGAATTTAGATTTTCAAAACAATAATAAAAATGGTTAAGTTAATAAAATAAATACTTAATTAATATTTTATTAAAGAGAGTACAAATACATATTGAACAATTACAAGAAAACAAGGGGAATATTACTCCTGGCTCCTGCCATCTTCTACTACTTATAGTTTATTACATATCGAATTTGAATTTGCTCAACTAGACATTGGACAAAGTTTTCTTTTCACATACACATTATTAGGATAGAGAATTAGGATAAGAAGAAGCTAATGTTCTTGATCAGACTCTAAAGGACACAAGATTAGTGTCTAGTTCTTCAGGTATTGGCCTTTGATGTGGGAACTTAGGAAGGAGACTAGCAATGCGTTTGGCTGTCTCAAGGTACTTTACATACTTGTAAATAATGCCTTCTTTGTTATTAGTGCATCCTTCTTTTGTGTCACCATGACAATTACCACCACCTAGGTTCAATTCTTTCATCATTGGTGAGCCACAAAAGTTGCAATTGTGATCCCTCCCTCCCATAAGAGCCTCCTTCAAAGCTTTCTTCTTGAAAGTCCAAGCACCACTCCTCCAATTGAAATGGTACAAAGGGAGGAACCTTTGTCCATAAATTGATATGAATTCTAGTGCTGCTAGAATGAACTCAAATTCTTCCTTGGACATGTAGTAGGGAAAGCTTATCCTTGTCCATCCAGGCTTAACTCCAGTAAAGCCCTGTAAAGTCAAAAGACAATGCAACTATCAGATCACCTAAAAAATAATTTCTTTTGCACTATCCGTATGCATAAGTTAAATCATGTTTTAATGGAAACTCACCATCTCAATTGCATCTTTGAAGGCAAGAGAGTGAGGTTCATCAACCTTAAGCAAGCTATGTCCATAGGGTCCTGCACAAGCGCATCCTCCTCTAGCTTGAATACCAAATAGGTCATTAAGAAGCTTAGCCACAAAAGGTCCATGAAGAGGCTTATCTTTCTTGTTCCCTGTCTCTCTCCATAAGTAAAGCTCATTGTCTCCACCATTTCCATCACTTGATGAAGAGTAAGTTGTAGTATAAATGAGAAAAGAGAGCACAGCTTGTCTCTTGGCCGTTACATTTCCCAAAATCCATATGTTAGGATTTGGGAGAAGCCTTTGTAGTGCAAGTTCAATGTAGGTGTGTTCCATTCTTTCAATTACTTTGTGACTTATGAACTCTTTCACCCAAAATGCTAGTGCTGTTCTCACTTTCTGGATGATTGGTGGTGTTCCGGCATCCTCCCTTTCTTCAATGTTCTCCACATAGAGTGTGTCCTGTTAATTGTATTGCATATCAAGAATTATCATGAGAGCCAAGCAGAAGATTAAAGAACACACAAGGATAGAAGCTTCAAAAAAGCAGTTGAATTTCTCAACTATAGTCAAAAGAAATTATAATTTCTTGTCTCCAATATTTATTTAAATATGACATATTTATCCTTTTGAGGGTTTATCACAAACAATCTCTCTATGTCACAAAGATAGAGATAAGATCTGCGTATATCCTACTATTTTTAGACCCCACTTGTGTGTACTGCCTAGGATGTTGTTGTATGAAGAAGAAAGTTTACAGTTGGTTGTTGGAAAGTCATATCATGGTGCCACTAAATCTAACTCAAGTCAAAAAAGTTATTCTAAGTACAAGAATTTTGCCTGTCTGGAATTCTTTATTGACTTATGTAGTCTATTTATCAACTTTCTCAAGTATGTGTTGTTTTTAGAATGAAAATGACAACCACCCCATGACACTAATAAATGGCAGTCAAATTCATCCATCAAATTCTTTTGACAAATTGAGTAAAAGAGTCCTTAAACAGATCATACGAAGTTTCATAATTGACACAAATAAAGCAAAGGTGAAAAGGACATCAAGATATATATTATAAGATAGAAAAGGACATTATATATATTAAACCAATTTTAAAAAAAATAAAAAATTACCTTTTCATTGTAAGGGTTGACAAAATCAACAGTACCACCCCCACAAGTAGATGGAGGTGAAGTTCTCAATCGATAGAGTGCTTTGTTCATGACAAGTATTCCAGGTGTGCCTGGGCCTCCAAGAAACTTGTGAGGGCTAATAAAAACAGCATCATACCCATCTATTTCTCCTGATCTCATCTCTATTTTTGTATATGGAGCACTGCAACATCACAAACAAATGAAAAATCATACACGATAATAGTTATCTTTTCATGACATGATTATAAGTACTGTCAGTTTATAGAAGTTAAACTCAATTAGCATACCTTGCTGCGAAGTCAAAGCAAGCAAATGCTCCATTTTTGTGAAGAAGACGAGCGATGGCTCTCGTATCAGAGTAAGTTCCAGTTACATTACTACAAGCTGAGAACGAACCCAACAATGGCCTATTTGTAGACTTGTAGAACTCAAGCTGAACCCTCAAGGCTTCCATGTCTACTAGCCCGTTTTCGTCCAAACCAATCTCCACAACCTCAGCTAAACTTTGTCTCCAAGAAAGGATGTTAGAGTGATGTTCATAAGGTCCAACAAAGACAACCCATCTCTCTTTGTTTTCGTTGCGAAAGCATTTAGAGAGGACTTTATCTCTAAGGATGGAAGGAACAGAAATGGCCATGACTTCTTGGAGCCTTTTAATGGCAGCAGTAGAACCAGAACCACAAAATATAATTGCATCTTCTTCTCCTCCTCCTAAGCATTTCTTCACATAAGCTGCTGCTTCATGCACTAATTTCGTTGTTTGGTATCCCACGTGACTGTCACTAGTGTGACTATTGCCTGTACGAAATAGTAACAACAGTTGTTACTATCACTAGTATTACTAGTATGATGGTTGTCTGTTTGATGTTTTCATATTTGATTGGTCAAAATATATATATATCAAATATCGACATATAAAATGATACGGATGGTATAATCAAAGAAAAACATACCATAGAAAGGAAGGACATTATTGATGATATAGTTTTCAATATAGTGAAGGCATCTTCCGGAGGCAGTGTGATCAGCATAGGTAAGCCTACGTTTTCCAAAAGGCGTCTCAAAATCGACATTTTCACCAACGATCTGAGAACGCAGCCATGAAAGTTTCTTATCAGCGGATTCACTCTTAGAAACAGCCTTCTCTCTCACATGAAAAGACTCAATTCTACTCCTCAAATCTTCATGAGAAGCAATTGAAGAAGCACTACTGCTAATAGAAGAACTACTTTCAAGAATATTACTCTTCTTGTTGTGGTGGTCTCTTATGTTTACTCTCAATATTGGCTCCTCAAATTCCATTTTGATCAAAAAGTAAGTAGGACAATAAAATGAAGGAAAAATAAAATAGAAGGAAGCCTTAGAAATTAGGTGAAAGAGTAGAAAGAAGAAGAATATTGTTTAGTGTGTGTGTTTGAAATGGGTGAAAGTGCAAGGTATATATAGGAGAAATTCTTGGTGGGGATTATATTTTTTTTCTTTTACAACTAGGCATTGTGATTTATGGACTGTTTGACCAAGTTGTGAAAATAGTATATTTTGAGAAGTACTTCCTCCGTTTACTTTTACTTGTCACTTATTTTCTAATTGAATTTTTATTTTTACTTGTCATTTTGACTTATCAAGGAAGGACAACTTTTTTTTTCTATTTTACCCTTAGCATTAATTATTTATTCTCAAACTAATTTCAAGACACAATAATAACTATCAATTAATAGGGTACGTAAAATAGTCATGTTACTAATTATTTTCTTAATGTGTGCCAACTCAAAAAGTGACAAGTAAAAGTGCCGGAGGAACTATTTACTAAAAGTGCTTTGAAAGAGTAGTAGTCTATGTTGGATTAAATTATTTAAGAAGTATATTTATTAGCTATATATTATTTGATCGATATCCCTTCATATTCATGACATAGGATAAATGTGAAAATAAATACTTCCTCCGTTCTAATTTATGTGAGTTACTTTGACTTGGCACGGAGTTTAAGAAAGAAAGGAATTTTTTGAAATTTGTGATCTAAAATTAGTCATAGATATTTGTGTGGCTGTAAATCATTTCATTAAGGGTAAAATAGGCATTTTAAAGTTAAATTATTACTAAATATAGAAATACGTCATTCTTTTTTGGATTGATTAAAAAGGAAGTCATATAAACTGAGATAAAGGGAGTAATTAATTAAGTCTTAATTTGTAAAATAATAAATATTGTGAATCATCTATTTTGATTAAGGGTAATAAGTATTTAAAAATGGAGGAAGTAGT
This sequence comes from Jaltomata sinuosa, assembly GCA_003996215.1. NCBI lineage: Eukaryota > Viridiplantae > Streptophyta > Magnoliopsida > Solanales > Solanaceae > Jaltomata > Jaltomata sinuosa. The sequence continues at coordinate 275,774 of QJPP01000389.1, forward strand.
ACTATGTTTGTCTCGTAATACTTGTCAATTTGCTTTCTCGGACTCAAATGATATGAAATTTGACTAATTTTTAAAATATTCTTTCACCATTTAAATTTGAGAAAAATTGTAACATTATTTATTCCTGCTTTCTTTCATATCTTAATATTTAAATTAAATTAATATATATAATCCTATATATTAAGCTCAATAATCATCTATTTCACTGAGGGTTAATTCGATAAATTTTCAAGATCAAATTAGACATGTGGTAAAATTGGTTTTGCTTACAAATATTCTATGTACAACTATTTTATTACTCCCTCCATTTTTAAATATTTGTCACATTTTTTTTCACATTCCTTAAGAAAAATATTATATTTTTTTAAAGGTGGCAAAGCCATCAAATGGAAGAAAAAAAAACATTAAGTAGAAAGTAATTTGACTAGATTATCCTTATCTATTATTCCTATTAATTTAATATTTTTTTGCACCACATTAATATCTCTCGGTATTTGTTATTAAGGGTAAAGGTGAAAATAAATAACTAATCATGTCTTAGTTTTAAAATGATAAATATTATGAATTATTTATTTTTAGTAAGAATGACAAATATTTAAGAACGGATAAAATATTTTATTATCAATAATGTATTTATGTCTAAAGACAGGAGAAAAAAGAAGAGGCTTCTTATTATATTTTATTATTACTATTCTTTCTAGATATTCTCAAAGATTTCATGCGAAGAAAATCTAAAATAAAAAAGTTGATATTTTCTTTCAAAAAAGGAAAAACTTAATTTCCTAAGTTTGGAGCACTTATATTTGAATATTATCTCTATCCTGTTAAAATAGAAAAGGCTCGAATTATAGAAAGTGGACATATTATAATTTTGAAGAGTAACTCAATAAGTTCTAAGTTGTAATAAAGAATTATTATTATAGTGAATGTTCATATTTATGTTTCTTTGGAGAAAAGTTAGGAATCCTAACTTTGGGACCAAGTTAGTTTTCCCCTGTAAATAAAGGAGTTTACCTTCATTGTAATTCATCCCAAAATCTGTCAACTGATGAGTAATAAGAAGATCTCTCTTCTCCCTCTCTATTCTTGTTCTTATTATATTATTTCATAACACGTTATCAGCACGAGACTTTAACCTACTGACTAGATGGGTAAGTATTCTTTCGTCAGTGAATCAGGTTAGCAAGGACTTTATAAAGGTTAACAGGTTTCATTATTTTTTAGTCCATGTAAGTTGCATACGATATGCATATACTTAAGTATCCTACTTTTTGAATATTGAAAAAAAAAAAGTAAATTGTTTTATGAAAAAGTATTGTTAATGCTATTTGGCTATAGTTCATATACTATGTTTGTAAATTTTATTCTACAACATTCATATACCTTGGATATCTCACCATGACAGATCTACTTGAACTTTGTAGCCGTACTTATAATTAAGTTTTGAAAAATATGCAATTGAAATTGCTCCATTCTTTAAAGTGAATGTAGTAGTAGTGCATAATTGTCTGAAAGATCACAAAGTGATTGAATATTTATCTCGATTTACTTCTGAAGTAATAATATTTTGAAAGAGATTATAAGCTATCATAATTTAATACGCTCAGAGCATGATTATATTTCATTCCCGGGGAATAAGAATTTTGATTGTTATAAATACAGATCCATTCCCTGGAGTGAATGTGACAGTATTTAGTAAAATTTGATATGCTTAAGGCACGTTCAATTGATTATATTCCATTCTTGGAGAATGAGAACTTTTGATGATTATTATAAATATAGATCAATTCTCTGGCCGGGATGAATGTGATAATATTTATAAGGCATATAATTATAAACGTGCAATTGGTTGTGACTATATCACAATCCACCTCCGAAAGAGATAGAATAATTGAAAGATTGAATATCTCCAAAGTTACTATGGTAAGAAACACGTATGTGAAAAGTTATCCGAGCATGATGAGATCACATGCCACAATAAACTAGAAGTTTATTGATATAAAATTCATGTCATAGTAAACCAGAAATTTACTAAAGCAAAAGGCACATGTCAAGGTAAACTTGGAGTTTACTAGTACAAATTACTTTATTTATTGGCATGGATGCTTCTGTCATCCCGAAGATGTGCATATTGAGTATTAGACATGTACTGAAGAGTTAGAAGATTCTTCAAGAACTCTCTATGTTGTTTGTTCTCATGATAAGTTGATTGGATCAACTAATGTTGGGATTGAATCTCCTAAAATCTGAAAAGTATAAAAGGTGAATATGGGCTCGTTCACTTGCCATGTGATATGATGCATCTATAAATTGGTCACATGTGCGTTTATTGTCAACCTGCAGTTTGACATTTGTAAAGTTGCTTGCTCAATATAAACTGAGTTAAGAGCATAGTTTTCAGATTGTGTAATCAAGACGGTTGATCTTGATAATGCTGGTTTTGCGTTGAATGCCTCCGATAAATAGCTAAACCATTACTGATGAGAACAAAGCTTCATATGTTGGTCTGAGATATGAGATATTGTGTACAACAAAATTTGTATGCATTAGACCAATAAATTATGATTAATTTTCTCCCTCAATTGGTTTAAGGTCAGGAACCAAATATTTTTCATCTAATTGATTCTAATGTGCGGTATATGATTAATGAATATACCATGATGCACAAAGATGGATTTCTCAAAGAAGATAGAGGATATATGTTAGCTTTTCTAACATAAGGGGAGAGAATAAGCATGTATGAAATAGTTATGAATTATCATTAGTATGATCCTCATTCAAAAGATAATTCAAGTCAAATGTTATTGACCCAAAATTAATTTCATATTTAAATGCAAATGCTCCTATTGAATGTTCCTGAAGGACAAAGTTTATGGCATACATGAAGCATGATGACCAATCGGTTCTAATTATAACAATCCTTGAAAAAAGAAAAGGAGCAAATGATCATAATGTGAAGCAATATGCTCTTGAAGAGCCTACGACATAACACTTCATGAAACTTCATGAGAGGTTTACGTACCTAAGAAAATAATAAAGTGATGAGATCTCAATAAGTTATGTCGCATTGTGAACCGATACAAATGATATATTATCAATAATATATTTTGATACAATATAGCGCAATATTGTAAAAGATTATGAGGATCTGAATTCTACGTCTATTAAAGCATGCTAGCGTAGAAATATTTATCAAGTGACATGAAAGGATGCATCTTGATAAGCGTAAAGCTTATTTGACTTGCAATCTAGACACTAGGAGATGGCGTTGTGTCACTTGACAAATTTGAGATGAAAATTCTTATAGGATTCAAAATGCATGTACCATATACGAGTTTTTGAAAAACTTGTTTATAATCCTCATATGGATTAAATCAATCAAGATTGATGATCTGAATTGAAACTCTTGAAGGATTTTCAAAAGCAATAGATTATCTATTGAAAGAAGTTGAAATGAGAAACATGCAGAATTGGATTGGTCCTGAAGTACCATATCTTGTACAATTGCTGCATTTATATATCTTGCTATAACTATGAGCATGATATAGTTTCACTTCTATGTGGAGATAATGAAATAAGATCAATTGCAAGTTGTGATATGAATGTGTTTATCCTAACAAATATTGTCAAGATTTTGTTGGTTATGAAATGCAGGGCATTTATAAGGATATACATAAAGTTTGATCTCAAGTAAATCATATGTTAATGTCATATCTTAACTCAATAAGTTCTAAGTTGTTATAAAGAATTATTATTATAGTGAATGTCCATATTTATGTTTCTTTGGAGAAAAGTTAGGAACCCTAACTTTGGGACCAAGTTAATTTTTCCCTATAAATAAAGGGGTTTACCTTTATTGTAATTCATCTTAAAATCTCTCAATTGATGAGTAATAAGAAGATCTCTCTTCTCCCTCTCTATTCTTGTTCTTATTATATTATTTCATAACATAAGTTTAATTTTTTTTTCCTCCGGGAAATCCATCATGTTCCTTCTTGCAGGAACTATGAGAGTAATTTATTACAAAATTAGTACTCCCTCTGTTTCAATTTGTTTGGCCTACTTTTCTTTTTAGTCCATTTCAAAAAGAATGTTTTTTTTAGAAACTCTTTAATTCCAATTTTCCACATGGCATATTCAAGACCACAAGATTAAAGGATATTTTAATACATTTGACATATCTTTAATTTAAGATCACAAGTTTTAAAAGTCTTCTTTACTTTCTTAAACTCCGTGTCAAGTCAAAATAGGTCAAACAGATTGAAACGGAGGGAATAGTATTTTAAAAGGTGGGAGTGTCAGATGACACGTTTTATGCACCACGAAGTGAGGCGTAAGTCTCGAAATATTGGACGTAAATTTTATGGATTTACGGGGCATATATCTCGTGTATCTTCAAGTTTATAGTTTTACTATTAAAAAATAAGTAAAATTAAATTTTTCAGTAATTCTATAAATAAATTTAAATAAATTACTAATAATATAGAGAAAAATATTATAATTATTATTTGAGAAAGATAATAACACAAAAATGAATAGCCAAGATAATTTTTAAAAAGATATCATCATTGATTTCGTCATCAATCTCCACATCTACTATTACTAGTCCTTTCACCCTCAACTAATATTTACATTGATTATTGTTTATAAATTTAAAGAAGGAGAAGGATAAAAAGTGTAATAAAAAAATGACAAAAAATGAATAAAATGATCCCTATTCTATCAATTTCAACCATAATTATCTAAAAAAATATTTGTGTTAGTGTCATTTTCTATGAAAGTTGCTTTCTTATTTATATGTTTTAGTATAACATGAAAATATGATAGCATAAAATATAAATACAACATTATTATACTAATAAAAAAAATATAATTTATAGTAAAAATACTTTTAACACAATAAAAATTATATTTAACGTTCAAGACGTAAAAATTTTACGTCCGGCACTTACATTTTTATGCTCGAGATTTATTCCCTAAAATTTTAAAATGTATACCCTATGAATGTACACCTTTCATTTACGCCTGAAAGCGTTTTTGATATGCTCCACCCAAAACTCACCACGAAATTGACTTTGAAAATACATAATACAAAGACAATAAATTTTATTCTTTCTATTCATGACTTAGTAGAAGTCAACCAAAATATGTCTATGCAATAACTGAATGCGACAGTTTTGTCAAGTGGATATTAGTGCCTTAAATTAACTGCAGCATGCAATAAAGGAATATTTTTTTCCATATACTAAAAAAATCATTTGGAATATACTCTCGGTATATTTTTACTTGTCAATTATATTAAAAATAAATGTCTAATAATATTTGTCAAGTTTGAAAAATCAATAAAAAATTTATTTATTTGTGCCCATTTTACTCGTGGTATTAAATACTACCCATTATGCAATGCATTTCTTAAAGCATTAAATTTATTATGTTCAAAAGGTAATATTATAAAATTACTCTATTATTTATTATTTTTTAAGATATGTGTAAAGTCAATAATGAACAATATTGTTGAACGGAGGGAGTAATTTCCTGTTATGTTTTCTTTTTATACTATATTATTAAGAATCGGACTTAGAGTTAAACAATCAAAATTGTCCAAAAGTGGTACAAATTTTTCTTCTATTAAGAAATGATATACTATTATAGTTTAAAATGTTAACTAAAAATTTAAAATTAGTTTCAAATATCATATAATATGAAATTTATAAATATTTGAAAAAGATGTGTTGGTATTTGTTTCTTGGATATACTAGGTAAGCGAGGAGAGTTAGAGGTAAGTCAAAATATCGAGGAAAGGTGATTAGATTAGATAATTTAGAGCATCGTCTTTGTCATAGTATTAGTCTTATTCATGTAGCTTCTTGCTTTTGAAATCTATTACTATCTGTTGTTTATTGTGTTTCGATTATCGCACTATTTTGATATTGTTACTGTTTCTTTCTAAAATGTTATGTACTATTTTTCTTATTAGTTGTCATATAAGTCGAGAGTCCTTTAGAAATAATTCCTATACATCCACAAAAAATAGAAATAAAATCTGCTTACACTTTATATCCTCATACCCCACTTGTTTCACAGGCTATATGTTGTTGTTGCTTTGGTGTTTGTTTGTAAGTTGTTGCCTTTTCACTTGTTTTATTGATAGTTTGACACAGTGTTCAAGATTTAACTAATTTAATTATTTTATTGCATGCTTGACGAAGCTATTTTCATTATTTTGCACCCATCGATTTATCCAAGAAAAACAAATATTATTGTCCATTATTCATGCATTTGATTTTCTTCCTTGAAGACTCAAAATTTACTTGTCATGATTATCTTCTTGAAAATAGAATTATTTGATTGGTGGTTAATTTTAAAATTTAGTGTCCCTCACTCTAGAAATTATTTTAGAGGACTTTTTCCCAAAAAAATGTATCCTATAAAAGTAGATTTTCTTTTGCCATCAAACAAACTACGTAAATTTTAACTGTATTTTTAGACTTATTTTTTTTTACCATATTGACACGTGAAAAGAAATGTAACTTATAAAAAATTTCATATAATTTTTAAATATCTAAATTATAATTTTAAAATATCAAATTAATCTAGCTTTACACAATACACATAAATTGTTCAAGTGACCATTTAATCCAGTCTATATACTTTAATTTAGCTATCAAAATTAATAAAATTAACTCTATAAAATATAAATATAAGTATTTTTTTAATTTTTTTTGCACAAGTATTTGTTCCTTTTTTCCCGACAAAATGCATTAAATTAGAAGTGTAGAGACTGGATTCGATGTACACTTGATTAATTATTATTATTTTGGTTTTTTACCTGGTGTTTCGTACTCATATTAGAGTTTAGTTTAGTTCTCAAAATTAATTAAATTGACTCTCAAAAAGCTAAATATAAGTATTATTTCTCTTTTTCCATAACTAGAGAGATTTGTTCCTTTTTTCCCGACAAAATGGATCAAATTGATAGTGTAGAGACTAGATTGGATGTACACTTGACCAAAAAAAATTTGATTTCTGACTCAGTGTTCAGTACTCGTATTGAAGTTCAAATAAATTTGAATTTGTGTCAGAAAGTATTATATTGAGAGGTAAAGGTGCTCTTTTTAACAAAGGTGACTTTATAACTAGCGGACTCGAAACCTAAAACATCTAATTAAAAATGAATGAGCATTTACCACTCTACTATAATCCTCGTTAGTGTACACTTGACCAACTTATGTGTATTGTCTATAGACTCCATTCGATGTATACTTCAACCGTCTTAAATGTTTTTTCTTGCTAGTTCTTCTTTCGTTTGCTTGATTTTTAATTAAATATTCTATTGTTTCTTCCATTTTATGTAATACATTAAGGGTCGTTTGGTGTAAGAGACAAAAATAAATAGTTTTGGGATAAAAAAAATAATTCAAGGATAAAATTTTGGTATCTTGTTTGGTTGCTAAGTTTGAGATAACTTATCCCATCATTTATACTATAGTGATGTGAGATATAACTTATCTCAGAATAGCTAATCCCAGAATAATTAATCATGTAATAACTTGTTCCTAACCAAACGATCCCTAAGTATTATTTGTAATCCATTCAAAAAAGAACAATTCCTTTAATGCCAGGTGCCAGCCTGTGTATTTGAACCCCTTTTCATATCTTTGAGATATATTTTTAAATTTAAAACAAAAAACATTTAGTTTTTAATGAGAAGTTTTTGTAATCACATAAATATTATGATATAATTAAGGTCACAAATTTTAAATATAAATATTATGATATATTTAAAGTTATTAATTTCAAAATTGTTATTTTTTAAAATTCTTTATCAATTTAAATTATATCACATAAATTAGAACTGGGAAAATATTTTTTTCGCACACGAGGCATTAATTGTGACTTGTTATTTTCAACGATACTTAAATGGTTTTGAATCTAGTACTATGTTTGTGTCAGAATACTTGTCAACTTGCTTTCTTCCACTCAACTTGTTTGAATTTTTACCAATTTTTAAGGGGGCGTTTGGACATGTTTTATTATGAAATTTGAAAAAAAAAAGTGAAAAATATATTTAAAAATTAGAGTTGGTGTATGGCTATAAATATAAATCAAAATTATTTTTAAATTTTCATGAATAATTTAGATTGAAAAAAGTAAAAATATTTTTTTTATTTATAAATCAAAAAAAAAAAGAAAAAAAAAGAGGCTCAGGCTTCTTATTTTATTTTATCATTACTATTTCTTTCTAGATATTCTCAAAGATTTTATGCGACGAAAATCTACAATAAAGGAAGTTGATATTTTCTTTTAAAAAAGACAAACTTTTTTCCCATAATTTATTTGGCCAATTTTTTAAAATTAATTTATTTTGATTATTTTTTTTAATAAAAGTACTTTTGATGAGATAAAACTTCCGTTTCACTAATCAATTTGAAAAGCATTTTGAGCATCAATTAGTATTTAATCAATTTTTTTAAAAATGCTTGTATTTTTTCAAAAGTGTTTTATTTTTAAAATCTACTTTTTTCGCTTCTTAAAAATAACTTATACTGCTCAACAACACTTACTTTTTTCTAAAAATTTGACCAAGCATTTCACCTTTTTTAATAAATAATATTTTTTTAAAATAAATAAATAAATACTTTTGACCTCCCAAAAATTTAATCAAAGATAATTTGAATGTTATTCCTACCCTATTAAAATAGAAAACACTTTATTTAGAAAGTGGAGATATTATAATTTTGAAGAGTAGTTCAACAAATTTTAAGTTTAATTTTTTATAGTTTTATCAGAAATCCGTCATGTTCATTCGTGGAACCATGGAAGTAATTTATTGCACAAAAGATATATACAGTACAAAGACAATAAATTATATTCAAAAAAATAATTAAATTGACTTAATAGAAGTCAACTAAAATATCTGAATATATATGATACCGTTCCTTAAATTAACTGCAGCATGCAATAAAGAAGACCCTGCAAGAAAAAATTGTACGTAGTTTTTTCAAGAGATTTACTCGTGGACGTTTTGAACATAAGAATTTTTCACTATTTTCTTAAAAAATATTTATTTTATTCATAAAATAATGTTTGGTCATAAAAATTTCAAATACAACTTGAAGTTATATTTGGGAAAGTGAAAACACTTAAAAAGTTATTTTCACTTTTTTCCATTTTACTATTCCATTTTTTAATTATTTTAAACACATTAAATTCTAAAAAATCTATTCAAAAAGATATGCCCAAACACAACTTCAACTCCAACTCCAAAAATTCTCCTTATATTATTGTTAAATGTTAAGAATCGGTCTTAGAGTTAAATTGGATCAGATTGCTTTATTTAATAAAGTTAAGATTTAAATAATCAGAATTGTACAAAAGTGATACACATTTTTTCTTCTATTAAATGAAATGATACATAAACTGTAGTTATGGTTTAAAATGTTAACTAAAATTTTAAAAGTAGTTTCAATCTTATAAAACGAAATTTATAAATATTTGAAAAAAGATGCATTGGTTCTTGTTTCTTGGATATATTGGATACGTGGAGAGGTAGAGGTAGATTGGAAAAGTATTAGGAGAGGTGATTAGATAAAACATGACGCAATTTTAGCTTGTCGAGGACATGACCTTAGATAAGAGAGTATGTAAGTCACAAATTAGGGTAATGAGTTAGCAGATAGTGAAACATTGTCTTGCTTTTCAGTGAGATTAGAAAGCGTCGTGTATGTCATAGTATTAATCTCATTCATGTAGTTTCTTGCTTTGGATATTTATTACCATCTGTCGTTTATTGTGTTTCAATTATTGTACTATTTTATTGTTGTTATTGTTCCTTTTTCTGAGTGTTCTGTACTTGTTTCCTTATTAGTTATCATGTCTTGTGCATTGATATTTTTCCTTTGAGAAAATACATAAAAAAAAATTTAAACTTTGCTCGACAACTTACTTTACCACTTAAACTTAATTAATAATTATATACCCCCCTTAACAACTTTGAAGTGAATTATTTTCAACCCTTAAAATATAATCCCAGTCTCGCAATGGAAAGTGGATTACACACGCGCCATGTCACCGCCAAATCAACACTACCTCTCAAATTTTGAGAATGCAAAGAGATGAAAATCAAATCTCCTTTTTTTAATTTCATTTTAGGTAGATTTAAATCTCAAATTTCACTCGTCGGAGGCGGCGAGTATTGTAACCGGAAATACATAAAACGGTAAAAATGGGTGAACACATTCACTCACCCCCTGTTTTCACCTCCGATATAAATTCATTATTTTTTCTTAGCAAAAAAATAAAAATTTTGTTTGAATTTCTTTCGCTGGCGATCAAAATTTTCATCCAAAAGACGTCGAAGACGATGAACCCACCCCTATTTCACCTCCTATATATACTTGTGTATAGTGTGGAGTTTGAATAAGAATAAAGGGGGTGGGAAGAGGGGTTAAAGAAGGAGAAAAGGGGTGGGGGATAAGAAGTAGAAAATAGGGCCGGGCAAGGAGGGGGTGGGTGGGGGGGGGGCAGTGGGTAGTGGGGTGTGAGGAAGAAGAACTGAAAATAGTATAGGCTGAAAAGAAAAAAAAGGTGGGGCCCACTTATTTTTTTCATTTTTTAATTATTTACGCGCTTAATCATTTTTTGTTTGCCACGTCATCGATTAGGGTGGAAAATAATTCACTCCAAAATTGTTAAGGGAGTATATAATTATCGATTAAGTTTAAGTGCTAAAGTAAATTGTCGAGCCAAGTTTAAATTTTTTTTATGTATTTTCTCTTTTTCTTTTCATTATAACTACTTTGATTTGTTGTATTTGAATCGAGAAACCTTCATAAACAACCTTTTTATTATCACGAGATAGGAATGAGATCCGCATATACTCTATTATTTTTAAATCTCATTTCTAAGATTTCACTCCTTATGTTATTGTTGCTACTGCATTGGTATTTGTTTCTAAGTTGTTGTTGCCTTTTGACGTGTTTTATTCATGCTGTGTTATTCAAGATTTAATTAACTATAGCTTATTTTATTACGTGCTTGACGAAGTTATTTTCCATTATTTTTCACCCATCGATTTATCCAAAACAATATATTGTACATTATTCATGCATCTAATTTTCTTCCTTATCGGTGACTCAGAATTTACTTGGTCATGATTATTGGAGTTGATTATGAGTTGGATGACTTGAGATTAATTATAAAGTTTATAAACGGAGAATTAGAATTTGTTTTAGAAATTCTTCTTGAAACTAGAATTGTGTGATCGGTGGTTATTTTTAATAGCATCTACTTGTAGGCGTTTGGCCATGAGAATTTTTCATTATTTTTTGAATTTTTTTTTTTTAAAATAGTGTTTGGCCATAAAAATTCAAAATACAACTTGAAGTTGTATTTGGAAAGGGTGTTTTCACTTTTTTCCATCTCATTTTTTTCACTTTTTAAATTATTATTTCTTTTGAAAAATTCTAATTTTTTTCATTTTCATAAAATAACCCCATTTAAGTTACATTTTATTTTCAAATCATATTTTATGTTTTTTTTTAAATATATATTTAAAATCTAGATAATTATTGCAAAAGTTATGGCCAAACACAATCCCAACTCAACTTCAACTTTGAAAATTTCAAAAAAGTGAATTTTTTTTTGATTCTCATGGCCAAACGAGGGTAAAGAAAGAAGTTCCTTTCTTTGAAGTTTGAACTAAAAAAGAATATTGATTGTTGGACAACGTGAAGATCGCTATCTCGATTTAAAATAATCAAACGTTTATCACGAGTCACATGAGCACTCCACCAAGTAAAATAATTGTGATATCCCCATCAAAAGTAATCATTTTCTGCAATAATTATAAATTAATTTATAATAATAAACACAATCAAATATGTATAAATTTTAATAAAAAATTTAGTACATAAACATAATATGAGCCAAAATTATTGAGTTCCTCGGAACCGCACCTATTGCGTCCCTCACTCAAAAATCTTTTTTTAGAGGACTTTTTTCAAAATAAATGTCTTGTATAAGAACTACTTTTTGTGATGAAAAAGATATATGATTTTGATAAAATACAAACGCTAGAAAATATTGAAGGCATTTTAAAACTTCTATGAATTTACTATTTTACGCGTTTTGGATATGTTCCTTGATTTGTTTGAACAAGTCTAATACAATATATATGTATATAAAAAAAGATGTGTATAAATTACTATTCTTGCTCATAATGTGTACAAATTATTATTCCTGCTCATGTAATCTTGTCTTATTATATTTGGGGGAAAAAAGCCACTTAACTATTGGCAATTGACAATCAAATTCACAGACTAATAGTTAATAATTCAGTTTTCGTCTTAAATATTTTCAAACAATAAGTTATATATTTCATATGTGAAAATAGCACTTAAGTTGGACAAGTCATCATAGACCTTGTATGGTGTGTGTGTATGATATATCCTAACTACATAGTTCTGATTTAACAATTGGGGCGGAGCTATAAGCTTGTCTACGAGTTCGGCAGAATTCAGTAGTTTAATTTGACTCAGATTATATATTCGTATTTAAAAATTCACTTAATATGTATAAATAATTTATTCAGAACCCAATAAATTTGCTTCTCAAAAATTCAAAACTCATAAACTCAAAATCTTAATACCACCTCTTCGTAATCGTACTAATCAAACAGTACAATTTGTCAATTTCCATATACAACAACAACATACGCAGTAAAATCTCATAAGTAAAGTCTAAAAAAGATAGAGTGTACGCTGACCTTATCAATACCTAGTAAAAATAGAGATGTTGTTTCCGAAAGAGAATTTGTCAATTTCCATATGAGAAAAGAATATTAGTAGTTCATTCCCATGAAACTCATAAGCAAATGAATAATTATGAGATGAGCCAACAAACATAGACTAGGCCACATTGCTGATCAAATGAACTAGTCAATGTTTTAAATTTTATGTTTCAATTTGCTTAATTCTTATATTTGTCTTATTTTTTTAGACTTACTATATTTAATTAGCATTCAATTAACAAGTACGTCCACTCGACTTATCACTAATCATCATACCCATATTGAGTATTAATTATTTGGTACGTCTTCTAATCTGTTTGAATTCTTCATCATTCTTTTTTTATTATTTTTGATTGAGACTTCTGCAAAATAAATATGACCTTAATTAAATTATGGGGAAGGATCATATTTTTCTTTCTCCCCACCCTCCTCCCTTTTGTGGTAATAGAATTACCTGTGTTAAATAATCTGTACTTATATTTGAGGAATATTCACTATTAAAAAGTCATTATTTTTTCACTAAAATTTCTCATTGAAAAATATTCAGTGGCATTTCGAACAGTTATTTTAATTGAATTGGTGAGAAAAAAAACTAATTATATTTTCATATGAAAAAAATAGCAAGTTTTTTACTATTTCAATGAGAATATATTTTTACTGTGCAATTTTTTAGTGAGCTAATTCAATAAAAAATAAATAAATAAATTATATTTTATAACATAAATTTCTCACTAATTCAAATAGGAAAAACCTTTGTTATTATTAGTGATTTTTTTTTAACAAGGGAGAGGGTCAAAAAGTTTGAAAGTGGTTATTGATTAATACCTATCTGTTGGTAAAGTAAATAACATTTTAAGTCAAACACAATCTCCCACTAACAAACATTTTTCCCTACTTCCAACATATTACTCCCACCATTTCTAAAGGGTTGTCACATTTTTTGTTTGTACGCTCTTTAAAAAAGATATTAATAAAAAAATAATTTGATTAAATTATTTTTATTTATTATTCTTTTTTATTTAATATTTTTTTCTTTTATATTGTATTAATATTTTTTTATATTTATGATTAAGAATAAAAATGAAAACAAATAACTAATTATATTTTAATATTGTAAAATGACAAATATATGAAATATTTATTTTTAGTAAAAATGACAAGTATTTAAAAATAGAGGGAGTAGTCTTAGTCTTCTTGTCCCACGAAGAACACAAATGAGAGCTTTGTCAATAATTCTTTCAAAAAGAAAACGAACTATTCAATCGAAATCAAACTAAATAGAAAACACTGACCAAATTGAATAAAATTGTATCCAAAAAGAGAAAAATTAAGTCATATCGAACTTAATTTAATTTGATTGTGGTATATTATCTTTATAAAAATCAAATATCGCAAATATTAAATAAATTTTTCATAATTTTATCATTGTCTAATTAAACTAAACACATTATTAAATTTAGTCAACTAAGTATTTAACACTTTGGCTAAATTTTTAAAAATTTCATGTTCATTCATTATAGGTGATATCTTGATTAATCACCTTATAAATAATCTCAACAACAACGTTAATATATTCATCCGAGCCATATAAATCCACTATTTAAAATCCATATGCATTATTCATGATTATCTCAGTCACCAGTTTCACAACTTTTATTAATGTTCAAGTTAAGGCTTTTTATTTATGTATGGTCACCCCAACCACAACCCCACTCAAATAACTTTCACAATCATAAATATATGATCTTATATTATATATTAAATGAGTGACCAAAATGAATGTAAATTATTTTAGGCTTCTCAACAATATTGTTTTATCGAGGTTTATTAAAAACAGTCTTTGTATATATTTTCATAAGATATAGAGGGTAAGATTGCGTACATTTCTCTGCATACCTCATTTGAGGGATCACACTAGATATGTTGTTATTGCAAAAAAGAAAAGAAAAAAGAAGACATAGTACATAAACGTGCCCTTTAACTTGAATTCAGCTTATATCTATGTTCTCCAACTTTGAATGTACACAAGTAGACAATGAGACTTGTATAAAGTAGAACAAGTAGACACATGCGTCCTACGTGAGGTTCTACGTGGCGATTCACATGAGATGCCACGTAGGACGTGTGTGTCTACTTGTTCAACTTTATACAAATTTAAATGACTACTTTTGTATATTCAAAGTTGAAGGAATAGATGTCAGTTGAGGCCAAGTTAAAAGAACACATTTATATATTATGCGAAACAATAATAGGAGGGGAAAGCTGATAAATGATGATAACTCCTTTAAGAGTCCGTTTAAATTGACTTATTGTTAAGTGTTTTTTAAGTCAATAATTTTTAAGTTTTTTTATAGTGTTTGCGTAAAGTAAAAAAGTATTTTTGAACACTTTAATTTTAAGTCAAAAACTAAAAAAAAAAACTAAGAGTGAAAAAGTTGGAATTTCCAACTTAAAAAAGCAGCCTAAAATAAATCTATAGTAACAAGCACTATTTGGTTCCTTTCCCAGTCAACAACGTTGTTTCTTTTCTTGTAGACGCGTGGGGGGGGGGGGGGGGGGGGAGGGAGGATTTGTCTAAATTCTCTGAATTATAGTACAACTTGTTAGTCAATGCTGACTTCTTTAGAAAATATATATTGCTAGTAGATTCAAAATTTCAAATATATAGCATCAACCAATTTGTACAAAATTCATACAATTATAGTACAACTTGTTAGCAATGTTGACTAATTCAGGTTAATTACTTTGTCTCTGTTTAACCCTTTAAAGCTAGCTCAACCAATTTGGTCAAGTAGGTGGGGATTTAATTTCCAACAGAACACAAAGAAGCCCAATGGCTAATTTTGTTCTTGTTGAGTTCTTTTTTTTTTTCACCCAATGTCCGATACTTGTATTGGAGTCGGATTAAATTCGGATTCGCGCCGGGAAGTCTCACATTAGGGAAAAAAGCGCTCTCTAAAAAGGCGACTCTATACTCAGGAGACTCGAATTCGAGATTTCTTATTAAGGATGAAAGAGTGTTTACCAATCTACTACAATCGTTATTGGTGTTCTTGTTAAGTTAACTCTTAAAGAAAAAACGTTGCATATCTGTTAACACCAGGAAGTTTATAGAACGATCATTAAAAGAATCATTTCAAGTCAAATTTAGCTTCACTAAGAAACGAAATCAAATATTATCACACACTAATTAAGTAGGCGTTTGACCATAAATTTCAAAAGTTTTCATTTTATTTGGATTTTTTATGGAGAAGATAAAGTTGTGTTTGGTTATACTTCTTGCAAATAATATCTATAATAATGTTCATGCTTGAATGGACTTAGATAGAAGTAAAAAAGTGAATGTTAGTTGCACTACTTAAAAAATGTCAAAATCCGAGGGCCAAAACCAACGGACAACCTGATTTTTTGCCTAAAAACGATCCAAAACCGACATACTCGATTATGATGGGTTTAACAAGATTGGACATCTTGATGGATTTATTTGGACAGTTAATTTATGATGGGTTAACCAGACTCGATTATGATGGGTTTTGGACATCTTGATGGATTTATTTGGACAGTTAATTTATGATGGGTTAACTTGGACTGGCCTAAATCAACTCCTTTATCAAAAGAGGAACTTTCATAAATAGCAATTAGTAAGTACTTAACCAGGCCTTCATAGATATACTTTGCTTAATTATAATTCTTAGTAACATTTTCAATAGCAATTGTATAATCTCGACATACAAATATAAATACAAGCATACAAATACAAATAGAGTTGAGTACGGTTGATTGAGAGAATATACAATCCGTATTGTATATTTTGTGGAATCTCGGCATACCAATACAGATTTACAAATACAAATCCGTATTACATATTTTATGAAATTTCGATATACAAATACAAATACAGTTGAGTGTTGATTGAGAGAACGGTAAAATAATTTAAAACATAAGGTGCGACATATAATTGAAATAAACTATTGCTATAGAGCGTAATTAGGCATAAATACTTTTCATGTTATGTAATTTTTCCTTATCAAAATTACTCTAACCCAAATCTATTAAAATTTGGACAAATTAGATGAATTATATAAATTAGGGTTAATTCACTTCATATAATTTCCACATTTAAATTGAAGCTAATTGTTTTATAGCTTTTGTGGCTGAACTAGTTGGAGGCTTAGCTCCCATATCCCTTAGGTTTGTGCTTTTGATGGGTTTGTTGGGCCCAATCGTCAAGCATTTCTTGTTTGGGAAACTTAAAGAAAATATTTAAGTACTATTTATAGCAATAATAAAAAAAAATTACTGGACACTTATAATAAATTTATAATACAGTTTTAAAATATATTGTAGAGAAAAATTTATAAAATACATATAATACAAATTTTATTCATGAATATACATTTATTACACCCTTTATTGTACTTATAATACATTTAAATTGCATGCATAATTCACTTTTAATACATAATACAGATTTATCATAGTATTACTATAGATGGTATTAAATAAAAAGTGTTGCTATAAACTGTATTATTATTTATTAAAAAGTACTCACCCACATTATTTTCACTTCTTGTTTTAACAAGTTACATATTTAGTCAGTAGATTAGAATAATTACATTCGCTAGTTAAATAAATTAAAAAATATATATTATCTTTTATTAAAAATAATATTTTATATATATTATACAATAATATATAAAAACTATATATTTTGCTAGTGAACCGCTATACAAAATGTAATTTTTCCTTCTTCCTTTTATTTTTATAAATTTTTGTGGTCATTTTAGCATTTCAAAGTTCAAACCATTTCTAATTCATACAAATATATTGACATTTTCTCAAACACTTCATTTAAATTGCCCGGATCCTTATATCTCTCGGACATTAATTACGTCAATAAATATCGATATTACCAAAATTGTATCTTAAAAACTTATGGGATTTATAGTCATATATATGAGTAAGGATTGCGTATCAGTCGGTTCAATTCGGTTTTGAAGTTTATCGGTTATCGATTTGTAGACATGCTAAATCGTTATAAAAGTATTAAGATATTGATTTATCGATTATTGGTCGTTATCGGTTTAACCGTTAAAATTTCACACACAATTTTTTATTTATTAAAAATCAGTTAGAAACAAGGTGAGAAACCAAATGAACCATGCACATGAGTTGACATATTAGATATTCTTGCTCAAAAGCAAACACTGGCACCTTCTTGAATGACCGAGAGTTTGAGAAGTCAAAAATGAAAGTATGAAACTAAACCTTAAATCAATTAAGGACTTTATACACTGAATGGTATAAATATAATTTATTAATTTACTATCGAATTATCGATTCACTCATTAAGAAAAAACTTCAAATCATTAAGAATCTTACCAAAATCGCTAAATCAATAACCATTACCGATAAATCAATAACTTTTTTTCAATTTAGGTTATTGGTTTCAATTTCGTTTTGAACAGACCTAATATGAATTCGGCATGACTTGCGAATAATTTAACAAGATGAGACTTTTTATGCATCTATCTTCCCGCCTAAGATGGACCCCTTGTCTATATTGTTGAAAAGACAAGATATTAGAATCTCATTTTCGACGGTAAACATATCAATTTAATTATTTTTATTACATATGAGATAGCTCTTTATAGCCTCTATGACAACTTCTCTTGAACTAGCGTAACTTTTGAACAATTTAATAAGGTAGTTATAAAAAAAAACATAAAACTACACTAATCTGACATAACTTGTAAACAATTTAAAGAGATAGCTTAAAGAAAATAGCACAAAATCATACAACTCATTTTACAATTTTTTAATTTATTAGTCAATTTGTTTGTTTCTCAAAAGAATAGTTACATATGAGGATCGAACTAACAACCTCATATGAGATTGAAAAACAAGTAAATTAGTCAGACAAAGCTACATACAAATTTAATTATTTTACAGTTGTAATAATCTATTTTATAGTCTATAATGTGAATTATTTAGTATTGCTTGATAAACTATCGTTGATTCATTTAAAAATAAAAGAATATATCAAGGAAATATATAGTAATGTACTTGAATTATGTTTTGTTAATATGATCTACAGTATTATTTTCAAATAAGATATCATTAAACTGATCTGATCTTTCTTCACTTTTTTAATAAAAATATCGCTTACAAAAAATTCAGCATCCGCCACACTGAAATAAGGGTTGTTAAAGTTGGAGAAAAAAGAACGAATATATTAATCATGTTATTTTGATTAAATTTAAAAATAACTAATTTCACACGATTGTCAAAAGTGGGGACCAAATATAAATACTAGCACAAAAAATAACCCTTTCGTATCTAATATAGTGATTAGTGGGTAATTATGACCAAGAAAAAAGTTTAAAAAGTATTCAAGGAAGAAACATAGAACCATGAAAAACGACATGTTTTTTTTTCCTATTGATTTGCAATAATCAATGGGTAGAATAACCCTCTTTTTGTGGCTGCAAAGTTCGACGATGACCAACAAGAAAAAAAACTTTTTGTTAAGAATATGAAGCCACAATTTTGTAAATAGTTTAACTACTTTTTAATAACCTGAATGTCTTAGATGGTATGAACTCTAGGTCTATATTTAACAATCCTTTAGAAGTGGCGGAGCCAAAAAATTTATTTGGAGGCGTCAAAATATAAAAAAGTAAGCACATGGAAAAAAAATTCTATTAGTAAAATATAGGAGTATACAAAACTGAATCGCAAATCGAATCAAACCGCAAATCGAATCAAATCGCAAAAAAAATTCGACTAATGGTTTGGTTTGACTTTAACTAAAAAACGTCAAACCGAACCGAACCAACTCGATATTATATGTATACTATTTTTAAAAATATTTTATACATAAAAATATTCATTGTGATGTAAGTTATAAATATTTCTTCAACTTTTTCATAGTTTTTATCTTTCAACATATTATTTCAAGTTTAAAATTAGAATTTTAAATGGTCCAATAAGTCTTTTTACAACCCATAAATATTAGTAACTCAAATAGAGCCCAAATCAATACGAATGTTAACAAAAGATTATTCAATCCAATACTAGGAATGACAATCATGTTAGATATTTATTCTTTAATTTTACATAAATACATAAACTAATTTATTTTTCTGTTTAATATTTAGTCATGTAGTTAATACTTATTAGACTTATTTTAGCATGACTTAATACTTTTAAATTATGATTATTTTTATTATGAGTTATTAATATGCAATATTTATTCTATGCGATCTCATTATTTTTTGGTTGAATATTTTATTGTCATCACTCACTTCATATATTCCAAATAAAGTGAATATATTTTGTGTTATTATTTTAAGAAATACCTTAGATAATTATATTTTGCTCGGGCTAAAGAAATATTTGAAGCACAAGTTAATTATATGTTTGTATGAAACTTTATCGAAAAAAACCCGAAAAATCTGAGAAGATCAAAAAAAATCCGAGGTTGAAAAACCCGACTTTTATTGGTTTGGTTTGGTTTGGTTTATAAATTAAAAAACCCGACGCTAATGATTTGATTTGGTATTTAAAAAATCCGAACCAACCCAATCCATGTACACCCCTAGTAAAATATAACGTAATGGAATAGATAGCACCATTAAAAATAGTACTAAATACATCTTTTTTTCTAGATAAGCAACCAAACAACCACTCAAAAGCATATGATTTATTCAATTTCATATGTCATTTTTAATAAATTTCATGGTCGAAAAAGCCCTATGTAATGGTAGTTGGCATAGGCAAAAAAAGTATTTTTTTAAATAAAATAAAATTGGAGGTCAGTGAAGGAGAAATGTAGGAGGAAATTACAAAATATGAAATTGAACATGTGTCAACGAGGTGAAAGTTTAGGTAACCAATCAAATAAGCTACTGAAATTCTCCATAATCAAAACAAGTTTTACTAAGCGAAATATAAGAAGAAAATTTAAATGATGTTTGCCTTAATTAATATTCTTGAAAGATCACAAAGTCCATTTAAATTGGAGAAACTTTCCGTAATCACAAACTACAAGCTAATTTTCAAGAGCATCAAAGTAACAACAACATATCCAGAACATTTTCATTAGTGGAGATTCTCAAGAGTACTTATAATCTATACTTTGAGTTCTTTGTTGGACCGGCCTTTGAAAAATTTAAATAAATTTTTTATCTTGAAAATAATTCTTTCGATTGGATGATTTTTTTTTTCCGAATTAGGTTGATTATGAAAGGCCAAACTTTAATAATAATTTTAAAAAATGAAAAAAGATAGATCAGGTTACACCTATTTAACTAGCTTATATGATACAACTAAACAAAAATGAGATTGGAAACTTTATTAGGGGTATCAACATATCTTATCTAAACGTGATAATAAAAATTTGTCCTATTTATATAATGTAATTTTTGGAAAAAGAAATGTTGCTTGACACTCCTTGCACATGAATAGCTCCGTCCATGATATCGAACACAAAAAATAAATAAGTAATTTACTTATTTTTTTAAAAAATATTTTTCCTAGCGCAACCTAAAAAAGAAAGGCAATATGATAAATTTGGATCGCGTCATGTGATTGACATAATTAATCATAATTTTAGCCCTTCAGGCTTCAAGGCCCTATGCTCTTTGATAACAGAGGGG
This sequence comes from Jaltomata sinuosa, assembly GCA_003996215.1. Taxonomy (NCBI): domain Eukaryota; kingdom Viridiplantae; phylum Streptophyta; class Magnoliopsida; order Solanales; family Solanaceae; genus Jaltomata; species Jaltomata sinuosa. The sequence goes on from QJPP01000389.1 coordinate 297,224, forward strand.
CTTCAAATTATTTTATTTGTTATTTTTATTAAAAATAGATAAATCATATTAATACTTTTTTTTTGTTCATTATTATTAAAAAACGAAAAATGGTATTCAAATATTGTGCCCGTGCACACCTCTAGTGAAGTAATTAAGTAATGGAACTCGACTTAGAAAGAACTAGAAGCTTTTCAGAAAGATGACATAAAATGGGAACAACATGATTCTTTTATTATTATTCTTTTGTCTCTACATTAACACATAGTGTGAATTAGCTAATATATAAAAGGGACTTAATATCTATTATAGAAATATAAAAAAATATTTAATTATATATAAATAGTATATTTTTTTATTGAAGGAAGTCTAAATGAACCCTCTCGATCAGCAGCTGATCCAGAATTTTCACTAAAGGGGTTTGAAAAACAAAAATATAGTGCATGCAGTTTGAACATGGAATCTCAAAGCGAATTTTGAACTCCCTAAATCACTAAGCCAATCTCTAATCTTGTGTTTACGAAATTCAAAATTTATGCATATATACATAAAAAATAAAATAAAAATTATTATTATATACAATGTAATTTTTTATCGAGAAAATTCGAATTAATGAAGACCGTGACAACAGGGGCGGAGCCACGTGGAGGTCAGGGTTCATCCGAACTCCTTCGTTGAAAAATTACACTGTATATATAAGACTAAATTTCGATTTTATGAGTATATGTATCATAATGAACCCTCTCAACACAAGTGAGAGGCTTAGCTCAGTGGCCAAGGGGGTTCAATCTTGCCTCTGTCACCCAGGTTCGAGTCTTGTTCTCCTCAATTTTTCCTCCTTTTTTTGCTTTAGTTTTTCCCATAATAGGTGCTGATATGGGCTTCTTTTTTGGGTGGCTATTTTTGGGCTCTAGAACTTTATTCTTATTTGTTATTTTTTTATGCTATTTTTACTTCTCAATTTGTCTTTATTCAAATTTTTTAGGCACATATTTTTTTAAATTTGCTAACTCTCTTTTCATTTACTCAATCGAAGAAATCTTTTTAAAAAACAATGAATTATTATTAAACATGAAATTTAGGGAGAAAAAATATTCTTTTAAAAATAAGGCCAATTAAACCTAATCAAATGAAGAAATTTAAAAGTTGTGAATATCCTTTTAACAAAATTATTTAATTGAATTTTCTTTTTTTAATTTCACGGTATTTATTTTCTATTTTATTCATTTTTATTCTAAGGAGATGAAAACTAAACTAAACTAAACTTATTTAATTTATTCATTATTTATCTTTTTTTTTCAAATAATTGACCTAGTAAATTGAACTAAATAAACTAAAAAATTGACGATGTCATTTATTTACCTTTTGAATATGCATTATAATATTAGTAACTCAATTCTTACACTTCTTAAAAGAATTTTGGCGATTTTCAAAGTAATATATGATTGAATGTGTACTAATATAGGATTGAAAAAAGTTCAAAATAGAATATTGTAGAATAAAAGAAAAAAAGCACAAGAAATTTAAGAAGGCTCGATGGAGGAAGGTAAAAGTAGGACGAAACGCTAAATGGGACACGACAAGCCAAATTAAATTTAGCGGGTTAGGGTTAGTCTTTCCCTCCCCCGCCTCGCTATGTTTTTCATCCTATTATTTTCACCTGTTTGTTTCTTCATATTTTGAACCCCCTTAGTAAAAATTCTGGCTCCGCCACTACGTGACAACCCCCTAAATCTGCTCCTGCTCTAGTCCCTACCTTACTCCGCTCCTGTATCAAATTCATGCACCACAATATGGCAATTAATATTTGCCAGCTGAAAGAAGATTACACTCGTATGCAAACCAAAGATGACTAACTTAAAGAGTCAAAATAAGCTGATGAAATTAAATTGCAGCTCGACTTTTCCAGAATATCCAGGCAGTAATGCATGTTGAATGTTGATGACACATTTGCCTGAACATCTCAACTACAATATTAATAACAATGACATACTCAGTATCACGATGGGATACCCAACTTTGGTAAAGGAATCGGATAGCAAGATGAAGTTTCTGTGATCATTCTATGACATTTTATATTTAATCTCAATATCGATAGATAAATCTCGATAAGAAAGAGCGCGCTAACGGTAATGGATGAAAGGGAAGAGGGACGAAGTGAAGACGGGGTTTACTCAAACGAGTTGAATAAGCAAGCCAATAAGATCAAATTGCTCTTGTTGAACCAGCTACTAATCACCAAGTCCTTTGTTTAGCCAAATCAGCAGTCCTATATTATGCCCTTCAATGACATTGTCTTTCGACCGTACGACATTACTGGAATTCCTTTTTGGGATAAATTGAAAAAGGTATGGTAGTGATCTCACTCCACGCATTGCACACTTTGTTCATCCAAGCTGGGCAGAGCTAGGTTCAAGATAGAGAAATCTTACCCTTATCATGCATGTGACATAGAAAAGGTGTTTTCTATAGACTAGCCCTCGACTCAAGAATTTTAATGTTTTCAAAATAAAGGTAAGAAAAAAAAAGTACCGACAACAAAAATCAGACGGGAAATAATATAGTACAGTACAGTGCCGGCTCAACTGTATTAGAAAAAAGGCAACCGCCTTAGCCCCCAAAATTTGAGGGGCCTCATTCTGTTTTAGTAATAATAGATTATAGGTTTTTTATAAGAAAAATATTAGATATTATTTGTAGAAAAAATAAAAATTTTATATAAAAGGAAAAAAATATATTAGAAAATGTTTGATATATCTAGAGTACTATGTCTCAAGAAATATTAAATCCATTGGTTCTATTAATTGAAGAAGAATTATTAGAAGAAATCGATTATAAAAAAATAATTAACAAGTTGCATCTCAGAAAAATTGAGAAGTAGACTTTGTAAAAATATATATTATTTTTTCTTAAAAATTTAAGGTCTCCGTTTGATTTTGACCTTACGCCACAAATATGCTTGAGCCCCCACGATACAGAGTTATAATATAATGATACTGATAAGTAGAAAAGGAAGCAGTAAATATACTCTAAACTAGAATCATGCTCTCCCACTAGAAAGAGAAAATTACCCGACTATCTACTAACGTAACCTTTTATCCTAGCAAATTTTTGATTTTATATTTTTCTATCTAGGATCATATTTTCGATGAACTAAAAATGAGACATCATATCTAATCACTTCACCCAACTCTTCCTTAGGCAACTTCCACACTTAGCATCCTATCTAGACTTTACCTCTCTTTATTTACGTATATTTTATTTAGAGTATGGACTTCAACAAATATCTAAAATCCAAGTGTGCTTCGATCGATCAGTAAATGCATTATTTATATTGCTAAATTTTACTAAATAATATAATTGGGTAGCCAGTATTTATTACAAAAAATGATTCGAGAAGTGTCAAAAATATATAAAGAGTACACATATTGTTATAATATGAAACTCAAATAAAGCAATTGTAATTAACTTGTTTGGATGGTTGTTACCCATCGTATTGTATTACGTTATTAGTTTAAATATAATATTTATTTTGATTATTATTTAAATCTTATTGTAATGTATCGTTAAATTTATCATATATAATAATGAAAAAATTATTTTATGTAACGATCGATTTTGTGTGATCGCATCATTGCTTTTTCTTTTTCATTATGTCTTTACGTATTATCTAATTATGACATTTTATCCTTTCTTTTTGTAATAACTTTACTTTCCTTGTCGATTTATCCTAGATATGTGAAATATGTAACGCCTGAATGGTACAATCCATTCAAACTTGTATTTATCAAAATAATATATGTTATTACAGTATAATACAATATAATATAACAACGATAGGTAACAACTATCCAAACAAGGTGCGAGAAAAACCGATATGACGTAAGTAAATTAAGGATATAGTAGTCAAAAGGCACAGAAATATCAAGGGAGCTACAGTAAATTCATTTCACATTCAATAAATAAAGTCGCTTCATTTAGCTGAAATGATAGTATTAGTACAAAAAGATTAACTTTAAATAACTAAAATACCCTCAAAATAACATTATTGACATAAAGCATACGTAGTGATGGAAAGATCCTCCGTTGTGGCTGACCCAACGCCTTCGAGTTATTGGCTCGTTCAACCGGGCAACATTTTATGAGTATATATTAGTACTAGTGAAGGTAAAATTCGTGTTACGCACGGGGTAAACATCTAAATCATAAAATTGTACTTGATGTGCTCAGATATATTTAATCAATCCTTTTCAAGTCTTAATTAAAAGATATTCTGTAGAATGCTTAACTATTTAAGTGTCTTTGTATATATTAAACGATAAATATTCACAAATAAAATATTCTTTAATGTTATTTACTTTCTTTAGGTTGCATACTATATTATTTTCTCTAAATCTTTTTATAAAGTTATCGTTTTAGTTTGAACTTCGAAATAATATTAAAAGATAGTTAGTTATAAATAATATGAAACTCAAACAAAGCAACTGTAATTAACTTGTACACACACAAAAAAATATTTTTATTCAAAGAAAATTAAAAGAAAAGAAGATGACACCAAAAAAAGCTATGGAGAGAGAGAGAGAATGTCTAAGGAGCCGTTTGGCTACAAGAATTATTCACTCTTTTTTGAGATAATTTTATATTTTATTTTAAAATTAGTGTTTGATCATAAAAAATCTAAATTCAACTTGAAGTTGAATTCCAAGTTTGAAAATAACTTATAACATATTTCTCAACTTTATCTTCATAATTTTAAATAAAATGCTATCTAATCTCCTTTGTAAAAAGTATAATCAAACACAATTAATCTTCAACTCGAATTTTATAAATTTTTTAAATAAAAAATAAAAAAATAACATCTAGTGTATTAGTACATTTGGTATTTTTGTCAATTAAAGAACAAGTGATTTTGTTCATGTATAAGCCGTGAAGCATATAGTAAAAATGTACATATTAATTCTAAATAACCAAAATACCTTTAAAATAACATTATTGACATCAAGCAAATATGTTGATGGAAAGCTCCTTAATATTATATGGGATTTTTATAAAAACATACCGTTTAATAAAAATAATTATATTTACATAGTCCATAAAAATAATTACACTTGTATAGCTCATTTTTACACGATATACAATTTTATATAACTTTATACATCATTATACAACTTTATACAATAATATACACTTACTGTACACAAATGTATAGACTTGTATAATAAATGTATAAGAGGTGTTTATACTCACTTTTACATTGTTATACACCTTATACATAATTATACAATATATATACACATATATAATATTTAAATAATTTAAATTTTCTTTGTTTCTTTGTTTGTTTTACCGGGTGTCTATCGGAAACAACCTCTTTACTTCACCTCTGAAGTAAAGGTACCAAACATTCTACTCTCCTTATACCCCATTTTGTGGGAATATACTGGGTATATTGTTATCGTTGTTCTTTGTTTGTTTTGCCGAGTATGTCGTCAAATAATTTGAATTTTCTAGTTCCTTACAGAAAATCTGATCCAGATCTCGGTGTGATCAAACTGAATTCTTCATCAGATCAAAAACACATCATGTATAATAATTAATATATACAGCCACCAACCGCAAGCAAATCACCATAATTCAAATGCATATTAAATTAGACTTAATATATATTGTATAATTATGTATAAGGTGAAAAAATAACAAATAAAGAGGTGGGAAAAAAGATAAGTTAGACTGAATTACATGAAATGAAGAATCCGCATTTTTTATTGGGATTAAACTGTAAGAAATTGAATCCAAAAGCAGTGGACAGCCACCGAAAAAGTGGACTACATGATGTAAATTTTAAAAGTTAAGTTTAAAAGGTGTAATAATTTTATCTCAAATGTTTAAAAAAAAATCATCTCAATATTCATATGGTGTAATTTTTCCTTATATATTTGTAAGTAAAATTAGGGACAAGGATACAAATAGTCAGTCGGCCTAAACAAATCCTACCAAATGGCCAAGGGATTAAAAATCCCACTCTCTAGTCAATTCGTCAGTGCTAGTGTCGCTATACATATTCTATACAATAATGATACAAATTCTATACACATTCTTTATACATATTCTATACAACAACGACACAATTTCTATACACATTCTATACAGATACATATTCTATACATCAATGATACAATTTCTATACACATCCTATACAAATACATATTTTATACAATAATTATACTATTTCTATACGCATCCTATACAATTTCTATATAAAATTAAAATGGTCATCTGCTGGTATTAAATTGGCTGAGTGACCATATAATGAGTTAAGTTTGAAATGGCTATTTTTGATGAAATTTATTTGGCCGAGTGATCATGAGATGTCCTTTCCCCTAAAAATTAATATACAATGTTTGACACTTTACGTCTCATAAGATTCAAATTAACTAAACTTTAACTAATCTTAAGAATTTGAGATGTTTTTCTTATCCTTTTAATAGGATAAAAATTATATATAGAGACAAGAGTTTTCGGATAATTTTCGTCATTTCAAACCATCTTTTTCCCCGTAGGTTTTAAGAATCGAATCCTGAAAAATAAAATAAAAACATCTAATAGGAGTGTTTGCACTTATTGAATAGGCAATGTGTTTGTTGAATTTAAATTGAGTCAATGTATTTCAAATATCATAGTCAGTGAAGGATCTAGAGGAGCAAAATAAGATTTATTTGAACATTATTCGTTGAAAAATTATGCAATATATAATATATGTCTCATTACTACGATCAAAGGAATGGATCCCTGACATTGAATGTCTATATAAAGAACGCGATGAGCATAAATACATATATGCTCCTCCTCCTCCCTCCCCAGTTAGAATTCATCATGGTGATTGGTTTTTATTTTTTGTCACAATTGAACTTATGCTTAATAAGACGTAAATTCTTTAGAAAAAAAAGTAGCTTGGTGTACTAAAGCTCCCGCTATGCACATGGGAAGGGCCGAAGTACAAAGGTTTATTTTATGCAATGTTACCATGTATTTGTGCAAGAATTTATTTTTATGACTTGAATTCGTGACCTTCATTGTCACATGACAACAACTTTATCGATTACTTTAAGGCTCCTTTTTGAGCGTAAATTCTTTAAAAACTAAAATCATACAAAAATATAACTTATGAAATATTATGATATAAATATATAAATTTATACCCTTTAAAGAAAAATTAATATGAGGAGACATAAGTTAAAGACCGACAAAAAATAGAGAAAAACATGCAAATGACCCTTTTTGCCAATAAAAGCTCAGTGCAAGCTTTTAAGCATACACGTCCAGCAAACAATGGGCAAATATTAATTGAAATCATGACCATAATATCATCAAAATTAAATTAATTATTTTAAGTAAACATGTTAGACTCTAAGCTCCTTGCTTTGAGGTTTGTATATAAGTAGTATAATAGTAAAGTAACAAAAGTAAAAATTACTATAAAACGTTTGACATTAATTTACAATTCATAAGATTTAAATTAATTGCACTTTAATTAATATTGAGAATTTGAGATGTTCTTTTTTTTTTAAATCTTTTTAATAGGATAAAAATTATATATACACGAGAGGTTTCGGATAATTTTCATCCTTTCAAACCATCTTTTATTCCAATAGATTTCAAGAATCGAGCCATTAAAATTAAAATTAAAATAAAAAATTAGACAGGAGTGCTTGCCCCTTGAATAGGGAGGAAGTTGCTCGAATTTAAATTAATTAAGTCAATTTAGTAGTTGTAGTATTGCTCCTGTAGTTTCTTCTTCCTTCGATTTTTTGTTATTATTTGTTGTTTCTTTGTAACTTCGATTATCATATTATTTTGTTACAGAGTTACTGTTCTGTTACTATTTGTTGTTCTGTACTATCTATTATTTCTTGTACTTCTATTACTTCCTTTTCTCGATTGCTGGACTACTTTTTCATGGAGCCGAGGGTCTATCGAAAACAGTCTCTTTACCTCTAAGATAGTGATAAAATCTACGTGCATTTGCATTCTACCCTCATCCAACCTCACTTTGTGGAATTATACTGAATTGTTATTATAATATATTTCAAATATCAAATAGTCAGCGAAGGATCTAGAGGAGCAGAATAGAGTTTATCTAAACTTCATTCACCGGAAAATTATGCAATGCATCCTTGTTGAAAATCCTATCGAGATGATTATACAAAAAAATTATCTTCTATTCTTGTAGATTTCACCTACTTTAATTTCTTTACTTGCATGAGTTTGTTTTTTTTTTTTTTGAACTATGACTTCCACTATGTTGGCTTTTTAATTCCATTACTAGTTGCGGTTAACTTGAGGCGCCATCCACTTTACCAAAATGGACATTGGAATAAAAAATGAACAACTTCTTCATCCCATAGATATACTCTCATTGAAATAATAATTTTTTACATACTTTTATTATATGTCAAACTTGTAATGGACTTGAAGTCACATTGTATGTATCTTCCACAGAATACAATACTAGTAAACACTTTGAGAATTGTAATAAATCAAAGTATATATCTTCCACATTATATATATATATATATACTAGATATAGAGGAGCTTGTGTTAGCACGGGTCCAATATTTATTATATTTTTTGTGTTAATTTATGTGACACATATAGAATTTAGATAGTCAATCAAATTTTTTATATGATTTTTAGACATTTTAAGTTGTTAACTATTGTAATTTATAGAATCTTTTACGTAATTTTTAAATAATATATGTTACTCCTCTATCCCAATTTATGTGGCATTGATATAATTTCGAGAGTCAACTAAAATTTCTATGTATCTTTTAAATATCTTAAGTTGTTAATTATTGTGATTTATAGTACTTTTTCTTCTGTCCCAATTTATGTGACGCTGATAAACTTTTGAGAGTTAACCATATTTTGTGTCTTTCATATTTTTTAAGTTGTTAATTATTGTGATTATACTACTTTTTACGTAATTTTCAAATATATAACAGATTAAAAAGAAAAGTAAGATAAATAAATTAAAACAAAGAAAATATAAAAGGAAATATCCAAGTAGGCAGCACAAGCAAACACGTCGACCTCATGCCTGCTTATCCCCTTTATAAGTATACAATGCAAAAGCTAAAATAAAACACATACAGCGGCCCGGGAAAAATCAGAGTGCAAAAAGGGAAAATCAAAAAATCCCAAATTACAGACGAACACACAAAGCATAAGGTATTCACCTGTAAAATTCGTTGCGCGCAGGAGCGGAATTACTAAAGAAGCAGAAATAGACAGAAGGATAAGGAAGAGGAAGGACCTGAGAAGCAAAAGATGAAGCAAGAAAGTAATCGGAGGAGATGTGGAGTGGGTTGAGAGGATAAACAAGCGGTGGAGCAACAACTACAAAATAAAGTTGAGATTTGGAAAGACAAAAGTATCCTTTAGATGCCAAACAGGCATGTCGATCAGGCCTGTGTTTATTGCCCTTTATCATATAGTAGAATATAATAATATATATATATATATATATATATACTATATATATACTACGTATATATATAATATATATATATATATATATATATATATATATATATATCTTTTTTTAATTTAATCTTAATTTCTTCGACTCTTTCCGCTCATGGTAAATTAATTTGATCGATTTTTGAAGCTATATCGAACTATATTAATTCATTTTAATTTATTATACTAAATTTTAGATATCCAAAGATGGAAAATCCTTGTAAGTTCATATACTTCTGTTCAAATTGTAAATGACCACAACGAAGTCATTTTCTCCACAATAAAAAGATCACACGAAAATAATACTTTAACTTTATCCCTCTGAATTGTAATTGACCAACTTTTCGTACCATTTTGAATCAAAAATTTGGTACTAGTTTGGATTTATAAACATGGTCAACATTTTCGTACTACGTGTTGAATCATAAAAAAAGTTCTATTATTTATGTGTATAATATAATATTAATAAATATAGGTAGCATTTAAATATTTTGGAGAATGAAAGACACATACATATCCCCTAGTTTATTTCCTAATCATAATTATCCCTCTCTAATTGTAATTGACCAACACAAAAAGTCTCTAATATTTTCTCCTATAAATACCCTCCACTTTCCATCATCTCAAACACACACTTAACTATTATTCATATTTACCTCTACAACCCTTAGCCTATTTTTTTTCTCTCTCAATTTTTTCTCCTCTTTAATTTTCCTTTGTGTGCAACATGGATTTGGGGCAACTAATGTTGAGAGAAACACAAAGAATAGACCACAATAATAATAAGGAAAAAATGTACACTAGTATTGGAAGTAGTACTAATAATTCCAGTGCTACTTCTTCAATTGCTTCACATGAAGATTTGAGAAGTAGAATTGAGTCATTTCATATGCTAGAAAAGGCTAATATTTCTAAGAGTGAATCTGCTGAAAAGAAACTTTCATGGCTGCGTTCTCAGATCATTGGTGAAAATGTCGATTTTGAGACGCCATTTGGGAAACGTAGGCTTACTTATGCTGATCACACTGCCTCTGGGAGATGCCTTCACTATATTGAAAACTATATCATCAATAATGTCCTTCCTTTCTATGGTATGTCTTTCTTAATTTTATTATTGTAAGTTCAGAAGTCTCGGGTTCAAACCCTGAGTATATGGAGTCGTCTTTGATAAAGAACGCTTTATCTTCAAAGCTTCTGATCCTAACATAGTTTCTTAATAGTCTGACTTCAAGACGGATATCATACTATCCATTTCAATTTACATTTTGGTATTTTACTGAGCAACAGGATATCTAGTGGGCATCTGGACAAAAATTTATAGTTAAAAGTTTGAAAAAGAAAAGTATTTTAAAGTTGATGTTGGAAAAGGACGTATTCGGAAAAGAGTAATTATGTAGACATAATTGAAAAGAGAATTAAAATTTTATAAGTGGAAATCATCATTTCACTTGAAATAGTATGTTACTTGTCCATTATTCTAAGTTTAAATAAGTGTTTATTAAATAGTTACCAATAATAGTCTTTACTACTTCTTCTTTATTTTAGCACGTTATCATATGCTAAGATTTTTGCCCATTAAAAGCGTTCTAGTAGCTAGACTATTTATTAGCCTTATATATAAGGGGTCTGTCTTCTAAATTAGCTTTCGCATAATTCATATTCATCGAGACGACAATTCTTTTTGCTTATTAAATTATGAATAGATTATTTTGATAAAAATATAAAATTTGAACCAAAGCTAAAACTCATAACTATGACGGTGGCTCTGTCTATGATTGGGTTGCATCCTTCCTACGGTAAAAGAAATATAGTGCGTGATTTTTGCCCCACGTAACAAATACCTTTTTCAAAAAGCTTAAGTTTATTTTTTCGTGTCATAATATTTCATAAGTTATGTCTGGACATGACTTCAGTTCTTAAAAAACTTATGCCTCACTACACATAAGTTTGATTGACAAATGACAAATTAAAAATCGATCCATCTAAAAGGCAAAACGTGCAATTTTGTGAATTTTTACACGGAAGATAAAGTTTTCCCAATAACTACTGATGTTACTATTTTATTGTACAGGTAATAGTCATACTAGTGACAGTCATGTTGGATACCAAACAACAAAAATGGTGCATGAAGCAGCAGCTTACGTGAAAAAATGCTTAGGAGGAGGAGAAGAAGATGCAATAATATTTTGTGGTTCTGGTTCTACTGCTGCCATTAAAAGACTCCAAGAAGTCATGGCCATTTCTGTCCCTTCTATCCTTAGAGATAAAGTCCTCTCTAAATGCTTTCGCAATGAAACCAAAGAGAGATGGGTAGTCTTTGTTGGACCTTATGAACATCACTCCAACATCCTTTCTTGGAGACAAAGTTTAGCTGAGGTTGTGGAGATTGGATTGGACGAAAACGGGCTAGTAGACATGGAAGCCTTGAGGGTTCAGCTTGAGTTCTATAAGTCTACGAACAGGCCATTGTTGGGTTCGTTCTCAGCTTGTAGTAATGTCACTGGGACTTATTCTGATACGAGAGCCATCGCTCGTCTTCTTCACAAAAATGGAGCTTTTGCTTGCTTTGATTTCGCAGCAAGGTATGCTAATTGAGTTTAACTTCTATAAACTGACAGTACTTATAATCATGTCATGAAAAGATAACTAATATCGTGTATGATTTTTCATTTGTTTGTGATGTTGCAGTGCTCCATATACAAAAATAGAGATGAGATCAGGAGAAATAGATGGGTATGATGCTGTTTTTATTAGTCCTCATAAGTTTCTTGGAGGGCCAGGCACACCTGGAATTCTTGTAATGAACAAAGCACTCTATAGATTGAGGACTTCACCTCCATCTACTTGTGGGGGTGGTACTGTTGATTTTGTCAACCCTTACAATGAAAAGGCAAGTTCTTTTTTTTAAAAAGAAAAATGGTTATATATATAATGTCCTTTTCACATTTGCTTTATTTGTGTCAATTATGAAACTTCGTATGACCTGTATAAGGACTCTTTTGCTCAATTTGTCCAAAGAATTAGATGGTTGAATTTGACTGCCATTTGATAGTGTCATGGGGTTCTTGTCACTTTCCTTCAAAAAACAACACATACTTGGGAAAGTTGATAGCTAGACTAAATAAGTCAACAAAGAATTTCAGATAGGCAAAATTCTTGTACTTTAGAATGTGTTTTTTTGACTTGACTTAGATTTAGTGGACCCATGATATGACTTTCCAACAACCAACTGTAAGCTGAATTAAGTGCTCTCTTCTTCCCCTTACCAGCCTAGATATAAATACGTCAACAACAAGTGGAGTCTGGAGAGGGTAGTGTGTATGCAGACCTTACCCCTAGTCCCCTACCTTGAAAGGTAGAGAGACTATTTTCGATAGACCCTCGTATTTAAATAAATATTGGAGACAAGAAATTGTAATTAAGTTTCTGACTATAGTTGAGAAATTCAACTGCTTTTACACAGTTTCGATCCTTTAATCTTCTGCTTGGCTCTCATGATAATTCTGAAGCTAAAAGATTCTTTGATATACAATAAAATTACCAGGACACGCTCTATGTGGAGAACATTGAAGAAAGGGAAGATGCTGGAACACCACCAATCATCCAGAAAGTGAGAACAGCACTAGCATTTTGGGTGAAAGAGTTCATAAGTCACAAAGTAATTGAAAGAATGGAGCACACCTACATTGAACTTGCACTACAAAGGCTTCTCCCAAATCCTAACATATGGATTTTGGGAAATGTAACAGCCAAGAGACAAGCTGTGCTTTCTTTTCTCATTTATACTACAACTTACTCTTCATCAAGTGATGGCAATGGTGAAGACAATGAGTTTTACTTGTGGAGAGAGACAGGGAACAAGAAAGATAAGCCCCTTCACGGTCCTTTTGTCGCTAAGCTGCTTAATGACCTATTTGGTATTCAAGCTAGAGGAGGGTGTGCTTGTGCAGGACCCTATGGACATATCTTACTCAAGGTTGATGAACCTCAGTCTCTTGCCTTCAAAGATACAATTGAGATGGTGAGTCTCCAGATATGTTTTCTACATTCCATCCATGTTGGTAGTAGAAATATTATTTGATAGTCTGACATGAGTTTTCTTTGACTTAACAGGGGTATACTGGAGTGAAGCCGGGATGGACAAGGGTCAGTTTCCCATACTACATGTCCAAGGAAGAATTTGAGTTCATTCTAGCAGCATTAGAATTCATAGCCATTTATGGACAAAGGTTCCTTCCTATGTACCATTTCAACTGGAAGACTGGTGCTTGGACTTTCAAGAAAAACGCTTTCAAGGAGGCACTCATAGGAAGAGATCACAATTGCAATTTTTGTGGCTCACCAGTGAAGGGGTTGAACCTCGGTTGCCACGACACTAAAGAGAACAACCATGGAGAAAGCCCCATAAAAGGTCTCATTTGCAAGTATGTAAAGTACCTTGAGACAGCCAAGCGCATTGCTAGCCTCCTTCCCAAATTCCCAGCTCAACGGTCCATACCTGAAGAAATAAACCCTAACCTAGTACCCTTCAGAGTCTGAAGATTGAAATCACATTGCTGAACTTATACTTTTGGAAAGAGAATGCCCGTTCTCATTCTCCAATATGATCGTGCAGTTGTCTAATTTGGCAAATACAAGTTATTATATGTAATAAACTAAAGGATAAGACGACATGGGTATACTACATTTTAAATTTTTTATTTTTTTCTTATGATTGTTATGAAATTCATGTTCCTGCTCAGTGTTGGAAAGTTCATGCCATTGTCTAACATTTAGTTGGACAAACAAAAATAAGGAGAATATGTATTAAACTAGGAAGAAGAGACTGGAGCTAACACTCTCTTTTTTGTATCTTCTTGATGCCTTTAATGAATCATACTTACTAAAAAAAATCAAGGAAGAAGAGATGATATTGAATATTTAGGTACCCCAGAAGCAATTTACCAAGACATAAACAGTTTTGCTCCTTAATTCCAATATACCATTATTTGTTTACAAAGATGAATAATGGAAAAAGAATTGGTGGAAGAGGGACTGATGAGCGGGCGAAAGATAGACAAGAGAGAGTCGTAATGCATATGTACCAAGATACTTGATCACTAGTCTAATGTAAAAAAAAAAAAAAGTTAGCTAAATTGGCCAACAAATAATTAGGAACAAGAGAAACTGAAGCTGAATAAGATGGCAGAAAATGATTTCAGACATTTAGATGACTGAGAACAAGAGAGACCTGCTAGCTGGAAGCAGACAAGTACCCCATTTATTTTCTTACTCTGGTTCTAGAACTGCATATACACTCTGGATATGGATTTTGGTAAAATGACTCTTCCAGTCTTGACCTTGCTCGACCTCTGACTCCTGGGGGAGCACCAGCTCTTTTTCTTGGAGCACCTTGCCTATAAATTGCAATATGTGCAATGATTTAGTTAAAATCTGGAATGTATCAGTTAGCACGAAATACTTTGACAAGATTTATAGCTTTAGATTAAGATTTCTGCTGCCTGAATCAGAATGATCTAATATGTACTACCAGAATGCTAAGAGCATGTGGTATGACAAAATGTGAAAGAATATAGTATCCAGACCAAAATCTTAAACAATGGGTAATAACTGAAATCATTATACATCCCTTGGAAAAACCATCAAAACTAGCGTGGGATGGTATATATCTTTAACACCATCTTGCATGTCTACCCAGATTTACGGGTTTAAACATGTACTGGAAATTACTTATTTCTTTTTGGCTTTTCTTGTTTTTTCTTTTATTTTCCTCTAGACTATATTTTAAGGAGCTCACTGAGGTTAAACAGGTGAAAGAGTGGACTTGGGATGAGATATAAGTTCAAGAAAATAAGAAAGGGGGTTTGAAACAGAGAGAACAAGCTCAACAAACTGAGATGCTGGCATAAGCTGGAGTTAGTAGCTCGATCGATTGCTACGAGAGAGAAGTCTAAAGCAATAAAATAAATATAATAATAAACACTGACCAGAATGCAAAGAAAATGATTATGAGAGAGGACCAATACATGAGGTAACGAACTAACCGAACTTTGGTGCTCATACTATGTGAAACAATCTAAGTTCCTCTTCTTTACTTTCCTTTTTTTTGGGTGTGTGTGTGTTTGGGGTGGTTGTTGTTCACCATATGAACCCCTTTAGGAGCTCCTGTACAATCAATGTGGGAAGTTATATATATCCAACACAAAATTATTTTCAACCAGGTATCTGGTAGCAGTCAATGCCAGAGTAATCTTGCTTGGTTTGGTTCCTGCCAGTTATTACTCCTAGGGTCATTGTTGCACCCAAGTAAGAAAAACAGACAGAATAAGCTTTCAACAGAAACAATTAAGTTAGCAAGTGCAAGCGATAATGTGAGTAGCCATTGCATATGTATATCACCTGTTCTTATGCAAATGCCTGACAAGATGTGAAAATGATGGTCCATCAAGCTGACCAGCTTCCAGCTTATCAAATATTTCAACTAGGCCTTTCCTGCATGATTTAGCAGATAATTATGTTGCTATTAATATGTAGATGGAGAGGCCAAGGCCACAAAACTTAATCTAGCTTGTGCAATTTCAAGACATTCTAATGTCTTCTATAGGATTCTTCCCTATAAGAATACTGAATTTTCAAACAGCACTTCTAACATGCCAGTCACGGTGGGACAACTTTCATGTTACACTTCCTCATTTCTAGGTGAACCTTTTAGCTACTTCTACCCCGTGTACTCATAGCCTCTTCGTGAAGCATTAAAATATAAAGGATAGTTGTTTTGTGCCCTAAATGAAGGCAATGGTAACACCTCAAAAGAAAAATACCAAGCTTAGCAGTGATAAAAGAAAACTTGAAAAATCACCCTTCTAAAATTGATAAAATCAAGCTAAAAAATTTACTTGCAAATCACACTCACTGAAACTCTATACCAACCAGAAGCAACTGCGAAATTTTCATTAATTGCTTTAGTACCTGTCCGGAGTGATTGTTTTCCGGTGGCCTAAGAATCTGCGGTGCCCCTCAACTGCTCTTGCCATATTACCTGAGTGTGATGGAATGAAAACATCACTCTCGACAGAGATTAGATAATCGAGTGCTGCCGTTTGTGAGGCATGATTTGCAAACCCTCTCAGTTCTTCCGGCGTTGCCAGCATTTCCTGCCATAAATAAGACATTTGGTTTGGTAGGTAAAATACGCTATTGTTGTGAAAGAAATTAACTTCGAGCTGCAAGACAGCCAGAATGATTAGATGTAGGTACAAACCTTGAAAACAACATTTGGAAAGTGAGATGTGAGCTCTGAGAGACGAGTGTTACCACCATAAATTTCTCCAGCAGCAATATAAATCAATGTTGACGAAGGATAACCAAGAGCCTGAAGAAATAACCCAACCTCCTTTGGAGTGAGAGGGCAGAAACCACCAATTCTCTGTTCGGTTGAGTTGATAACCTTAATCTTCCAATGATTTGTATTCTCTCTAGTTAAGGATGAGTAACATTAGATATTATACAACATATTGGGTGTTACTCTAAAGATCATTGCAACAATAGAAGAAAAGTGAAAAGATCTAAGCAGAGTCTGCCCTATTACTAGAGACCGATAGCAGATGAAATTGGAGCAGTTGCTTTAATGTTTAGAAAAATACATAGAAGACATCTTGACATGCATAGTATAGTATGTGTTTCAAGGGTCTTTGTGTATGAGTAAGTTGTACAGAAGAAGGGATTCTGAAGTTTCAGAATTCAATTTGACGGCTCTAAATATCAGCCTGTATGTATAAACTTGAGATCGAAGAATTTTTGGCCATTCCTAAACAACCTACAGTCCATGAATGAGACACAATATTCTCATTGGGCTCAGAAAAATAAATAGATTGAAGAAAGGTGGATTATCCCTCCTTTATGCAGATAATACAGCGAGCACAATTGAAGACATATATATAGCAAAATCATGACAATATGATAGTAATGATAAGAGAGACCTCATCACCCGAAGTTTCTCTGCTTCTGCATCAGTAAGACCATAAGTACAACCAGTAAAAGACAGCATGTCCTTCTCATATCTCAAATGAAGTGCAACATATCTTTTTGCTCTGGTTCGCAGCTGCTCCACGAGCTTCTGTAGTATCATCATCATGTTAAGAACAAAGCCTAGTTAATGAGGAATTATACATGGAGACCTTGCAAATGAGATCAAAAACATAAAAGGATGTAGATGAACTTGTACTGCATAAACTGACATGGGAACCCTACACCTAATAAAAAAATATATTTATTTTATAATTTGAATATCATTCTTAAACAAGGAAACTTGGACATGAAAACATTTAGTGAAATGCCACAGCCAACAAAAAAGATTCAGTGTAGTGTGACTATCCAATAGGGAAGCTCAAAACTAAGTGTTACTGGTGTTACCAGAATTACTAGTACTGAATTGTTAGCATATTAGTCAGATGATGTTTCTAAGTTCTAACCTTTCCAAGCCTCTCAATAGGAGGAGAGAAGCGGAGAGCATTATACAGAGCACGACATCTTAATCTCTGAATATCAAGAGGCAGTTCATTGTTCGCAAGGCGAGAATCAGATTTAGCAACATGAATTACCTGCAATTAGATGCAATAAGCCAACTTTCAGTATCAGACATAATTTACTAGATAAGGCAACAGAAAAATGGGATCAAGTGCCACAACCATAATGGATTCTACTGATAATATCAACATCATACACTTCAAGCTTTATTATTTATTTTCTGCTAATAGTGAGTGAAGATGTTCGTTATTCTCCATCAAATCGAATAACATAATGAAAGTTACTTATCATATTATTTACAACTTTCATATATTCAGAGTAGCTTCGTGAATCACTCAACTTTTATTTTATTGCACCAAAGTCACCAAACTATTTTTTAACACTCAACTTTGCGTAAGTATGACAAAAAGTCACTAAACTGTTTGCATAACTAAAAAGTTACTGAACATTGTCTAAAGTATCACAGAAAGTCACTAAACAATTTTTTTTGTAACTCATTCAACTTTACCTAATTATCATATGAAATGTCTCTTTTTGTTTCCTCCTAATGACTTTTTGTAATACTTAGGCAAAGTTGAGTGACTTTTTTGTTACAAAAATTAGTTTAGTGACTTTCGTGATACTCAAGTAAAGTTGAGTGATTTATTTGTTGCAAAAAATAGTATAGTAATTTTAGTACAGTAAAGTGAAAGTTGAGTGATCATTTATAAAATTAACCCTCATATAAACATCAGAGGGTTTGTTGAGCAAATGTTGTTTGAAAAGAGAAGACACTATCTTACTCGGCACAACATGAAAAATATTCTGAATGGCTAAGACCACCATGAACACTATTAACATGTTGTCCATACTCCATACAGATATATACTACAGTTCAACTAGAGAACACATTACCGTAATAACTTCGCCAACGACACCATGTTCCATGGTCTTCCATTTATATATTAACAATTTCCATGATGGCAAGCAAGGGCAACAAGGTAGCAACAATTTCTTGTTTTGGGGTCCATTGCAAGAGAGAGGTTAAGATAATCTACCTTTATAAAAAAAAAAAAGCGATAGGAAGAAGATTTTACATGCCTGATGCTCCTTCCACAATTGAGTCATTTCTTCATAGTAACCCACTCCTGACCATGACGTGAAGTGCTTCCTAGCTCGAGGTAAAGATTCTATTTCTTTGGGAAGCTCTTTAATAATCATGAGGTCTCCTCGTAATGTTTTGATGAAATGGTTCTCATCAAATATATCTGAAAATGTACTGTACATTAGCCCATTAGAACAAACAAGAGTAAGTATGTTTAGATAAACTGAAACTTTAAAAGAAATGGTAGAGATTAAAGCACTCATCAGACATTCTACAAGAAACAAGAAAAAACCATAGAGTTTCAAGCAATACATTACATATATAAACACATTTCTGAAAGACTGACAAGCCATGTGAAGTTGTAAGAGATACAGTACAGAACAAAATATGACCTTGAATCTTGCCAGAATGAACGCTTGTCCAATTGAGGAATTACCAAAGTTGCATTCATCACATGTGCCACTGCCACCATGTCAGCTATCTGTTAAGTATAAGGAAGCGAAATGACAAATTAAGACTGAAGGAAAAAGTACTTCATTAACTTACAAATATTTGGACATATTTGCTTAAAGAAGGGGCATGACAAGAATGACATTTCAATAATGAGATGTGATTACATCCAACAACATAAATGATTCATGAGTCAGAACTCCAGAAGTCATGGCATAATCATCTTACCAACGAAAAACCAAACTAGCAAAACTTAGAAGCTTACTGAACATTAGCTGTTAGTAATTCAGCTCTGACTACATCTTCACTAAAGAGTAAATCTTATATCATTTTCCAGCTGCACTTTTCCAATAAAAACTAGATTCTCCTTCCAATCATGCCACCCTTTGTCTGATCTTTTATTCAGCTATTTTGCCAAAAACAGATATTTTCTATTATGCCACAGAAACTGGAATGTTTATTTTAACTTTCCAAGAATAGAGAAGGAGATCAAGCTAATAAAATTGTGTGAGGTCAATCATAACCACTAGACATGGTCCAGATCTGCCATTTCTCTCCAAGACTATGCTTCAGCTTGCAATCATGCTTCATTCTGTTCTTGCTGGGAACAACATTTAGGTCTTTTAGAAATCTAATTCTCATCTCTTATGATATGTTATGATTACTTTATGTGATAAAAAATATAAATGAGAAAAGTGCTTTCTGTATTCAAATATGTCTCAAATTTAAAGAATCATCAAAATGCTAGTGTATCATTAATCTATTTCCTTGCAGCAGCACAACTTCGTATGAGACTGCTTTTCTTGTTAATTCCTCCCCCCCCCCCCCAACCCCCCCCCCTTTATCTAAGAATGCTACTTCTTAACACAGGTTTCATTCCACAGAGCGTATAGACTTCAAGGACCCACTTTAATTTGTTTTACTTGAATATCTATTTCTAAGCTGAAGGTTTTAAAATGGCTCATCTTCAATCATGCCAACTTGTTAAATGATACCCCAGGAATATGCAAGTAGAATTGTATACAAGTTACTACATGTCCACTAGCATGTCCAAGTTTGAGCTGATCTATACCTTTAGCTCGTCTGACCACGTTGTAACACACAGAAAATGGAAATTAGAAATCTAAGGAAAGATTGAACTTACACCCGTCCTCATTTGATTTAATCCACCATTACTTTTTACAGTCAAATAGCGATTCCATCCTAGAGCAGCTGGACAAGAAGGATAAATTCTGCATAAGACTTTCCGCGTAAAAAGAAAGTTGCGGCATACAAAAGGTTTATATTCTGCATGAGTTGGTACATGTCAAAGAGATTGAGAGAGAGAAAACAGCAAAGACATGATTTTTTTCTTTTTTTATGACCGAGAAATCCGTTGTTTCAGCTTTAAACCAACAAGGCATGAACATGAACCGACAGAACCATAAGAGAAGACATAAAGAAAATTGTTTTTAGAAATAAAATGAATCTCCCCCCAAAAGAAAAAGAATCTGAAATGAGATCTTCAGAAAATAGAGTATTTCCCTTGTACAACATAAAAGAACATTAGTTCTCCCAAAACGCAATGGAGATACCTTTCCATATTAACAAGAAGGCAGCAGAAGAAGAACAAGCTATATTAGTAGAGTTTAACCTTTGTATTTTGCAGTTGGCTTGATGCATGGATGTAAACCACGGCTATTTGAAGCTTCCCAGACAGAATTGTTTTCATTCTGCAAAAGTCAAAAGAAGATGTTCTCACTAACAAGAGTCAATATCAGTTAACTTTTCCTAGAATCAGTTACTGATGCAAGCAAGACAGCAAAACACTACTGGCACAACTATTAGCATTTCTTCCAAACTGACCAGATAAGTTGCACTAAGAACACATGAAAAGTATTTCTTATGATTCCGATTTAATTTTATTTCAAATACAAAGATGGGCCCCTAAAGTTGTCATGTATTTTCATTTAGATACCTCAACTCATGGTGTTCATCCATAAATCTAGGAATTCTTTTATTTTTAAGGTTTGTCAATGGTGGTGACAAATGAAAGAGCTTTAAGCGGAGAAGAAAGAGAAAATAACAGAGATAAAAGAAAAGGAAAAAAGAAGAAGTATAATGGAAATAGCCACATGTCGTCCTTTAATTCGTTGTTTTGCCACATCAGCAGAATGTATAGTTTTGTTATAAATCATTCGTGAGGTGTTCAATAGGCATTTTTTTTTTGAGAATAGTAAACAATAGGCATATTTTAGACATATAGTAAGTGTCTAATAGGTAACAGCTTCAGTTGAGATATCTAAATGGAAATATGTGACAACTTTAAGGGGTTGTTTATGCATTTGACCTTAATTTCTATGAGAAGAATACATGTGGAAACTAATTAAACATTCATTCCTTAGAACTAAAAAGTATATATACTTGAAATATCTAGCTACTACACTGTTAATGAATCCCGAAGAGAAATTTCTCAGCAACAATCCCAGCATAAAGAAAAATCATAAGAAATGGAAGAGAGAGATAAAATCAAAAACACGATATAAACATAGTATTCTTTTGGATAATATATGGTTGAAGTTGAAAAAAAGAGAGAATCTGAAGTTGAAATTGAGAAGAGCACTCAGAAGTTGAAAT
This sequence comes from Jaltomata sinuosa, assembly GCA_003996215.1. Classification (NCBI taxonomy): domain Eukaryota; kingdom Viridiplantae; phylum Streptophyta; class Magnoliopsida; order Solanales; family Solanaceae; genus Jaltomata; species Jaltomata sinuosa. Next base: position 319,398 of record QJPP01000389.1, read on the forward strand.
TGTGTTTCACCCGGAAAAAATTTGAAGTTGTGAGTGAAAATCATTATTTCACTTGAAATACTTCTCGAACCACGTTTTCAACTTAAAATTCTCTATTTCAAGTTGAAGTTGAAACAATGGACCAAATCTATCCTAATATAAAGGTACGAAGGCCAAAGTAAAAAGTCGGAAGGCACCTACAACCTCCCAGTAGGCAAACCAATCCCCGTAGCCCTGAATGATTAGTAATGGGGTCCTCCAGAATGTGAGTTCTTTCAGAATGTGAGCGAGTGGGTTGGGTGATATTATCAAAATGCCACTCATCAGTGAGAGCAATTTCATCCCAGTTAAGTAAGCGGGGTACAAAGATACTACTGTGCTCATGGTTTGCTTCCATTAACATAGTAGCTCCTTTAGTACTTTCTATTCTTGCTCTAGGTGCAAGTGTAGTGGACATAAGCCTGTAATATACTCGATAGATAACAGCAATTTCTCGAGTATTGGCTTTGCTATTCATGTTCTTAGTTTTGACATTGAGAGTCAAACTATCCATGATATTGGGGTCATTAATGTCTACCGAAAAGTTGGGGTAACAATTAAAGTAAACAGGCCCATCGGCCAGATTACTCAAAGACTTCCTCTTTTGGGGGTCTTGGTTCTTCTTGCGCAGCTTTGCTGGCTGCTGGATTTACAGTTTTACCTGCTGCTGGGTTTACTGCCTGTACAAAAGACTCTGGGGCCTTCATAGTATAACTTTCCCTGGTTCGGACCAAGGAGGCTGCAGTTTGTCCTGCTACAAAAGGTCTTACCATCTTGTTTGAAGGTGGCTGTTGTGGCAGCGGTTGTGGCGCCGGTAATCTGGGGTAATCAGCCAGGGCTGTGTACCTGTTTTGAAAAGGCATCTGGGGCCTTAATGTAGATATGGATGCTGGTGCATTTAGTGGCTGTATCTGGAATGGTCTAACCATTCTTGATTCATTCTCCTTTTTCGGAGTATGGGGTGGTTTCAGGGGTCTCATTTTTTCCCTGCAAAAATTCCCTTGTTAGAAAATCTGGTAAAGAGTTTTCTTCTCCTTTGATAAAATCAATTTTAAAATCGAAACTAGATAGTAGAGCTTGCCATCTAGCAAAGATTTGTTTTGAAACAAGATTTTTAACATCTTTAGTAAGAATTTCTTTAGCAGATTTACAATCTACTCTTAGTAAAAATTCCTTGTTAACAAGGTCATCTTGAAACTTAGTGATACATAGCACTATAGATAAAACCTCCTTCTTAACAGTGGAGTAATTCTTTTGAGTAGGATTCCATATCCCAGAAGTAAATCTGACTAGTTGTTCAGGGGAATTGGCGGGAATTCTCTGTTTGAGAATACCACCATAACCCATTTCCGAAGCATCGGTTTCAACAATCATAAAAGCTTCGGGATTAGGGAGACCTAAGCAAGGAAGATTCTTGACGATATCTTTAATAAGAACTACCGCCTGAGTTTGAGCATTTCCCCAGGGAATGGGATTCTTCTTGAGCCTTTTATATAAAGGTTCACAGATTTGCCTAACTTTAGGGATAAAATCAGCTACATAATTGAGACTTCCCAAGAATCTTTGTAACTGAGTTTTGTCAGTAATTTCATCAGGAAATTTGGAGGAGAACTCTATGGCTCTGCAGATAGGTTTGTAGCTACCTTGGAAAAGATCATGTCCTAGGAATCTAATAGCTGTTTGAAAAAGCTTAATCTTCCTAGCACTGACTACAAGACCGTTCAACTTGTCGATTTTGAAGAAGGTATTAAGATGCTTAAAATGGGCATCAATATCTTCAGAAAAGATAAGAACATCATCGATATAAACGATGGACATATGACTATAGTCATTAAAGATAGAGTTCATAATATTTTGAAACTCTGAAGGGGCATTTTTAAGACCAAAAGGCATGACCTTCCATTCGTACTGTCCGAAGGGTACGTTGAAGGCAGTTTTATACCGGTCTTCTTCAGCAATTTGGACTTGCCAGAATCCGGACTTCATATCAAACTTGCTATAAATATTAGCTCTAACAGTTCTTTTTAAAAGATCTCTTTTATTAGGTATGTGGTACCTAATCCATCTTAAGGCGGCGTTCAAAGGCTTATAATTGATCACAAGCCTAGGAGCTCCTCTTTCCCTTTCGGCAGCTTTGTTGACATAGAATGCCGAACAGCTCCAGGGAGATTTAGAAGGAGAGATGATCCCTTCTTTAAGAAGTTTAGAGATTTCTCCCTTACAAACTTCCATCATCTCTTGATTCATTTGGATAGGTCTAGCTTTGGTAGAGATATCCTCTTCATTGAATCCTTCTATATAAGGGAGTTTGACAATGTGCCTCTTTCTTTCCCAAAAAGCATTAGGAAAATCAGAGCATATTTCTTTTTCAAAAAGAGTTTGAAGATTAGCTATTTTGGTAACTATCTCCGGGTTTTTTAAAATCTGCTCGATTTTCTTAACTTTTATATCATCCTTTAAGAAGGTGATATGATTAGAAAGCTGGTTTATTCTGAAAACAGTTTTTTGTCTGATAAACTCACTTTCTTCAATTGAAAGATTTTTAACAAAAGGAAAATACAAAATTTTTCCAAAAATATTAGTTTCTATACCATCTAAGCTGGTAACAAAAGGTTTCATTTGAGTAATGAAAGGTATACCAAGAATGACTTCTTCGTGGATGTCTTCTGTAATAATAAAATCATTAGTAAGACAAATGCCATTATTACAGATATGAGCTTTAGAAAGCTTATAGTTGATACGGAGTCTTTCTCCAGTGGCGGAAAATAATCTGGAAGTACTCTTCAGAAGATACTTGGTAGGTATAATGCCTTTCATAATGCAGTTACGGTCAGCGCCGCTGTCAAGTAAGGCAATCTTGTTAATAACAAAATTTTTGTTAATAACAATTTTAACCGGAATGTGATGACTCTGGGGTCTGATAGAAGATATAACAGCACAACCGGGATCGGAAGTACTTGGGCCAGCTTCATCTTCAACAGGGTGAGCTGCCAGATGAGCCTCTTCATCATCTTTGTCAGAGTTATCATCGTTCTCAGACTTATAGACATAAGCTTTGGCGTCATTAAGGACTTGGTTAGTGAGAGAATCTATCTCAACCTTATTGAGCCTGGCTTTAATGTCTTGGACCTCTCTTTTGAGACCAAGGATTTCTCCTTTAAGTTCTGAGATGGTAGGTTCAGGGACTTTCTCAAATTTAGCCATGATTTTCTTCATGCAAAAAGGCTCTACGGGAACTCTAGGTTCTCTAGGAGTCTGTCTAGACTGCTCTTGGATAAGCTTCTTAAGTTCTATGAGATAGCTTTTCTTGGCATCTTGGTTATCAATATGTTGGATAACATCAAAGAGTGCCTCATTGGGGTCACTGGATAAGACTTGGATAGTCGGGGACTTATCACAATGGCAGAAAGAGCCATGGCAATTTGAGCAGTCTTCTCCTGACTGACTGGAGTCCGAATGCTCATGGTTTGCTTCCATTAACATAGTAGCTCCTTTAGTACTTTCTATTCTTGCTCTAGGTGCAAGTGTAGTGGACATAAGCATGTAATATACTCGATAGATAACAGCAAAACCATTTACTATTGAAAAATAATTTAGGTATTAATCTTATCATATTGTTTGTAGATGAAGGGACACCAATAGTCAACAACGACAAAGGAAAAGTCGTGGGAGTTGATTATTCGGGCAATGTTCCCAAAGTCTTCTACCAAGAGGATCTTTATACCCCCAGCAGCCCTACTCATAGTGAGATGGAACCTCCTCCTATGTTTACTAAGAGTAAAGAAGATTCTCTAACCATGCTTAGGTCTGGTGAAAAGTTTACTCCTGACCCTATAGAGTTAGATAGACTTTGGAACCTTCCCCTCCACCAAGATAAGAGAAAGTGGTACGTAGCCAACTATTCCCTACAACAAAGGCAAAACTTTAGAGACCTTTGGAAATCAGATATGAAGAGACTTCGGTGTATTATCGAGTTCTTCAGTTGGTTTGAAATGACCGGTAAATTAGGAAGCCGGAAGCAGTCTCTGCAAGTCATTGTCAGCAAATGGTATACTGCCACTAATAAAGTGGTAGAAGTTGTCACTCCTCTTGAAGGAATTAAGATCCCTTATGGCACTAAGGTTATCTCTGCGGCCCCCTTTAAGACTAAGAGTATTAAGCCTGAGGCCCTGACTAGTTGCTCTGACATAGATAGGCTCATAGAGCAAAACAACTATACCAACCAGGTTCTTCATGTTGTTTCTAAACAATTAGAAAAATCCAGTGAGAGGGCTCTATATAGTGCTAAGCCCACTCCCTCTACTGCCATTTCTAGCAAAACGCTAGAAACTGACCCAATCTTTAAGATACCTGAGTTTAACAGAGATAAGTTCCCTAAGCTTAAGGAGACCTTCGAAATCTCTGGTAATGTTCTTGACAAGATCAACGAACAGCTTGCAGCCTTCAGTATCTCTGATAAAGATACTTCGAAGTCCAAAAGCACTAATACCGATAAAGAGACTCAAACTCAGAAGCCTAGACATGCTAGCACCAAAAGTATAGGTACCATTAAGGATACTCTAGTCCAAAGGATCTCCAATGATAGATACCACAATAAGAAGAACTACCATACGCGTCCTTCTTTCCCCGACATTCAGTATGAAGAAAATGCTTTTCTTTCCACCTCTTCTCATGAGGGTAGAAGCATAACTGAATGGAATATTGATGGTCTTGCTGAACATCAAATCTATAACAAACTCCATGAGATGGGAGTTGCTATCACCGCCTACAAAATTAGGCAGTCATCCGATAAGGAAGCAGCTTTTATGATCATAGCAGGTTTCACTGGCATGCTTAGACATTGGTGGGATAATTACCTAACTGACGATCTCAGAAAAGCTATTCAAGATGCAGTTGCCATTGAAACTGTTGTGAAAATAGAAGGTACCTCCGAAACCTCTTCCCAAGTTCCTAGAGAAGATGCTTGTGTTGTACTCCTTTATCATATAGCTAAGCATTTCGTAGGAGAACCTAAGCTTTTCCAAGATAGGAGTTTACAAATCCTTAACAATCTCACCTGCCCAAGGTTAGATGATTTCATTTGGTATAAACACCAATTTATCAGTAAGGTTATGATTAGACCTGATTGCAACAATGATTTCTGGAAAGAAAGATTTGTTAGCGGTCTTCCTCCCCTTTTTGCAGAAAAGGTCAGAACCAAAATTCAAGATCGTTGTGATGGTAAAATTCCTTATCATCAAATAACTTATGGTGACCTTACTAGCATCATCAATGTTGTAGGTCTAGAGCTCTGCACTGATATCAAGTTGAAGCAACAGCTTAAGAAAGAAAAATCCTCTTCTACTAAAGAATTAGGAAATTTCTGTACTGACTTCGGGTTTACCTCCATTACCCCTCCCTCTAAGCATTCCTCTAAAAAGCTTAAGGATCATAGAGATCATAGGAAGAAACATCGTAGATCTTCTGATGATCCCAAACGCTCTTCGCGGAAAGGTTCCAAGAAGAGTAAGTTTCGTAAAAATTCCAGGGCCAATGTTTGTTATAATTGTAACAGACCAGGACATCTGGCTAGAGATTGCAAGGCAGGTGGTAAAAAGCAAAAGATTAACCTCCTTGAAATCTCTGACCAAGCTAAAGAGCAACTCTTTTCTATCCTTGACGACGATAAAGGATATTCGTCTTCACATACTCCTTCGGATACATCAGATAGTGATATTGACCTATCTTATGATTCGGACTCCAGTCAGTCAGGAGAAGACTGCTCAAATTGCCATGGCTCTTTCTGCCATTGTGATAAGTCCCCGACTATCCAAGTCTTATCCAGTGACCCCAATGAGGCACTCTTTGATGTTATCCAACATATTGATAACCAAGATGCCAAGAAAAGCTATCTCATAGAACTTAAGAAGCTTATCCAAGAGCAGTCTAGACAGACTCCTAGAGAACCTAGAGTTCCCGTAGAGCCTTTTTGCATGAAGAAAATCATGGCTAAATTTGAGAAAGTCCCTGAACCTACCATCTCAGAACTTAAAGGAGAAATCCTTGGTCTCAAAAGAGAGGTCCAAGACATTAAAGCCAGGCTCAATAAGGTTGAGATAGATTCTCTCACTAACCAAGTCCTTAATGACGCCAAAGCTTATGTCTATAAGTCTGAGAACGATGATAACTCTGACAAAGATGATGAAGAGGCTCATCTGGCAGCTCACCCTGTTGAAGATGAAGCTGGCCCAAGTACTTCCGATCCCGGTTGTGCTGTTATATCTTCTATCAGACCCCAGAGTCATCACATTCCGGTTAAAATTGTTATTAACAAAAATTTTGTTATTAACAAGATTGCCTTACTTGACAGCGGCGCTGACCGTAACTGCATTATGAAAGGCATTATACCTACCAAGTATCTTCTGAAGAGTACTTCCAGATTATTTTCCGCCACTGGAGAAAGACTCCGTATCAACTATAAGCTTTCTAAAGCTCATATCTGTAATAATGGCATTTGTCTTACTAATGATTTTATTATTACAGAAGACATCCACGAAGAAGTCATTCTTGGTATACCTTTCATTACTCAAATGAAACCTTTTGTTACCAGCTTAGATGGTATAGAAACTAATATTTTTGGAAAAATTTTGTATTTTCCTTTTGTTAAAAATCTTTCAATTGAAGAAAGTGAGTTTATCAGACAAAAAACTGTTTTCAGAATAAACCAGCTTTCTAATCATATCACCTTCTTAAAGGATGATATAAAAGTTAAGAAAATCGAGCAGATTTTAAAAAACCCGGAGATAGTTACCAAAATAGCTAATCTTCAAACTCTTTTTGAAAAAGAAATATGCTCTGATTTTCCTAATGCTTTTTGGGAAAGAAAGAGGCACATTGTCAAACTCCCTTATATAGAAGGATTCAATGAAGAGGATATCTCTACCAAAGCTAGACCTATCCAAATGAATCAAGAGATGATGGAAGTTTGTAAGGGAGAAATCTCTAAACTTCTTAAAGAAGGGATCATCTCTCCTTCTAAATCTCCCTGGAGCTGTTCGGCATTCTATGTCAACAAAGCTGCCGAAAGGGAAAGAGGAGCTCCTAGGCTTGTGATCAATTATAAGCCTTTGAACGCCGCCTTAAGATGGATTAGGTACCACATACCTAATAAAAGAGATCTTTTAAAAAGAACTGTTAGAGCTAATATTTATAGCAAGTTTGATATGAAGTCCGGATTCTGGCAAGTCCAAATTGCTGAAGAAGACCGGTATAAAACTGCCTTCAACGTACCCTTCGGACAGTACGAATGGAAGGTCATGCCTTTTGGTCTTAAAAATGCCCCTTCAGAGTTTCAAAATATTATGAACTCTATCTTTAATGACTATAGTCATATGTCCATCGTTTATATCGATGATGTTCTTATCTTTTCTGAAGATATTGATGCCCATTTTAAGCATCTTAATACCTTCTTCAAAATCGACAAGTTGAACGGTCTTGTAGTCAGTGCTAGGAAGATTAAGCTTTTTCAAACAGCTATTAGATTCCTAGGACATGATCTTTTCCAAGGTAGCTACAAACCTATCTGCAGAGCCATAGAGTTCTCCTCCAAATTTCCTGATGAAATTACTGACAAAACTCAGTTACAAAGATTCTTGGGAAGTCTCAATTATGTAGCTGATTTTATCCCTAAAGTTAGGCAAATCTGTGAACCTTTATATAAAAGGCTCAAGAAGAATCCCATTCCCTGGGGAAATGCTCAAACTCAGGCGGTAGTTCTTATTAAAGATATCGTCAAGAATCTTCCTTGCTTAGGTCTCCCTAATCCCGAAGCTTTTATGATTGTTGAAACCGATGCTTCGGAAATGGGTTATGGTGGTATTCTCAAACAGAGAATTCCCGCCAATTCCCCTGAACAACTAGTCAGATTTACTTCTGGGATATGGAATCCTACTCAAAAGAATTACTCCACTGTTAAGAAGGAGGTTTTATCTATAGTGCTATGTATCACTAAGTTTCAAGATGACCTTGTTAACAAGGAATTTTTACTAAGAGTAGATTGTAAATCTGCTAAAGAAATTCTTACTAAAGATGTTAAAAATCTTGTTTCAAAACAAATCTTTGCTAGATGGCAAGCTCTACTATCTAGTTTCGATTTTAAAATTGATTTTATCAAAGGAGAAGAAAACTCTTTACCAGATTTTCTAACAAGGGAATTTTTGCAGGGAAAAAATGAGACCCCTGAAACCACCCCATACTCCGAAAAAGGAGAATGAATCAAGAATGGTTAGACCATTCCAGATACAGCCACTAAATGCACCAGCATCCATATCCACATTAAGGCCCAGATGCCTTTTCAAAATAGGTACACAGCCCTGGCTGATTACCCCAGATTACCGGCGCCACAACCGCCGCCACAACAGCCACTTTCAAACAAGATGGTAAGACCTTTTGTAGCAGGACAAACTGCAGCCTCCTTGGTCCGAACCAGGGAAAGTTATACTATGAAGGCCCCAGAGTCTTTTGTACAGGCAGTAAACCCAGCAGCAGGTAAAACTGTAAATCCAGCAGCCAGCAAAGCTGCGCAAGAAGAACCAAGACCCCCAAAAGAGGAAGTCTTTGAGTTTATTACATCTACTGTATTGCCGCTGATGGCAATTGATAAAGAGTACGAGGGATATAGGATAGATGATCTTATTAAACCTCGTTATCACAACAAAAATTATGTGGATACTGGAAATTCACTCAAGACACAATCTTATTATGAGGCCATCCTCACTGATACAGGCTCTGTTGAAATAGAGCACACTATGTCAAAGAAGGATCCAAAGGAAGTGAGCTATTCCAGGTTCACTATCAAGAAGGTCCTTTCGCCATTTAATTGGTTTACAGGTCATCTACTGACACCGTTCAATCTGTCCATGGAACATAGGCCTCAAACCTATAATTGGATTGATTATCAGTTTGCATGGACAAACTTTTTATATTTAAGGCCAGGGCATACTTGGTTTGTTAAGTATAGCCAGGAATTTGTCAAATCTGTCATTCCTAGATGGTTCTATGAATGGTGGGATATTTTTGGAAGAAGCAGACAGATCCTCACCCCTCAATTTCTCAACAGGTTCTATGAATTCGAACAGGTTGAAGAAATCTCCACTCTCCCAGAGCATATCAAAATATGCAAATATTTCATTAAGAAAAGGATTTCTTACATTATCAGTTGGAATTTTGCCAAGACTGATATTTCAAGAATCAAATACTTGACTAAAGAAATCAAGATCAAAGGTTGGGCTCCTAAGTCCTCAACTCCCAAAAAGGGTCCTCAAAATACCACTCCATCTACGTCTGTGAAAGATGAAAACACTGGTCCATCCAAAGAAGAGCTAAGGGCAAGATTAAATTTTGTACTTAGCCATATGGAACAATTCGACCAGAAGTATATTCTGGAACTACTCAACGAAGCAACCTCGTCAAATTCCAGTATCAATGGTGATATGTGCAGCCCTGAAGGAATTGCGCAGGCATACATTAATCAGAAAGACGAGGATGACCCCACCTATGAATAGGGAAATGACCCTTGGAAAAAGTAGAGGCCAAAGGCCGGAATTACTTTTGAAAAGGGCATCCCACTATTCACAGATGGGATCCACTAAAGTCTCGTCAGAAGACTTTTCTTTACATTATTTAAAACACTCAAAACTGTCGGCAAGATCTGAGCCGTCCACTTGTAGCCATCTAATAGATAGGCATCTACTTTTGAGCTTATAAAATGCTCTCCCCTCTCCCAAGAGAAGGCATCCGGAAATTTCCCAAAAAGAAATTCCAATCCTTCATCTTCCCTTGTAATTATGTTTTCTCTCTGGCTTAATAAATAAATCTTTGAGTTTGTAAGTATTTTCTTTTTTACAAATTCGTTCCATTTATATTATTGTTTTCCTGAACTTCCGTTCCATTTGGTATCAGAGCCATGACGGCAGCCATTGTTCTTAGCATGAGCAGCTAAGTTCATATGCTGCCTAGGGGCATGGCTAAATTATTTTCAAAACCATTTACTATTGAAAAATAATTTAGGTATTAATCTTATCATATTGTTTCTAGCTTCTGAGATTTATGTATGTCTGTCTTATTTGTTTGAGGTCGTCGTCTCTCTCTCTATAGCTTGAAGTTTCCGATTAATATCCGGTTAAGGTGTTGGTCAGCCTTACAGATTAGGTCGTCGAAGCCGACGGACAAGCGTATAGACCTTTAGGTGGTGGTCCCTCCGCTAAGATAGCTTTGAGAGAATAGACTTGATGTAATTCCAAGAGTAACTATTTAGACAAACCTGCTTATCCTTATTGCTAGATACTTATCTGCTAAGATTCATGCATATCTTATTTTCATCAGTTTATGCTTTGATTATTTGTTTAGTTAGTGTGACCCCTAGGTAAGCATATTTTTCGAAAATGAACAGTCACCAGAACATTCTTAATGTTAGCCTTTCTTCTCAGGCAACTAAGATTGCCACTGTTGAAAATGATTTGCAAAACTGGAGTATTCCAGAAGAACCTTTTAAAAAGATTTACCAGCTAGGTAATTTCAGTTTTGCTAGAAAGCATAACATTAAAACCTGTGAATCCACCATAGCTATAAATAATTCTTTAGAAATTATTAAGATTCTTAATGAACCTGACTTGAACAGGTACAAGAAGAACTTCAACTATCTCCATGTCGGGCTAGTTCAAGTTGCTGTCAAACCTCTTTTTAGAAAAGGTCTTGACATTCCTGTTTGCGTCCTTCTTAGGGATGATCGTCTTTTAGAATTTAATGATTCCCTACTAGGGGTCCTCCAGAGTAATCTGGCCGATGGGCCTGTTTACTTTAATTGCTACCCCAACTTTTCGGTAGACATTAATGACCCCAATATCATGGATAGTTTGACTCTCAATGTCAAAACTAAGAACATAAATAGCAAAGTCAATACTCGAGAAATTGCTGTTATCTATCGAGTATATTACAGGCTTATGTCCACTACACTTGCACCTAGAGCAAGAATAGAAAGTACTAAAGGAGCTACTATGTTAATGGAAGCAAACCATGAGCACAGTAGTATCTTTGTACCCCGCTTACTTAACTGGGATGAAATTGCTCTCACTGATGAGTGGCATTTTGATAATATCACCCAGCCCACTCGCTCACATTCTGAAAGAACTCAGATTGATAGAGTGATCCAATTCCCTGATGGATCTATAGACCTAAAATTCCTTAGTAATCCCAGGTCTTCATCCATTAGAAGAATAACTTCTGCCAGGCCTTCGTCTTGACCCTATAGAGTTAGATAGACTTTGGAACCTTCCCCTTCACCAAGATAAGAGAAAGTGGTACGTAGCCAACTATTCCCTACAACAAAGGCAAAACTTTAGAGACCTTTGGAAATCAGATATGAAGAGACTTCGGTGTATTATCGAGTTCTTCAGTTGGTTTGAAATGACCGGTAAATTAGGAAGCCGGAAGCAGTCTCTGCAAGTCATTGTCAGCAAATGGTATACTGCCACTAATAAAGTGGTAGAAGCTGTCACTCCTCCTCTTGAAGGAATTAAGATCCCTTATGGCACTAAGGTTATCTCTGCGGCCCCCTTTAAGACTAAGAGTATTAAGCCTGAGGCCCTGACTAGTTGCTCTGACATAGATAGGCTCATAGAGCAAAACAACTATACCAACCAGGTTAAAATACCAAATGGAACGGAAGTTCAGGAAAACAATAATATAAATGGAACGAATTTGTAAAAAAGAAAATACTTACAAACTCAAAGATTTATTTATTAAGACAGAGAGAAAACATTATTACAAGGGAAGATGAAGGATGGGAATTTCTTTTTGGGAAATTTCCGGATGCCTTCTCTTGGGAGAGGGGAGAGCATTTTATAAGCTCAAAAGTAGATGCCTATCTATTAGATGGCTACAAGTGGACGGCTCAGATCTTGCCGACAGTTTTGAGTGCTTTAAATAATGTAAAGAAAAGTCTTCTGACGAGACTTTAGTGGATCCCATCTGTGAATAGTGGGATGCCCTTTTCAAAAGTAATTCCGGCCTTTGGCCTCTACTTTTTCCAAGGGTCATTTCCCTATTCATAGGTGGGGTCATCCTCGTCTTTCTGATCAATGTATGCCTGCGCAATTCCTTCAGGGTTGCACATATCACCATTGATACTGGAATTTGACGAGGTTGCTTCGTTGAGTAGTTCCAGAATATACTTCTGGTCGAATTGTTCCATATGGCTAAGTACAAAATTTAATCTTGCCCTTAGCTCTTCTTTGGATGGACCAGTGTTTTCATCTTTCACAGACGTAGATGGAGTGGTATTTTGAGGACCCTTTTTGGGAGTTGAGGACTTAGGAGCCCAACTTGGGAAACACTTGTGTGGAGTGTGAACCCTTTCTTTGGAGTGGTCTTGTGAGGTCATTGTGAGGTTATTCTCTCAGGGTATTTGGGATTAATTAGATTATTTATTCTTGTTGAAATTGTGAAATTGCTTTTCGCCTGTGGATTAGGTCACATTGATCGAACCACGTTAAATTTGTGTCTCCTTTATTTGCTTTACTTTCCATTATTATTGTCATTGTAATGCTCTTTGGCTAAATTCTGCACTAACTGGGTTCCTAATCCTATATATTTATCACTTCCACCTTCCAAATCATATTGTCTCACAAAACCAAGATACTTTCCCTACAACCACTAGCCTCCCGACACCCAAATTTAGCCCATCTATTAACTCATATCTGTTTCACATACGTCTGTACATCCCCTTTAAATTCGGATTTTTGTAGGAAATAGATATCCGCCTTCCATTTTTTAATTAATTAATACGGCAAAACATTAAAAGAATATCTCACCTAACAACTTCAATACAGTTTTTTAGCCTTCGATTCAATCCCCTAAGATTCCATAATATGATGTTTACCTTTATTGATAACAATTGCTGACAGATTTCTCCTTACTCCTAGCACTAGACTCTGGAAAGCTCATATTGAACTCCAAATTATGTACCTCCTAGCTCCTTTTTTTTCTTCTTTTCAGCGAAGAAACTAATTTAAAAGTTGCTTCCTCGCTCTTCTCTTGCCTATGCCTGTCAATTTTCATAAGAAGTACCTCCTCACACTCCTGGAAATTGACTTCATAAGTCTTGCTCATCTTTAATACATTTCTAAGAAACTACAATGATGCATCCATCTCTGCGTCAAGAAATTGAGAGTCCAAAGGTTCTGCTTCATCCACTAACCTGTTTCTTGTTCTTCGATTGTCAACTGTTGTGTGTCAAAATATAGAGGAGATAAATGAATAATTTTTCCCCCATACTTGTTGCCTTGTGTTCCTCGTCCCCACCATGCAAGAACATCTCTTCTGTAACTGGTGTATCGCGAGTGACTTGTTCCCTCTCAGAAGGAAGAGACGAAATATCTGGGTCCCTTATGTAATCAAACTGCCAGCCAACTTATTCTCGATTGTAATAAAATTATAAGTCATCTTACTCGAAGTTGTAATAAGCCAGCTTCTTTTAACTTTAATTAGTTGACACCAAACAACTTGTCAAATTTGACTAGAAAAATTCAAGACATTCTTCTAAAGATGTATTCCTTAACTGTGTTTCCCTATATTCCCTATCCACATGCGGAGTTACAATGGATGGATGGAAAATTCCCTTGTATTCCCTAATCATTTTTGGGGTTGCAATGGGAGGAAATTGTTTCCCAAACCATCTGTGTGGTTACAATGGATGGAAGGAGAGTTTCCCCGTATATGTAGCCATTTGTAGTACAACAATTGGAAGGTGAAGACGTCGGTATGCAGGTATGACATGTCGAGATATTCTCTCAACAATTGAGCACCATATTAAAGTGAACATATTGTTGAGGATATATGAGTGTTCTCCTGAGATCAGAAAGGAGAATTGAAGACGAGCTTCTTCAAGGAAGTTCATTTTGAGATGTTCAAGTGGAGATGGAGTCAATTACCACATGAGACCTAGGAGAGGTAATATGCTGCAAAACTGACAGTAAGGCACTGTACAGCTGTCTCCAAAACGTAACATGGAGTGCCAAAGCACCAGAGGCTGTATAGAGGCAACAGCTAAAAGGTCTAAGAATAAGGTTCATGTAGAAGCATAATTCCAGATAGCTTTAAAAATGCTCTAGGGGTAAAAGTTTTCACGAGAGAAATGAATTTCAAGTAAGAACTAACTGAGGTGGAGCATGTCTACTGAGTTAGAAAATACAAGTTAACGTGGACATATATTAGAACAAAAAGTTTCAAGTTTCCATCCAAATTTGGCAAGTTACTTGGTGTCAACTTGTTTGCAAGTTGGACTAAGTTGGCTTGCAACTTCATCACAACTTGAACTAAGTTAGCTTGAAACTTTATATGCGACTTTGGGTAAGATGACTTGCAACTTGCAGAAATTGGCTAGCAACTTGATTACAATTTGAAATAAGTTGATTTGCGACTTGATTACAATCCAGAGTAATTTGCTTCGCAACCTGTAGATGTTTGCAACTTCTAACAAGTTGATTGCAACTTGAAATGAGTGGTCAACAACTTGGTATGAATTTCAATTCACCTCACCAAATTAATCAAGTTGACAGATAGGGTGTTGATGAAACTGTGATATATAAATAGTCATCTCTTGGTTATTGTATAGTCACGATAACGGAATAGAAATAAAATAGAAAATAAATGCAAGTCAGAGGAAGAGAGAGTCCCTCACTATGAGGAGTTGAGAGAATTGTGAAGTACACTGAGAGAATTATGAGAAAATACTAGAGAATGAAGTGTTGGGATACACTTTGCGTAGTTATTCTCTTCAGTTATTCATTTGACTAAATAGATTGGGATTGATAAATTGTAGCCCCTCCTTTGAACCACCTAAAAATCTTTGTGCCTCAATTTATACTGTTATCATTATCATCATATTTTGTTTTCCAGTTTCAACCAAACATATATTTAGCTCCAAAATGCTGACCACCAATCTCAATCCAAATAAGAAGCTAAATTCTCAGAAAATTACAGCTTATCCAGAAACTTTCTAGGCCAAAATACAAAAGATCAGCACAGACCACCAGATTCATAAGCCTCAAAACATAGCTAGCTTCTTAAAGTTTTCAGGATATTCCATTTAGACAGTCTTATTCCAACTGAACACCTCAACTCCTAATAAAGTGTTCCAATTACACACTTCCGATTCAAATTTTTAAGAAAATGTGTGTTTTTATTCGTCTACTAGATAGTTAAGTTAACCATATAAAATATGTCATCTCCTTTAATTATACGCATCAACCTCAAGTAGAAAATGCATGTGGTTTTCGGCTTATTAAGGCGTATGCATATAATTAAAGAAAATAACATATTTAATATAGTTAACTTAACCACCTAATAGACAAATGAGAATACACGCAAAACGAATTCTAAAATTTGAACTGGAAGTGTCTAATTGAAACATTTTATTACGAATTGACGTGTTCAATTGAAATAAGACTTAGTTCGAGTGTCTAAATCTAAATGAAATATACCATGTATTAAACCAATTCACAAACACCCATCAACAAATTATGCAAGATAAGCAAAACAAATCAATAGAATCACCAAAAAAAAAATGAAACTTTTAAGCAATTTCAAGAAAGAAAATATTAAATAAGTACTAAATACCTACCTCTTCGGATTCGGGCTCGTTCTTCACCAATGGTAAGACAGGCTTATGCTCATCTTCTGTTATATCTTTAGTGTAATAAAAGAATACCAAAATTGAGAAAACAAAGAAGAGGAAGATGTACAGAGCCATTGAGAAATGGGATTTTCTTCTTGTAGTTGTCCTGTACTGATTATGGCCTCTGTTCCCCATTGATTCCAAATTTTTCCCAAAAAAAACTCTGCTGCTATATTTCTAAGCTCATAAATGGCTACAAAATACAATTTTGATGCTTTAAAGTGTCAAATTTTGGGAATTTTTTTAGGTTTTGGGTTGGGATTACAAAATTCTACAATTTTGATATTTTAAAGGATCAAATTTTGGGGGAATTTGTTGGTTTTGGGTTGGGATTTAGATTCAGCGTTCATATAGACAAGATCAGAGGATGCTTTAAATTTGAGAAAATTGCACTTTCCACCCCTTGATTATAGATAAAATACATATATGGGCCGGATCTTTACACCTGGTCCATTTCAGTTTTTTTTTTTGGCTTTTAACACATTTGATGTTCGGCGAAAATAATTGAATCTAGCCAATTAAACAAAAGATATACAATAATTATGTATATTATATATTATAATAAAATATATATATTTATTGGCTATCAGTTTACAAATTTATTATTAATATTTTGATTTAAGTTTAATTTGCAAAAAATATTGAAGTAGGAAAAATATATACAAAAAATTTCGCCAGAAAAAGAAAATGACAAATAAAATTTATAGATGATTGACTATAAGTATAATCTTAGAATTTTCGAGGCGGTTTAAAATGCATATCAATTGCGGAGAGTTTTGATGACGATTATAATTGTGACTATGTACTTTCACTCTCTTGTTACAGGATGATGGACTATATCAAATAGATAATTTTGTTGTACGTCATTGATTGGTTGAAATTGATAGGTTTTTTTTGCTAAAAAGATGTTTTATTTATTTATGTAAACGGAGAATTGAAAGTACGATTACAATTAGTGATTTGCGAAAGCTATTCCAAAATAATCGTTATTGAAAACGATAACTACATATCGAAAAAACGAGATATCATAGCGCTGTCCAGCGTTGGCGATCATCTGGAGGAGCTAATTCTTTGCCAAATTTTGTCAGGACATCAGCTTCATAATTGGCCTCACGATAGATATGTGTAATTTTTGGATTGTGCAAAGTTACAATCAAAGATAAAATTAATGTAAGTAGAGACTTGTGTTTGAGTGTGTGATGTGAGTTAGTATATGAGAAACAATCTCAATTTGTAGAGGACAAAGGTTTAAATTATGTGCAAGCGAAGACCTTAAAAGAGAGCTGCAAGCTCGCATTCGAACACAAATGAATAACAGAGATTAATGGTATAGCAGTTGAAATTGATGGTTTGAAACCACTTTTATAAGATAAAAAGACACCTCATACAACTAGTAGTCTAGTATTAATTGTATGAGGCACAAAATTCTTAAAAGGTATTATTTCTCGACACTATTGATACTTTCTACGTTCAACATTGAGAAGTATTTCACTTGTTCGAAAAACTTGAAAAATAAATGTACAAACACAATTACACACGTAGTAAGTTGAAAACAAAATCATAATTAACGAGTTACATATAAAAAATTTCAACACAATAAATGTTCTATTTTTTCAATCAAATAATAATTTCATTTTATTAAATTTATATTTTTTTAATATTTAATTACTTTTTATTTAGATGGTATATTTATTATGTTTACAAATAAATAAATTATGCACCTTCAGATATTGAAAAACAGTCTTAATTTTCATTGTTTAGATCTAGAGACAATATATTAATCATTTAGACGTGCATTCAAATTCAAATGTTTTAATCTTAATGAAAATAAATAAGATCAAAAGTGCTTCACTTTAGCAAAGCTAAGGGATTAAATATGCTCTAGATTATATTTAAGGGATAAAAATGAACAAACTCCCATAAACAAGGGATAATTTTAGCCTTAAAACTCGTAGGTAGTGTAACTGCATGCGCCAAAATCAACTAAGAACTGGCCAAACCCATAAGCAGAAGAGGCTAAACCTTTTTGGAGAAGGATCGAAGCAAGGGCAAAAGGAAATTCCCTGTTCTGGAAATTTTGTTAAGAGTTGTTCAAAAAATTAGTATATATCTCTAAAAAGTTGTTTTTGATCTATATAAACGATGATTATTTTCTATGTTCAAGTGACCGCCCTTGGATCTAAGTAGCTACGCCACTCAGGATGGAAAAAGTATTAGCACCTTTGGATGGAGGACCCAAGAATTGGGAAAAAGAAAATCCCTTGGTAGACAGAGAGTACTCATACGAAGAGAAGAGGTGGCTCAAAGCACTCCTTGATGGAAAAGAATATGAAAAGTGGGAAAAAGAAAATCAGTTGTGGGAAAGACACACGGGGAGGGAAGCAGCCTGGAAATCCATGAAGAGCTTACAAGAATTAAGTTCGAGACCGCTAACAGAGGAAGAGGAAAGACTAAAACAGACATACTTGGAGAACAGGGACAAAGCAAGTCTTGGTGCACCATTTGACCCTTATGGACCAGGATGGGAGCTGGCATATTACTCGGGTCCGAATAACCTATTTGAACTATATCGAAGAGATTCTGCACGTCCGCCTCCTCAGGCCCCTGAGAGACTCTTATTCAAAAAAAATAAACCTGCACAAGGACGTAGTACTGTGAGTCCTTGTGTGATCTCAACGGAGGAAAAGCGAGAAAAACTTGCAGCACAAGGAAGATGCCTCATTGGGTCGTATCTAACCCCCTATTGCAAGTGTGACACACATAAGTGCAGTGGAACATACAAAATACCTTTGGAGGATAATTATCCCCCAGCATATGCCCCATTTCGGCTTGCACACCGCCGCCAGTGTCGCCAATCACATGTAAAGTCTTTTTCGTGGATATTGCTACTACTCATCGTTATCAATTTCTAATTACAATTTCATGTCGTTAGGTCTAATCTCTTATCAGAGTTTCACTAATTCTATATATTCGATCCCTAAGATGTTATCTGCCACTATGAATTGTTTCTTGGCATAAAAATATGTGTTGTGTTTGGCCCCTTTTCACTTTAAACTAATTGACAAGTATTTTAGCTGAATTTAATTTTTATAGATTCGCCCTATGATTTGGATTGTTTTCATCACTCACTCTAGTGTTGGCTTCTTAATTTGGCAGTGTTTTGACATTGACGACGAACCCGGTTCACCTTTTGGTACTCCACAGATGTTTGGTGGCACAGTAGAATCCTTAGAACCATCTCGGAATTTCAATGGCAAGGCTAAGTTATTGATGGAACTGGCTAACCATGCTATCTGGGAATATAACGTGAATGAGTGCAATGTATATATGCTCCTTAATTTTCTTTCTGTGATTAGTCACCGATTATTCTTCCTTTATTTTCAACTAATTGTGACTCTCCTTGCAGGTTTTCAAGTACAAGGTTTTGAAGATTGAGAAAGTGAATTGTATTGAGTCACGGTACGATCAGTATTGGATGACTGTCAAAGTATTAAATCTCACTCTTGGTACCCCTATCGAAACTTTTCAAATCCATTCTGGTATGAGTTTTTTCGGTGATGAAAAAGAGACCTATTGTAGCCGGCTTAAAGAAGAGGTAATCACACACCTAATGAAGTTTACAATCTGCGTCTTCCTTCTTTTTTCCATTTTGTGTGTGTTAGGTGGGATAGTTTTTTTTACTGAATATTTTATTTTTTTACGTTTCAATGGCAATTGGTCTATTAATTCCTCAATCTTAGTGGGTTTTTGTTGTTTTGAGATGATTGACTTGCGGATAGGTTTTCTATTGGGATAACTATGTGCAAAAACACTAATGATATGATGGATTTTGGGAGAGGCTCAGACATAATATGCTTTACCGTTGGTTTGTATGGTATGACATATGAAACTGTTTTTTTTGGGCAATTAAAGAAGTTCTGTTAATTACCAAAGAGAGAGCATTACAAATCCAAGGTGTAAAACAACCTAATTGAAACCAATGAAACAAAATACCTGGAAAACAAGTAACCTTACAATAACTAGAGAGTACTAATATACCCAAACAACCTAGGACTAGCTCTGCTCTAGTACAAATTTCAAGCTTCAGGTGCTGAGTAAGCTGGATCTGGGGTATTGATCTAATATATATTCCATCAAGAGAAAGGAGGCAGATTGGTGAGAAGGCCAACCACACAGGGGAGCGGACCAATCTTCCGTCCCTTACCACTAATGTCGTGTCGAAGGTTAAACCTCATAAAGGCATCCACTGTTGTAGCTCTTGTTGGAAGATCCTAGTGTTCCTTTCAATCAAGATGTCAAGCTTTCAAAATCATCCTCTTGGGTGTTTGCTGCATTGCCCATTACCTCACTGTATCCCAGTCTTGGGGACCTCCTTGCCTTGTCTGCCACATCAATATATTCTTCCAGCAATTGTAAGTAAATGTTCTCTTGTCTTTGGTTGTGTATGACAGAAAACACATAGTGCATCCACAGATAACCCCCAATTCAACAATAGGTCTTTAGTTCTGAGTTTAATTACCATGAAGTCAAAGCCATAACAAAAAGACGTACGTTTAGCTACATTCTGGCAGATTATCTTACTCCAAGGAATGCTTGGCGCATTGCCTTTCAAGATCTTGTAAGCACTAGGTATGTGGGAATTTGCCCCTCTGAATCAGACTGTTAGTGTTGCCTCATAGTAAATATTTTCCAACCTAATAATAACTTCCCGAAAGTCATTTTCCTTACAAATCTTAAAATCTTTTTTCATATTACTTGTATTCAAAACACTGCATTCGGATGTGATTTAATAGGAGAGTGAAACTTCTTCGTGATGTTTGATACTGTTGTTGATCCTTGTCCGGATAGATATACAAAGATGATTGAATATGATAACTGAAAGAGATGTAACCTTATGATAACCAAAAGATCTTTGGATTCTCTTTTACCCGTTATGCTCTTGGTGGCATGAACTACCTTGAGTTGAAAGTTCCAAATTTTCATTACAGTAAAAATTATGTCATAAATACAGAGTTGAATTTTGGATTACGATTTCATGAAAACTTATGCAGTAGAGTGAACTGGAAAATGGTAATCATAGTTGTGGACAATGTACTTGTAGTTGATAACTAACTTTTACTTTGGTTTTGTTTCTCCGAACTGATTTACAGGCCATTGTTGGTTTGCCAAGCTGCGAGTTTTGTTATGGCTTGCTGTTGGAGGGGCATGTCACGGAAAGAAAGGAAGAGGCACTCAAACTATAGTTATTTAAATTTCACGAGGCTGTTTGAGATTTCATCATTATATTATATCACCTGGATTTTATCGGTTAGTTTGGTAAAGTCACGACTTGTTTGTGTATTGTTGCCCATTCCCTCTCAGCTCTCTTTTTCATGTCTTTTTGAAAACAATCTTTTTACCCCCACGAGTTAGGGGTAAGGTCTGTCTACCCTCTCTTTCTATATGTTGTTGTTGTTAGGGGCTCTTTTTTAAAGAGTCAAACTGAAAGAACAAAGAAGATTTGCATTTGTAATCCTTTATGGTGTGGTTATATGAGTTTGTGCCACGCTAAAATAAGACGAGTTTGTGTCACATTTCAAACTCAATTTGAAATGGAACTTTTAGGATAAATCAACACAAGTTAGGAGGCCTAAGGTCACACATTGTAACACCCCAAGTTTTTCGGGCTAAGATTTGGAACCGTTCTAAGCATTTAGTGGTGTCCATACCCAATGAATCCTATTGTACCTCGATGTTAATATCAATTCATATGTGTGGGAAGTGCAATGGATGTGAATTAAGGTCTTAAGGAACCTCTAGCACAAGTTAAGTTGAAAGCTTCTCTACCGACTAAGTTTTCGTATAACTTTCCAGTAGGGTCAACTTCAAATGATCATTTCTCCCATTGTATGAAGAGTTACATAGCCTGTGACCCACCAAATTAAAGATTTTTGAGTCTTCTTTATAACGCCACTGACCGCGTATCGATCCGAGTCCCGAATAAAAAGTTATGCCAATTTTACTAGACACTTCTCAGTTTACGCGGAAATCAGATTTTGGCACGGACTAGTGAAGGTCCGCGACAGCAGCATGTCACGGAGGCTGGACTCCGCGATAAGCAACGTGTCACAGAGCTGGCCTCTATTCGGTTCCCTTCTTGATTTCTTACGCGTTTTTAAGGGTCTTTTGGTCCTTTCCTTACCCAAAACCGTACCCCACCTATTCTAAATGTTCCCAAGTCCCTAAAACGTCTCACTAAATCAAAATCATGCGCTATTTTCCTCTCCTCTCATCCTCTCCAAGTCAAAAAGCAAGAACACCTAGGGTTCAAGGTTCATACGGCCAAACTCAAGCGATTCTCAAAATTCTCTCCGTCAAAAGGTATGTTAAACAATCCTCTTTCAGCTAAGTCTATTTGTTATTGATTTTCTAACTATGAAAGTGATTTTTATGCAAGTTTGAATGTGGGTTTTGTTGAGTGATTTTTGGAAAAAGAATCTACTTGAAGTCACGAATGTTTCTATGAAATCACTCTTTAATTGTTGATTATTTTGGGGTTTATTGTTTGATATATGAAACCAAAAACTTATTGGGGCAGATTCAAAGGTTATGAAGTCACAATTATTTTGAAATTTGTTTTACCATTAAATTCTTGGTTTTCGACGAAAGATGAAAAGGATTTCTATATCCCTCGATTTTGAAATGGTTGTTTGTAAATTATGAAATTTTAAACCGTTGAGGGTGTGTTAAATGAGTTTTGAAAATCCTTTAAGTAGAGGGACAAGTGACGTATGAATGATTATGGTATGATACACTTATATTTGACTTGCAAGTCTTGGTATGATGATACCAATCTACGAATGCCTTATGGATGATAAGAGTCCCTAATGAACGTTTTGCTCAAATGTTTTTAAGACGCTAAAAGATGGGCTTAAGAGAATTAGATGGTTAACTGAGAAGGTATGAGTCAAATGGGGCTCATTACCCGAAATCGTGTTTTGCCGACGCGGGTATGATGTCGTCCTGAAACATGGATGATCACTGTGCACTCGACTCGTTCTGCTGCATGTATATGTAATGTGATTAAGATCTAATGCTCCGATCCTTGCGGTAAACTTTGATTGGGGGCTCCGCCGATCGAGCCTTGGTCGGACCCACATAGCTCGTGGTGAAAAATGATGTCGGTGATACCATCTAGTTCAAAAGTAATGTTAATGCATGTTTTATTTTCATGAAATGTTATGGATACTTTCCCCTATTTTGCTATCTTATTACTATGATCTACGTTATGTGCCTATGACTTGCTTTTATGAATTGTTATGTCCCTTTCCCTGGGTTGCATGCCAGTACTCATCGTACTGACTGTCCTCGGACGCTATCATTTCATGATGTAGGTTCCAAGACACTTTCTCATGGTACTGTGCAGCATTAGGATCGTTCAGGACAACGTCAGCAAGTGGTGAGCCCTCCATCTTTCGAAAGGCAATTTACATCTTTATTTTGACTCTGATTTTCAGTTTTATGGTATTGTCGGGGTCATGTCCCGGCATAGATATTTCATTCTTATGTTGGAGGCTTCGTAGACCTATGTAGATGTTTAAACGTCTTATTCCCAACACTTGGTTAATTTTTAACTATGTTTTAAATGATGTTCTTAAATGGGTCTTTCTTCCGCAAATGCTTTATTGAATATGCTTATGACGTTATACTAAGGAGTCTTCTCGGGCCTTCATTGGTCTGGGTTGCCCGTTATGTCCAGGGCATGGTCCCGGGGCGTGACACACATAATATCAATAAATTTGTTTATGTTATCTTTTTTATTCATATTAGCCCATATTTAATAAAAACATGTAAATACTTGATCTAAATTCCATCTATAAAAAAACGATGCCTAAACTCGAAACTAATCAAATCTCATTTCAAGTAAAACTTGGAAGTATTATAAATAATAGTGGCCAACTAAAAGAGCTTCTATAATTCTACATTTTTTTGTGGTGCAAATCTCAACTACTTCATTTCACTACATTATAGGGAAAAATACATGAACTCTGTTTTCTGAGATATAAAGTTTCATCCCATCTTCGATTAGAATGAACAAACGTACAGCCTAGAGGAGGATGTAGGCTCGTGGAAACCCGTGTTGTCCATTGAAGCAGGGAAACCACAACGCAGAGGATAAGAGTCTCTAAATAGACATTACAACAAACATAAACACAATCTTCTTTACTGTCATGAGAGTGGCATCTACAGTATATAGATAGCAATCTTCTCCATAATATTAAAATGTCTTCTTCTGACATCATTTTGTTTGTAATGCCGTTGATGCACCAAATCTGAAAAATATCACTATCAAGAACCCAGAGTGCCGCCATCAACTTGGCGAAGGAACTCAATCTGAAAAATATCAGAAACTAAGGCGCAGCATTTCTTTACTCAGAGGAATTGAAGTCCGAAACTATTAAGGTTATTGCACCTTTTGGATTCGCACGATCTAGTTTCTCAAGAACATTGGGTTACAGTGATAGCCGATTGGGACATATGCAAATGAAGAAAATGTTGAAAGCGAGTTATAAGTCACCATTAAAATATAGTCAAAACAAGCAGGAAACAAATGAGTTCTTCCTGACATCAGCTTGAATTCTTCATTGAGTCACAATTTGCACGTTCTAACAAAACTGGTCTATAATCCATGATGTTTCCAAAGATTGCCTTGAAGACATTCTGTAATTCTCCGTATATGCGATACCGTGCACATATAAGAACAGAGGAAGTGAAAAGCCAAACATTTTTTGGCGTTCAAGTGTTTTTTGGAGCGACGTCTTTGTTCCTTTTCCCTGTGGAGTAACAATTAAAAGCTTATTTAAGTCCCTGCTTTATTTAAGAGATTCCAGAAATCACCATAAACGTAGGTATTAAGAATGTACCAGGAAAAGAAATCTGTGTGGCTCCCATCTATTAATGTAAGAATTGATCAATGTATACATCAAGAGTACATAAGAAAATGTTTTGAAGTTATCGTTTGTAAATAAATACACATTGAGTTCATTAGCTTCACTATTTGTTCAATTATGTAATCATGAATGAAAGAAAGTATTCTTATCAATATAGTTAATAGTACATATCTATACTCCTAATTCTAATCACCTCATCAAAACTTATATCACATCCCGCTCAATAAAATAGAAATTATTCAGGATTAAAAAGAAAGCCAAATTAAAATTTTGGAGTGTTATAAATGTAACACCTCTAACTTTTGAACCAAGATTTGAACCATTCTGTAGTAGTTAGACCCACCCTCAATGAATTTTATTAGTACCTAGGTGTTAAGGTCAATCCTTAGGTATAGGAAGTGTATTGGATGTGAATTAAGATCATAAGAAACCTCTAGCACAAAGTTGAGTTGGTTGAGTTGGAAGCTTCTCTACCGACTAAATTTTCTTATAAGTTTTAATATGGTCAACTTCAAACAAGGATTTCTCTTAGAATATGAAGAGTTATGTGACCCACCATCCACCAAATTAAAGGTTTTTAAGTCTTCTTTCCAACGCTACCAACCATTTGTCAATCCGAGATTTGTGTCGTCGTGTCCATTTAACTAGGCATTGTGCAGGCCACGCGACCGGCTTAGGGAGAGATGAAGCCCTTTACACTCTGTTTGGATGGTTGCTACGTATTGTTTCATAATATATTGTATTGTATTGTATCGTATCGTATTGTATTGTTCTAATGAATACAATGTTTGAATAGATTGTATCGTTTACCGTCATTAAATAATCTCACACATCAATAATTTGAAAAAACCTACTAAAAAAGTAAGATATGAGATAGGACTATTATAAAAAGGTAAGATAAAAGATAAAATAATAAATATATGTAAAATGAGAAAAAAAATTATAAGGTAACAATGCGATATCACCAATCGGTGGTTACATAAAATGGGGCTTTTCATAGTTGCCTAACCATGAAATCAAATCATACCATACAATATATTAACCTATATTTTAAGTAACAATTAAAATAAACATGATATTGATAGTAACATACAATACAATACCATAAGTAACAACCATCCAAACAAAGTGTTAAAGTCAATTTAGCCATCTCTTACCAATCCTGGATGAATCCCTTTCGTGTGTCTGCTTGATCAGGGAAAGCACCTAAATCTTTTCGAGATGTGTACAGGATGATAACCTAATTGATTATTCTGAAGAAAGGGAAACCTTTTTGGATAAGGATCGGAGTAAAGGAAAAATGAAATTCCTTTTTCTCGTGCTAATTAGCAACATATAAAAGTTATTTTTAACCTACCACCCTTGGGTCTATGTAGCTACGCCAATCTCTGACTGTGATGGAAAAAGTATTAGCACCTTTGGATGCAGGATCCGAGAATTGGGAAAAAAGAAAATCCTTTGGTACAAAAAGAGTACTCATACGAAGAGAAAAGGTGGCTAAAAGCACTCGTTGATGGACAAGAATATGAAAAGTGGGAAAAAGAAAATCGGTTGTCGAAATACAAAATGGTTTGGTTGAGGTCCCATACGACACAGGGAGGGAAAAAGACTGGAGATGCATTAAGAGGTTACAAGAATTCAGTTCGAGACCGCTAACTGAGGAGGAGGAAAAACTAAAACAGACATACTTGGAGAACAGGGAAAAAGCAAGTCTTGGTGCACCATTTGACCCTTTTGGACCAGGATGGGAGCTCGCATATTACTCGGGTCCGAATAACCTAGTTGAACTATATCCAAAATATTCTGCACTTCCGCCTGCGCCTGCCCCATTGCCATTGCCAACAGCTCCTCTGACCCACTTATTCAAAAAAAAATAAACCTGCACAAGGATGTAGTACTGTGAGTCCTTGTGTGATCTCGACGGAGGAAAAGCGAGAAAAACTTGCAGCAGAAGGAAGATGCCTCAGTGGGTCGTATCTAACCCCGTATTGCAAGTGTGACACACATAAGTGCAGTGGAACATACAAAATCCCTTTGGAGGATAATTATCCCCCAGAATATGTCCCAATTCGGCTTGCATATCGCCACCAGTGTCGCCAATCACATGTAAAGTCTTTTTTGTGGATATTGCTACTACTCGTCGTTATCAATTTCTAATTACAATTTTATGTTGTTAGGTCTAATCTCTTATTAGAGTTCCATTATAACCTGTTTCACAATTGTGAGTCTCCTTGCAGGTTTTCAAGTACAAGGTTTTGAAGATTAAGAAAGTGAACTGTATTATGTCACGGTACGATCAGTATTGGATGACTGTCAAAGTATTAAATCTCACTCTTGGTACTCCTATTGAAACTTTTCAAATCCATGCTGGTATGAGTTCTTTCGGTGATGATAAAAAGACCTATTGTTGCCGGCTTAAAGAAGAGGTAATCACACACCTAATGAAGTTTACAATCTGCATCTTCCTTCTTTTTTCCATTTTGTGTGTGTGTGTGTGTTAGGTGGAATAGTTTTTTTACTGAATATTTTATTTTATTTTGCATTTCAATGGCATTTGGTCTATTAGTTCCTCTATGTTAGTGGGTTTTTGCTATATTCCATCAAGGAAAGGAGGCAGATTGGTAAGAAGGCCAACCACATAGAGGGGCGAACTGAATAACTCAGTTTTCGGAGCGGACCAATCTTCTGTCCCTTACCCCCTTACTCTCTCTCTCTCTCTCTCTTAAAAAGTCTGCGGGAAGCACAAAGAGCTAAGCCACTAATGTCGTGTCGAAGGTTAGACCTCATAAAGGCCTCTACTGTTGTAGCTCTTGTTGGAAGATCCTGGTGTTCCTTTCAATCTAGATGTTATATATTACTGATGCAAAACTAGCTTTCAAAATCATCCTCTTGGGTGTTTGCCCCTAGCATGTTGCATTACCCACTACCTCACAGTATCCCAGTCCTGGGGACTTCCTTGCCATTTCTGCCACATTAATATATTCTTCCAGCAATTGTAAGTAAATGTGCAACCACAAAGTAGATGTTCTCTTGTCTTTGGTTGTGTGTGACAAAAATCACATAGTGCATCCGCAGGTAACCCCAATTCAACGATAGGTCTTTTGTTCTGAGTTTACCATGAAGGCAAAGCCATAACAAAAAGACATAGGTTTAGCTACATTCTGGCAGATTATCTTACTCCAAGGAACGTTTAGCGCATCACCTCTCAAGATCTTGTAAGCACTAGGTACTTGGGAATTTGCCCCTCTGAATCAGACTGTTAGTGTTGCCTAATGTCTGGCAGTATCTCCTCATAGTAAATATTTTCCTAATCATCCAAGAGGCTTGCTTTGGTATTTCTATGGTGAAGACATTTTGTCTTTTTATATAGTATGTATGCCACCAAAGTAATCTAGAGCTTCTCTTTGTGCTGATAGACAGCTGTTTGGTTCCAGATTCTCAGGTTAAGAATATTTAGACCTCCTGCACCCTTAGCCAAGGCAGATTTTATCCCAGAGCATGTAATGTACTGTCCTTTGTGTGTTGATCTACACCTCCAAAGGACTAGAAACTATTTTGCTAGTGTTAAACTTGAATTGGGGAGCATGTTTTCCCCTTGGAAAATATTTTCCACCCGAAAGTCATTTTTCTTTACAAATATTTTTTCATATATTTTTTTTTGGTAAATAAACGGATTTTATTACCAAGTAAGATTGACAAAGCAAAGAAAAGCACTCTGGACAGCCCCAGAGTTGCAAGCATCTAACTAGCTCCTCTGACCCACTTATTCAAAAAAAATAAACCTGCACAAGGATGTAGTACTGTGAGTCCTTGTGTGATCTCAACAGAGGAGAAGCGAAAAAAACTTGCAGCACAAGGAAGATGCCTCATTGGGTCGTATCTAACCCCGTATTGCAAGTGTGGCACACATAAGTGCTGTGCAACATACAAAATCCCTTTGGAGGATAATTATCCCCCAGCATATGTCCCATTTCGGCTTGCATACCGCCGCCAGTGTCGCCAATCACATGTAAATCTCTTATTAGAGATCCATTATGACCTGTTTCACTAATTCTATATATTCCCTAAGATGTTATCTGGGACTATCTCAGAATTGTTTTTTGGCATGAAAATGTGTTGTGTTTGGCCCCTTTTCACTTTAAACTAATTGACAAGTATTTTAGCTGAATATAATTTTTATAGATTCGTCCTATGATTTGGATTGTTTTCATCACTCACTCTAGTGTTGGCTTCTTTGGCAGTGTTTTGACATTGACGACGAACCCGGTTCACCTTTTGGTACTCCACAGATGTTTGGTGGCAAAGTAGAACCGTTAAAACCATCTGGGGATTTCAATGGCAAGGCTAAGTTATTGATGGAACTGGCTAACCGTGCTATCCAGGAATATAACGTGAAAGAGTGCAATGTATATATGCTCCTTAATTTGCTTTCTGTGATTAGTCATTGATTATCCTTCCTTTATTTTCAACAAGTTGTGACTCTCCTTGCAGGTTTTCAAGTACAAAGGTTTTGAAGATTGAGAAAGTGAACTGTATTATGTCACGGTACGATCAGTATTGGATGACTGTCAAAGTATTAAATCTCACGCTTGGCACTCCTATTGAAACTTTTCAAATCCATGCTGGTATGAGTTTTTTCGGTGATGATAAAAAGACCTATTGTTGTCGGCTTAAAGAAGAGGTAATCACACACCTAATGCAGTTTACCATCTGTGTCTTCCTTCTTTTTCCATCTTTTTTTGTGTGTGTGTTAGGTGGAATAGCTTTTTTTACTGAATATTTTATTTTATTTTGCGTTTCAATGGCAATTGGTCTATTAGTTCCTCAATCTTAGTGGGTTTTTGCTGTTTTGAGATGATTGACTTGCGGATAGGTTTTCTATTGGGATAACTATGTGCAAAAAC
This sequence comes from Jaltomata sinuosa, assembly GCA_003996215.1. Classification (NCBI taxonomy): domain Eukaryota; kingdom Viridiplantae; phylum Streptophyta; class Magnoliopsida; order Solanales; family Solanaceae; genus Jaltomata; species Jaltomata sinuosa. The sequence continues at coordinate 348,962 of QJPP01000389.1, forward strand.
ACTAATGATATGATGGATTTTGGGAGAGGCTCAGACACAATATGCTTTACCGTTGGTTTGTATGGTATGACATATGAAACTGTTTTTTTTGGGCAATTAAAGAAGTTCTGTTAATTACCAAGGAGAGAGCATTACAAATCCAAGGTGTAAAACAACCTAATTGAAACCAACGAAACAAAATACCTGGAAAGAAGTAACCTTACAATAACTAGAGAGTACTAATATACCCAAACAACCTAGGACTAGCTCCGACTCTAGTACAAATATCAAGCTGAGTAAGCTGGATCTGGGGTATTGATCTAATATATATTCCATCAAGCGGAAGGAGGCAGATTGGTAAGAAGGCCAACCACATAGGGGAGCGGACCAATCTTCCGTCCCTTACCCCCTTACTCTCTCTCTCTCTCTCTCTATTAAAAAGCCTGCGGGAAGCGCGAAGAGCTAAGCCACTAATGTCGTGTCGAAGGTTAGACCTCATAAAGGCCTCCACTGTTGTAGCTCTTGTTGGAAGATCCTAGTGTTCCTTTTCAATCTAGATGTCATATATTACTGATGCAAAGCTAGCTTTCAAAATCATCCTCTTGGGTGTTTTCCTTTAGCATATCGCATTACCCACTACCTCATTGTATCCCAGTCCTGGGGACTTCCTTGCCACTTCTGCCACATCAATATATTCTTCCAGCAATTGTAAGTAAATGTGCAACCACAAAGTAGATGTTCTCGTCTTTGGTTGTGTATGACAGAAAACACACAGTGCATCCACAGGTAACCCCCAATTCAACGATAGGTCTTTAGTTCTGAGCTTACCATGAAGGACAAGCCATAACAAAAAGACACAGGTTTAGCTACATTCAGGCAGATTATCTTGCTCCAAGGAACGTTTGGCGCATCGCCTCTCAAGATCTTGTAAGCACTAGGTATGTGGGAATTTGCCCCTCTGAATCAGACTGTTAGTGTTGCCTAATGCCTGCCAATATCTCCTCATAGTAATTATTTTCCTAATCATCCATGAGGCTTGCTTTGGTATCTCTATAGTATATGTATGCCACCCAAGTAATAGAGCTTCTCTTTGTGCTGATAGATAGCTGTTTGGTACCAGGTTCTCAGGTTAAGGATATTTAGACCTCCTTCACCCTTAGGCAGGCAGATTTTATCCCAGACCATGTAATATATTGTCCTTTGTGTGTTGATCTACACCTCCAAAGTACTAGAAACTATTTTCTAGTGTTAAACTTGAATTGGGGAGCATGTTTTCCACCCTAAAATAACTTCCCAAAAGTCATTTTTCTTTACAAATCTTTTTTCATATTACTTGTTCTCAAAACACTGCATGTGATTTGATAGGAGAGTGAAAGAGATGTAACCGTATGAGTACCAAAAGATCTTTGGATTCTCTTTTACCCCTTATGCTCTTGGTGGCATAAACTACCTTGAGTTGAAATTTCCAAACTTTCATTACAGTGAAATTATGTCATAAATACAGAGTTGAATTTTGGATACGATTTTATGATAAGTAGAGTGAACTGGAAAATGGTAATCATAGGCCTTTCTTTCTGTGGACAATATACTTGTAGTTGATAACTAACTTTTCCTTTGGTTTTGTTTCTCCGAACTGATTTACAGGCCATTGTTGGTTTGCCAAGCTGCGAGTTTTGTTATGGCTTGCTGTCGGAGGGGCATGTCACGGAAAGAAAGGAAGAGGCACTCAAACTATAGTTATTTAAATTTCGACTGTTTGATTTCATCACTATATTATATCACCTGAATTTTATCGGTTAGTTTGGTAAAGTCACGACTTCTTTGTGTATTGTTGCCCATTCCCTCTCATGCTCTCTTTTTCATGTCTTTTTGGAAACAATCTCTCTACCCCCATGAGTTAGGGGTAAGGTCTGTCTACCCTCCCTTTCTGTATGTTGTTGTTGTTGTTGAGGGGGCTCTTTTTAAAGAAGTCAAACTGAAAGAACAAAGAAGATTTGCATTTCTAATCCTTTATGGTGTGGTTATATGAGTTTGTGCCACGCTACAATAAGACGAGTTTGTGTCACATTTCAAACTCAATTTAAAAGGGAACTTTTAGGATAAATCAACACAAGTTATGTTATCTTTTTTGTTTATATTAGCCCATAATTTTAAAAAAAAAAAACATGTAAAATACTTGAACGAAATTCGAATCTATAAAAAATCGACACCTAAACTCGAAACTAATCAAATCTCATTTCAAGTAAAACTTGAAAGTATCTATACATATATAAAGGAGGATCCTAAGCCCGCCTACGTGGCACACTCACAAGCGATGCTTTTTGTTTATCTTTTTTCCTGTTTTCTTGCCTTTTTCTTTTCATTCTACTAAATAAAAAAGATTCCGTTAGGTGCTTTACAAACAGTCGCTTCTCATAATCTGAAGCCAGATGCATTTTTATCGCTTTGAATCTGGAAAGAGTTAGTTAACCTGGTCCGAGTAGCCTCACCTGCTATGATTGAGATAGGCGTCGCCGGAATGAGATCCCCAGAGCATATCTAAAAAAAAGTACCTGTTCTGTCCAAGCTTGCTTGGTAATTTGCTTTTGGGGCTTTCTTTATTTCTCAATTAACTGTTTTACTGATGATTTGGTAAACCGAATCACTGATTTTCTAATGCTTGCGTTGAATTCCTCTTTCCAGGTTTTAGCAATTGCTCTATCAAGTCTTGGTTCTCTCCTTCTTAACAATAGTTTGCAATTGCGCTTTGTTCTTGAACTTATTTTGGTGAAATACTTCACTTATTTGTTGTTATTGCATTAAACAGTTCACTGTTCCCTCGTATTCTAATTATTTGTAGCTTTGCAGTAGAGATGTGGGAGTGCAGAATGCGGGCCTACGGACATCACTCCTTATTACAACCATTTGACAAACTCCTTCTTAATCTCCCTGTTTCAGCCTATACGAACTTCTACGCTAGGGATTTACAATTTCCCTTCGAATGCTTTGGCTTTCTGCAACACCACGGCAACAGCCGATACACCCAAAAAAAAGATTATTCACAGAGAACAACGAGTTTCCTTCAATGCCTTAGAAGTTCTATAAAACGCCTTCGCGACCCGCTGCACTCCAACCATGTATTACGCTTTCCAACTCTCTTACACTTTACCATCTTACTTTCCTCATCCACACCCCCTACAATAGAGATTGCCCATCACAGGCCTCGATTTTCCTTCGAAGTTTTTGAAGTTCGACAAATCGCCTTCGCAAACCGATGCACTCCAACCAGGTATTACACTTTCCAACTCTCTTCCACTATACCATCTTACTGTCCCCTTTCACACCCCCTACAATAGATATTAAATATTTTCCATCACAGGCCTTGAAATTATGCAACACGACAGCGAGAAACGACACACACCATCCAGGTATGATGCGCTCCAAAACATCTATAGTTTTCTGTAAATCTGTACCATTTTAGTCTCGCCAATAAAGCATCCAGGTACGTTGCTATCCAATACATCTACATTTTGCTGCAAGCCTGTCCCATTTTATTTTCTTCATTAACCTTTCTTAAGGCTTCTACCGTCTTCATTGTCCTTCCCACAGTGCTTTGCACGCATCATAAAATTAAACTTCTCGATGCCACTCTTCCTTTTAAAATATGAATCTAGCTTCTACCGTCTTCATTGTCCTTCCCACAGTCGGTGCTTTCTAAATGCCTTTCCATTTCGGTGCTTTACAAATGCCTTTCCATTGTTGTATATGCCATTTACAAATCTTTCTGAGCTTATCAATTTACAACTCATCCTTTACGCTACCCTTCCCTGGAACTTTATTTTTACTACATATACATGGATTGTTTTCATTTTTATTCCTATGATTTCTATCGCTGCCTTACAACTCGATTCCCATGTATGTTCTGCAATAAAAAAAACGACATATGTACATACTTAATCACCTAACAGGGCTAGATTCCTATTGCACTAAAGTATCTACTTCACAGGTTCGCGGCTATTCTTACATTCTCTTATCTCACCTTTACATTCAACATACAATAATGCTCAGACTGATAAACAAAACCTTCCTCGAAGCACAGAAAATTTCACCGCTCAATCCAGGTATGCTGCTTATAGAGTTACAACCCCTTTGTTCACTTTTTCACTCCTTCTGCCCCCGCAACCTTACCCAAATAAATGAAAAACCAAACTTATCCCTTTGTCGTACCTTTTTTTTTATATTCAACGTTACCTGTTAGATTCTTTGGTTACTGCCTGAATAACTAGAAGACCAAACTTATCCCTTTGTCCTATCTCATTCTCGATATTCAACTAGACCTGTTAGATTCCACGATTACTGCTTCTGCCCGTTTTTATGTCTTCCTTGACGCTTGCAAGTTATATCTTCATCTTAAATCAATTGCAACTATACGGACGTTTCATTACATTCGTGTTATTGTTGGTTATACCTAAACTCACGCCGTCATATGAAAGATAATTAAATGCCTCTTCTACTTGTGGTACTAATGAATGGAATTAAAATAGCCTTCCATCAACTGAAAACCAAAGAGGAAGAACTCCAGAAACAAATTTCTGCCCCTTCAACAAACACCATCTGTTCATTAGGGAAATTTGGCAAAAAGTTAAGATCAATATGTTGAAATGGTGTTCATCATCTACAATGTAAACGGATATTACCGAATTATCATGCGAAAACAAAATGAGGATCATATGCGAAACTTAAAAACATGCATTTGTAGTACTTGGAGTTTTCCGATTTGTTTCCTCTTTTGCGTTCTTTGTTTCGATTGGGTATTGACCCATGCAATATCATTACTTTGTAAACAGGTTGTCCAGGTGGACAAGTGATTTTGCAGGCCGAAAATTGGGACTTTGTATAACGCTACATTTTCACGTTCATCTGGTAACTTCATTCATCTATATATTTATCAAATGTTTAAAAAACCTATTCCCATTGCACAACTTTCATTAGAATTCCCCGTCCATCGAACCGACAATCTGTTTTACCATGTGGAATTAAATGGTTTAAACGATCCATAAAATAGTTAAGTTGATACATAATATACTTTACGGAAATGTAGTAACTGATAGTGCCAGTCCACCTATTTTTTCCCCGAATGTCACTATAATTTAAGCTTTTACAATGATTGACCTTTTAAGTTAATAGTGGACTATTAAAAAAGAGGTTTGTAAGCTTACTATATAAACGTATAGCTATTTTTTGGGTAATGCCGTTTACTAAATTCATATGTAAGATTAACTACTATTCACCGTTTGCTAAAAAATTATATACAATTGGGTGCAGGTACCGACAGACAAGCTTTATATATTTTAGTATTCCTTTTCAATCACTTAAGTTACTTATATATGTAGCTAAAGCAGTGATAAATAATTGGACAGTTATCGAGAAACTTATGAAAACAAAGAATCATTGGTGTAAAAAATCAAAAAAGAAAAACGGATTTTGACGATTGATCATCCATGAGGTAGTTCACCACCGCGCGCAGCGCGGGCATTTTGCCTAGTTATAAATAATAGTGGCCAACTAAAAGAGTTCTATAATTATACTCTTTTTTTTGTGGTGCAAATCTCAACTACTCCATTTCACTACATTATAGGCAAATATACATGAACTCTGCTTTCTGAGATATAAAGTTTCATCCCATCTTCCAAAGCGTTTCTCACATCAAGAAAGATGAGACATTAACATTTTGCCTCATACTACTAATTACTTCGCCATCTGTTGGCAAGCCACACGAGAAATGAACGCATAACCTTTTTCATGTGTTTGAGCCCATGCTCCAAAATTTATTCCAAGTTCTTCTTGTAAGTGCCATGTATAGTACAAACTGGAACTTCATCACCCTGCATGTCGATCGGTTCGATTCGGTTTTGAAGGTTATCAATTCGACTTAGTGGTTATCGGTTTGTAGACATGCTAAACTGTTACAGAACTATTAAGATATCGATTTATCGGTTATCGATTTATCAGTTATTAAACATTATCGGTTCGGGTATCGATTTAACCGTTAAGATTTCACACAAAAAATTCTTCATTGAAAATCACTTAAAAGCACACTGACGAAGCAAATGAAACCATGTCCATGAGTTGGCAAATTGTATCTTCTCAAAAGCAAACACTGACTTCTTACGGTCTTTCTTCTAAAAAAATTCCCCAACAATGTATTTAGTGTTCGGTGTTTTGGTAACAGTGACAAGAAAAAGAGATGCCCCCTGAATTTGGTTGTTAAGAGATAATTAGATCAAATGTGTGCCGAAGTTCAATAAGACGTTTAGTATAACATCACAAAAACATGATGCAACAATAACTATTCTTGGTATGAAAGTATGAAACTAAACCCTAAGTCAAAAATTTTATATTGCGAAGGGTATAATAATAATTTATTATCGGGTTATCGATTAACCCATTAAGAAAAATTCAAAACCGTTAAAAAACGATAACCCGATAGGAAAAGAAAAAAACTTAAACCGTTATCGAACCGTTAAACCAATAAACCATTACCAATAAACTAATAAAATATGGGGAAAAACGTATATATTCTATATTAGATACAATATTACAATTTATACCACAAGATTCTAGTTTTCAATACATACCATATGTTTTCTTGCAAAATACACCAACTTAATAAACACAAAATAAAAAACAAAAACGTAAAAAAGGAAAAAAAACTGAAAAAAGGGAACCAAAATTTATTAAATACTAACAAATGGTAATTAAAACAGAAAAAGAAAGTAAGAACAATTCCTAAATTAACGTTTGTGGATATCAATTAATCCCTAAAAATATGTTGATTATACCAAAAATATATTGCGTTTGTTTTGCACGTTTCAAGCCCCATAATCTTTCTTCTTCTCCAAGCGAAAAACTTCATTGAAGTATACTTGCTTCCTTTCAACTGAGTAATTTAATTTATTTATTTTTTACAAAAACTGATACTATCAAATCGACAGTATTGGTTTTTCAATATGGAATATGGTAATCTTCATTCGATAATGATTTAACATAGAGATCGATGAAATATAGCGGGTAGTTATACATGATTCATACATGATGAACTCAGTTTTTCTATCAGTTCATACATCCATCTAACATACATAATGAAATCAATTTTCAAACCAGTTTCATACATCAAGATCACACATCCATCTATCATACATTATGAAATCAGTTGTATACTAGTTTCATACACCAAGCTCATACATCCGTTTTTCATACAACACGAAACCAGTTTTCATACCAGTTCGTATGTACATCTAGCATACAAACTCCTGATTAATTCTCATAAAAGTAGTATTAGCTAAGTTATTTTTTGAACAAGTTTACTGTATAAGTAGAAAATTAATATAAAGTCCTTTTTTCAAAGTTGACAATTAAAATTGTTAATATTCTTCTTTGGGATAACACCATCGTCGAATTTTTCGGGTGATTTAACAACATTCTTCTTCTGAATTTGAATAAAACAACCAGAATCAAAACTTGGATGAGAAAGCATGATGAGACTATATATCTCCATCACCAAATCTAGGGCTCTTACGAGTTGGTGTAGAATAAAGAAGAGATTTTTTCGACATGATTCTCCTAAAATTTCAAGAACAAATGAAAATCCTAAGATATAAACCCACAAAATTATATCACCAAAATAAAAAAATTGAAACCCCCGTATTAACTTATAATTATGATTTTTAATAGAAATCAACTAAATGTAAAAAATTTGGGGAAGAAATCTCACTGAGATATTCAAGAGATTTGTTTGTAGAAATATGGAACGTGATATTGAGAGATTCTAAGTGATTGAAAGTAAAAGGATAATAGGGGACATTAAGTGGGTCCCTTGCGTATTTGATGCAATGTAAACAACTCATTGTGATTATCTTTGTTAATTATATTGAGTTATTTTGTGAATTAAGTGAGATTTTCTTAATTATTTAATTAGTATGAAAAAAATAATTATATATATTAAATAAATAATAACTAATTTATAGATTCTGGTATAAATTGTAATTAAATTGGTATTTTAAGAATAATGAAAAAAATGATGTATTATGTGTAATTAATGATCTTAAAACATTATGAAGGATAATTTTGTCATAAAATATTTTTAGATTCGGATTATAGTTTGGGTTCGATTTTGAACAGCCCTACCCGAAAGGATCGGTACATAACATCTAGCAATAATAGTTTGACACTGTTATCATCAGAGGAGGAGCAGAGGGTAAACGATTTATACGAGGAGAAGAGGAAAAAAACAGCACCTGATCAGGATTGCGAAAAAGAAATTCCTTTTTCTGGGGGTAAGCGACATATCTTTGAATGGAAAAAGCATTAGCACCTTTGGATGCAGGATCCGAAAATTGGGAAAAAGAAAATCCATTGGTAGAAAGAGAGTACTCATACGAAGAGAAGAGGTGGCTCAAAGCACTCGTTGATGGAAAAGAATATGAAAAGTGGGAAAAAGAAAATCAGTTGTGGGAAAGACACACGGGGAGGGAAGCAGCCTGGAAATCCATGAAGAGGTTACAAGAATTAAGTTCGAGACCGCTAACAGAGGAAGAGGAAAGACTAAAACAGACATACTTGGAGAACAGGGACAAAGCAAGTCTTGGTGCACCATTTGACCCTTATGGACCAGGATGGGAGCTGGCATATTACTCGGGTCCGAATAACCTATTTGAACTATATCGAAGAGATTCTGCACGTCCGCCTCCTCAGGCCCCTGAGAGACTCTTATTCAAAAAAAATAAACCTGCACAAGGACGTAGTACTGTGAGTCCTTGTGTGATCTCAACGGAGGAAAAGCGAGAAAAACTTGCAGCACAAGGAAGATGCCTCATTGGGTCGTATCTAACCCCCTATTGCAAGTGTGACACACATAAGTGCTGTGCAACATACAAAATCCCTTTGGAGGATAATTATCCCCCAGCATATGTCCCATTTCGGCTTGCATACCGCCGCCAGTGTCGCCAATCACATGTAAATCTCTTATTAGAGTTCCATTATGACCTGTTTCACTAATTCTATATATTCCCTAAGATGTTATCTGGGACTATCTCAGAATTGTTTTTTGGCATGAAAATGTGTTGTGTTTGGCCCCTTTTCACTTTAAACTAATTGACAAGTATTTTAGCTGAATATAATTTTTATAGATTCGTCCTATGATTTGGATTGTTTTCATCACTCACTCTGGTGTTGGCTTCTTTGGCAGTGTTTTGACATTGACGACGAACCCGGTTCACCTTTTGGTACTCCACAAATGTTTGGTGGCACAGTAGAATCGTTAGAACCATCTCGGGATTTCAATGGCAAGGCTAAGTTATTGATGGAACTGGCTAACCGTGCTATCCAGGAATATAACGTGAAAGAGTGCAATGTATATATGCTCCTTAATTTGCTTTCTGTGATTAGTCACTGATTATCCTTCCTTTATTTTCAACTAATTGCGACTCTCCTTGCAGGTTTTCAAGTACAAGGTTTTGAAGATTGAGAAAGTGAATTGTATTGAGTCACGGTACGATCAGTATTGGATGACTGTCAAAGTATTAAATCTCACTCTTGGTACCCCTATCGAAACTTTTCAAATCCATTCTGGTGTGAGTTTTTTCGGTGATGAAAAAGAGACCTATTGTAGCCGGCTTAAAGAAGAGGTAATCACACACCTAATGAAGTTTACAATCTGCGTCTTCCTTCTTTTTTCCATTTTGTGCGTGTGTTAGGTGGAATAGTTTTTTTTACTGAATATTTTATTTTATTTTGCGTTTCAATGGCAATTGGTCTATTAGTTCCTCAATCTTAGTGGGTTTTTGCTGTTTTGAGATGATTGACTTGCGGATAGGTTTTCCATTGGGATAACTATGTGCAAAAACACTAATGATATGATTGGATTTTGGGAGAGGCATAGACACAATATGCTTTACCGTTGGTTTGTATGGTATGACATATCAAACTGTTTTCTTTTCGTGCAATTAAAAGAAGTTCTGCTAATTAACAAGGAGAGAGCATTACAAATCCAAGGTGTAAAACAACCTAATTGAAACCAATGAAACAAAATACCTGGAAAACAAGTAACCGTACAATAACTAGAGAGTACTCATATACCCAAACAACCTAGGACTAGCTCTGCTCTAATACAAATATCAAGCTTCAGGTGCTGAGTAAGCTGGATCTGGGTATTGATATAATATATATTCCATCAAGAGAAAGGAGGCAGATTGGTGAGAAGGCCAACCACGTAGGGGAGCGGACCAATCTTCCGTTCCTTACCCCCTTACTTCTCTCTCTATCCGCGGGAAGCGCGAAGAGCTAAGCCACTAATGTCGTGTCGAAGGTTAGACCTCATTAAGGCCTCCACTGTTGTAGCTCTTGTTGGAAGATCCTAGTGTTCCTTTCAATCTAGATATCGTATGTTACTGAAGCAAAGCTAGCTTTCAAAATCATCCTCTTGGGTGTTTGCCCCTAGCATGTTGCATTACCCACTACCTCACTGTATCCCAGTCCTGGGGACTTCCAGCCATTTCTGCCACACCAATATATTCTTCCCGCAATTGTAAGTACATGTGCAACCCCAAAGTAGATGTTCTCTTGTCTTTGGTTGTGTATGACAGAAATCACATAGTGCATCCGCAGGTGACCCCAATTCAATGATAGGTCTTTAGTTCTGAGTTTACGATGAAGGCAAAGCCATAACAAAAAGACATAGGTTAGCTACATTCTGGCAGATTATCTTACTCCAAGGAACGTTTGGCGCATCACCTCTCAAGATCTTGTAAGCACTAGGTACTTGGGAATTTGCCCCTCTGAATCAGACTGTTAGTGTTTTCTCTTCACTATATTCTCCGTCTTATACTTGGATTTGTTGCACTTGGGCCGAGGGTCTCTTGGAAACAGCCTCTCTACCTCCACGAGGTAGTGGTAAGGTCTGCGTACAATCTACCCTTCCCAGACCCCACTTGTGGGAATTCATTGGGTATGTTGTTGTTGTTGTTGTTAATCAGACTGTTAGTGTTGCCTAATGTCTGGCAGTATCTCCTCACAGTAAATATTTTCCTAATCATCCGAGAGGCTTGCTTTGGTATCTCTATGGTGAAGACATTTTGTCTTTTTATATAGTATGTATGCCACCAAAGTAATCTAGAGCTTCTCTTTGTGCTGATAGATAGCTGTTTGGTTCCAGATTCTCAGGTTAAGAATATTTAGACCTCCTGCACCCTTAGGCAGGCAGAATTTATCCCAGAGCATGTAATATACTATCCTTTGTGTGTTGATCTACACCTCCAAAGGACTAGAAACTATTTTGCTAGTGTTAAACTTGAATTGGGGACCATGTTTTCCCCTTGGAAAATATTTTCCACCCGAAAGTCATATTTCTTTACAAATATTTTTTCATATTTCTTCTTTTGGTAAATAAACGGATTTTATTACCAAGTAAGATTGACAAAGCAAAGAAAAGCACTCTGGACAGCCCCAGAGTTGCAAGCATCTAACTAGCAAACCTAGCCTTACTAGCACCCTTACTACACAGACTTAGAATATCAAAATAGTTTCACAAGCAAAGTAATCACACAGGATAGAAATCCAATCGCTGTAAAACAGTATTAAGCCTTGGCCTTATCCCCCACGTATGTGCTCCTCTTGAACAATCATCTTCACTAGCTGGTCAGGTGTGTGTAGTAGCTGCTGAAAAATTCTGTGATTTCACTCCTGCCAAATCATATAAACACTAGCAGCGAAGGCCCTCCAGTACTGCTCAACTCTTGGGTGCTTCCCTTTACAATGCATACTAGCCCAAGCCACTTCTTCCCCCCAGCTTTGACTCTGTCTACTGATGCCTTGCCACTGCAGAACCTTTTGAATCTTTTTTCATATTATTTGTACTCAAAACACTGCATGTGATTTGATTGGAGAGTGAAAGAGATGCTCCCCTTATGATAATCCAAAAGATCTCTGGTTTCTCTTTTACCCTTATGCTCTTGGTGGCATGAACTAAATTTGAGTAGCAATTTCCAAATTCTCATTACAGTAAAAAATGTCATAAATACAGAGTTGAATTTTGGATTAGGATTTTATGATAACTTGTGCAATCATAGTGATTTCTTTCTTTGGACAATGTATTTGTAATTGATAACTAACTTTTACTTTGGTTTTTTCTCTGAACTAATTTACAGGCCATTGTTGGTTTGCCAAGCTGCGAGTTTTGTTTTGGTTTGCTGTCGGAGGGGCATGTCACGGGAAGAAACGGAGAAGCACTCGAACTATAGTTTATATTATATCACCTGCTTTGTTTCATAGAAACAATCTTAGAATTCTCGAGACATTTAAAGCTCATGTTATTTAAAACTATCCCTTTGTCTTCCTTTACGAAGAGTATATTAGTAGTAAGTATCGATGATGATTACAATGTGACTACGTTCACTCTCTGATTGCCAGATGATATATCTTAATCGTGAGTACATAAATAATTTTGTTTGTATGTCATTGATGGTTGGTAGTACTAGTACTTTTCCCTAACTTTGTCAAATTCATGTTCCTGGTCGTTGGCCTCCCAATGCCATACACATAAAAATATTATGTCTTGTTTATGTGTTGTCGCCATTCATTTATGTCTTCTACTCATTTGATTCTCTCGTGCTCTATATTTTTATGTCTTCTACTCATTTGATTCTCTCGTGCTCTATATTTTATGTCTTTCGGAAACAACCTATCTACCTCCACGAGGTAGTGGTAAAGTCTGAGTACCCTCTACCTTTTTCAGACCCCACTTTGTTGATGGGGTTCTTTTTATTTCTTCACATATTTATAGAACAAAGAAAACTTGTGTCACGCTATGATAAGATGAGTTTGTGTCAATTTCAAACTCAATTTAAATGGAACTTCTAGGATAAATCAACACAAGTTAAGTTAGGAGGCCTGAGATCACACATAAATGGTCAAGTTGGAAACCCCCATATTGTCCACTTTTTGCATGAAAAAAATTGTATTGGAATTAATCAACATACGGCTAAATGTATCGAGCACAACAATACAAGTTGAAAAATCAAGATACCATTAAAGGGATACATATAAAATTCTCATCCAACACGAAAAGTAAAAAAGGAATAATATTCCAAACATATTATATTACACAACATGCCTTTCTGAACCTTTTAAATAAGATCGAGTGATGAATATTTAGTATTTATGGGGACAAGGTACATAGCATGTAGCAATAAAAAGTCTTGGCCAAACCAATGTCAACTTGTAAACCTTAACACTAATCTTCCTCTTTGAAAATTCCTCAACAACTCCAAAAGATACAGACATGGCCTTCTTACAAACTTTTTTAAACCAATCCTTGAAACTCATGTTTCTTCTAGTAAAATGATAGCTATTGAGAAATGCCCTTCTGGACTGTGAATATTCATAATCTCCAATATTATAGTAGACTCCACTGATTGATCTAAAGCTTTCACTCTTTACAAAATCAGAAGGGATAATTGGACAGATTTTTGTATTATGGATTGAATTGCAAGTGCTCATCCAATTAGCCATAGTACAGTGTGTGTGTGTGTGTGTTAATTTGTTTGTATTTATAGTTTGTATACAAGTAAATGCTTACAACATCATGTGAGAGTTTCTTGAGTAGTTGAACTGAGCTAGTTGTTGTATACTAGGTTTGGTAGCATTTGTTGCACCCATTAATTTTCCTCCAATAACTTGGAGTCAATATTCATTTTCTTTAGGTAAAAGGGTACATCACTCTATATTGTATAAGGTTATCTACGTGATGATTTGTTAGACTATATGAATAACAATTTATGCAGGGTGAAAGGCTAATGCACATGCAAATTATGATTCCATTATTATGCAAGATAACATACAGTAATTTACACAGTTTGATGTAAACACCAGGTGCAAAAATGATCGTTCCATTTAATGATCGTCGCGAAAAAAAAAACTGATTATCATAAGTCCATTGTCAATGGTAAGAAGCAAATGTGCCCTTAAACATATGTTGCATATATCACCAACAAAACAAAGGCCACACATGAGAAAGAAACTGAACAGAGCCATTTCAATGATCCAGCTCACATCAAATGCAACTGATTAAATCTTTATTTCAAAATTCAAAACGACGACATGCAGTTACTTCCACGTCTTTCGGTTGATAAAACCAGATTGATTGATCAAGAATAAAGGTCAGTGATGACCACCACCACCACCATCTCCACCTTCTTTTTTCTTTTGTGAAGCAGCTCTCAACTGGCGCTGCTCTTCTTTGTAGATTCGGTTCCTACGTTGATACTGCAGTAAAGGAAATAACATTGTAACTAAAGAGTACAAGCAAAGTACCAGAAAGATTTACGAATATATATAAGCCATCATTTTCTAAATGTTTTTGAGCTAGAGAATTCCACAGAATTTTACCACATCAAAAATGACAACACGGATTGGATAAGTCAGTCATTGACAACTACGAACAAGAGGAAAGCAAAGAGGGAGATGACCATATATCCATTTTTTTAATAAGTAGGAGACAAGCATGTTTCTTTTTCCCGTTGTTCCTTTGTGACTATAGCAGGCGGGGCAGTTACAGAGTAGAGCAAGAACTGTAAACTGTATAAGACATCGACAGAAGCCAACAGTAAAAGAGTTCTACACTGTCTGTCCCAGAAAAATAATGAGCTTAAGGGCACCGGTACACCACATGAGCCCTACTAGTTCATGTACCTCAAAGGTTTCAATATCTCTTAATCTTCATTTTTTACATACATCGAAGTGTCTAAGCTCTGCAACTTTTTGGTACTTTCATCTATCATACGATAAACTTAAACACAAAAATAAGAAGAAATAGCATTCCTTAAAGTTAGGAAAATTTAGGGATTTCCCGATTCTACAACAAAGATTATAGGGCCAATTTGGGCTTATTTTGTCGTTAAATCAGAAGGGAATCAATCAAATCTAATGAGTTCTAATCAATCAAAAAACATTGTCTTGGACATGACCAATAACCCTTACATAAGCAGAACAAGTAGGATAGTATATTATTAGTCTAGGAATCTAAGCAGAATTAAGAGGTGCAAAGGATCCAAACAAGCTTGATCTACGAATTGTGAAGACCAAAGTAACACATGGAGGTTAAAATGTGTCAGTAAATTAGTAGTCCAAGAATCTAGGTAGAGCTGCCAAAGCATCCAAATAAGATGCAAAGAAGAGGACTAGAAAGCGCAGACGCAATACCTAATTTACATATTGCAGTCAGACATTCACACGCCCTGGAAAATGTCTGACACAGTTGTTTCCTTTTTACATTTTATTCTTTCAACAGGCAAGGCCTATTCCTGGATATCGAAGAGACTTTGTTCCAAATTCAACCTAATTGAAAGGAACATAGACACTAGACATATAGCAACGCTCACAATTTTCCCCAAATATAATTTCACAAAATGTTACGACAAGTAAGGCCATGTACGTAGAGCATTTTCTACTTGCATCATCTGATTCCAAATGACTAGTCAGGAGAAGATGATTCTACAAAATTCATGTCTCTGAATGATAAAGACGAGCAGAGGAGGATTGTATAAACAGGGAGGAAAGATGTTGCTTTCAGTTGAACAGAAAGAAGTACTGCCCATTGAGATTATTAAATAATTGCATCACATTCTTTTCTTTTCTTTTTTTTTTTTTTTTTTTGGGAGGAGGAGGAGAGGGGGGGGTTGTTTCGAGTTAAATGCCAAAGTTTTTCTACATGCAAACATGTGATTGCTCAAAGGTCAGGGGTTAGCAAATACTGACCTTGAGAACAGAGATTATAATTTTTTTGGCACCATTACATTAAAAGGAACCTTCCCCACCCAACTAGTGCAATTGAGTCTAAGAGCATAGTTTCCTTGGCATAGATAATCTCTCGCAGTAGCTAAACTTGGAAAAGGCTTCCATCGTTTACTTCACTTATCAACATATTAGATAATTAAGCATCTCGAAGTTGAAGTAGTGTTTGGACATGAATTTCACTTGGAAAAAAGTTGATGTTTTGAAAGTGAATCATTATTTCAGTTGAAATACTCTCCTCAAACTTCGAATTCTCTATTTCAAGTTTGAAATAATGAACCAGACTGATAAACAGACATTTATTTGAAATCATATCCATGCATACTTGGTATGTCAGTCATGACGGCTGGCCACTTGACATCAGCCATATGCATATTTGGTCAATTTTCCAATAGGTTGACTTATAAATACCCATTTTCTCGGCCTGGACACCACGGTCATTAAAAATAAATACCAACTTTCTCCATTTCCCCATACGATTCATCAAATGTAGTATTTTTCTTGACATAAAATCATAATCTTTATAAATATCTTTATTACTTGGTATTGCAAGATAGAGTGCACTACAAGTATAAATGGACTACTATATTTGGAGGTCCTCCACTATACATGGCCAAGCAATCTCAACAATCTTTTCTTATTTTATGTCTATGTGTGCTACTTGAACAATCTCTCTGATGTGTTGTTTCTAAATCTTGTATGATCTTGCTAACTGCATATCCATCTTAACATCAACATTTTTATGATACTTGTCTTATGTTGAGACTTAGAGGACCAATATTCACTACCATATATGATATAAATTGCTAGTCTCACATCCCCTCACCTCTGCGGTAAAGGTATGGACTGCATACACTCTACCCTCCTCAGACCCCGCGCTGTGGGAATACACCGGGTATGTTGTTGTTGTTGTAGTCTCACATCCACTCCATATAAGTTTCCCTTGACTTTATGAGGTATCTTCCTATCACATAGTAATCATGCAGCACCTCCTCCACTTCAACCATCCTATTTCGTTATATGTACATATTCTTCATCTATCACGTCATTCTCATGTAAGACTAGACTCAAATAATTTAGGAAATATAGTCTCGCCCAATCCCACTTTACTTTTGTTCTTCTTATGGGGGAGCAAAACTTACAGTATTGTCAGCATGTATACTATTTTACTTCTACAGACCTTACATTCCAAATTGTTTCTCCGTAGTTCCAGCTATTCATTAACACAGTTGATCGTTTCGAACTTTCGTCAATCAATAAAATGTCATTTACAGGTAGATGGAATCTTATCTTGTATATTACTGGCTAATTCATCAATAACTAGAGTCAACAAGTAAGATCTCAAGACAAATTTCCAGTGTAAACACACGGTTATGCATAAGTCCTCTTTATCTCCTCCTACAGTCCCACACTTATAACCACTCCTTCATATATATCTTTTATGACATTTATACATTTGATATCTCAATCACCCACCAACTTCAGCTTATAACCACATACATCTAAAGTTGTTATGAGGAAATGAAAATGATCCATACTTCGAGGGAATTTAAATCAGTGTTATCAAAAGCAAAAAGGGCAAAATATTTCTAAGGCCCGTTGGAGCTTTAACCGCAAATAAAGCGTGGGCTTTAGTGAAAAAGGCACGAAGGGAGAAAAAAATACATATATATATGTTTAGTCCAAGACTGACAAATATATGAACAAAAAAAAATTAAAAAAAAACGTACAATAAAATGAAATATCAATTGTTTAGTGCGCTCATTTCCTAGAAAAAAGTATGTCTTAGAACCTTGATGACGACACTGAAGCACACAATAAGCGAGGTGAAGCACTCAACACGTTTTGAACCTTGCTTCAGGGCTTAAGCGTGCTTTAAGTGCGTCTTTTTAGTTTTTTTTGAAACTGGTAAATGCTTTAAGTGCGTCTTTGACAACACTGATTTAAATCTGAAAAGCTTTTATTCGAAACTCCACAGAATATGACGTTCAATCGCTTCAAATATTTACACACCAACCAATTCAGCTTAAAAAGTACTCCCTCCATCCATATTTACTTGTCACATTTCACTTTACGGAAGTCAATTTGACTAAACTTCAAAGTTAATTAAAAGTAGATTAATTTAATATTTTAAATTTAAAATTTAGATGGTTGAAAACTATAGATAAAATGCTATAAGTTACAATCTTCCTCATATTAATATGATGAGTACATCTTAAAATGTTAGTCAAAGTTCATGCCAGTTTGATCTCGAGAAGCGAAACAGTAACAAGTAAAAATGGACGGAGGGAGTATCAAATCTCTAAAAACCCTAACTATCCTAAAAACAGCTGATGACAAATTGACTATGATAAGACGGAAGTGCTTACAAAATCTTCGGTACAAGAGCGGCGATTTAAGCAAAGGTGAAAATACTCAAAAGATCGGAATCAAATGAAGGAGAAAAATCGAAATGCACACCTCTTTGGAATGATGAAGACACTCGAAGTAATCTTCTCTAAGAAGGGCACAGTCTTTTGGCTCCCTACATCGAGACATACACTCACTGAAATCCATCCAGAAATCGTAACATCGTCCTTTGTTACCTGTAATTCCCCATCCAGACGCCATTGGAGTTAACTCTTTTCTTCCTCTAGAGCTTCTTCTGCGGTATGGTAAAATTGGCGAATTGCGATCGGAATCGGATGTTCAGTTGTTGAAGGGCTACAGCGGATCCACATTTGGGCCAAGACCCAACATCTTCTTCTACAAATCGAGGCCCAAACATTTTGTACAAAAAAAGCAAGTTTTACCCATTTGACCGGTCGAAAAAAAATAATTAGGAAAAATTACATAACGTACCAAATATTCATACCTAATTATGCTTTATATTAACAGTTTAATTCAATTACAATTGACAACAAAGGACTTAAAACTATGGAAAAAGGACACCACGTGGCCAGTTGGCCAAACTATTTCCACCAAAAATGGCCATTTCAAAATAATGTCATTATATGGCCACTCGGCCATTTAAATTTCATGTTACGGTCATTTTTAAAATTCAGGCGAAACTGTATAGGATGTGCATCAAAACTATATATTATTGTATATAATATGTATATGTATAAGATTTCTATAGAAACTATATAGGATGTGTATAGAAACTGTATAATCATTGTATGTAATATGTATATGTATAAGATTTCAATAGAAACTATATAGGATGTGTATAGAAACTGTATAATTATTGTATATAGGATGTGTATAGAAATTGTATCATTGCTGTATAGAATATGTATAGCGACCTCAGCGCTAGCGATTTTGGCTAAAAAGTGGAATTTTTAATCTCTTGGTTATTTGCTGGGATTTATTTGACCGACTGGCCATTTGTGTTTTTGTTCCTAATTCTATTGGTATTTGTATTGTATGTCTTTCTCTCAATCAATACTCAACTGTATTTGTATTTATATGCCGAGATTTCACAAAATATATAAAATGTATATTTCTATGCCCAGATTTATGAATTTGTATTTGCATCCCGAGATTACTCTAATGGATTTGTATTTGTATGTCAAGATTTTACGGATTTATATTTGTATGTCGAGATTACTCTATTTGTATATGTATGCGAGATTATTCAGTTGGTATAGAAAGTGTTGATACAAATTGTAATTAGGCAAAGTGTTGCTATGGAGGCCTAATTAAGCTCTTATTAGTTGTTGTTTTTGAAACTTACTCAAATAATTACAATAGCTAACTATAAATATATATTTTTTTAAAATTCTACACTATTTTATTATTATTATTTTGATGGGCAGATATACCGTGTAAAAATCTCTTGTAAAAACTGAAAAAAATTGTCAAATAGCCATTTTCCAACCTCTCTAGTTGGAAAATAATCATTGCCATCAAGTTTCAAATTCTACAAGTAAAATTCCAGGATATTATTATAGAGTTTTACTTGTAGAAATTGAAACTCCAAGACAATAACTATTTTTAATGATGCGATTGAAAAATGACTAACCCGCACTATTAAACGTAAAAATTAGCCTGAAAAGATTCTTGAAATTTTTAAGGGATAAGAACAAAAATAGCACTTTCCTGAAAATATTGACAGTAATTGGCCAAGAAAATTTAAATACTCATTTGTAGCTTTTTGACTTGAATTTCGCTGCTTTCTCCTTTTTTCCGCTGTTTTTTCTTCTTCTTTTTCTAATTTTTTTCAAAAAATATTATTGCAATTATTTTTTTTTAAAAAAATCACAGCTCTTTTTTTCATTGCTTTTTTCCGATGCTTTTTTTAAATCTTTTTTTTGCTCTTCTATTTGTTGCTTTGTTTTAACAATTAAATATAAAAAGAGTGTACTTTTTCAAAAAAAAATTGTATCTTCTTCTTCTATTTTTTCTGGTCTTTTTTTAACAATCAAATACAATATCTATACACATCCTATACAAATACATATTCTATACAATAAGTCAATTTCTATACTCATCCTATACATATACATATTCTATACAACAATTATATAGTTTCTATATATATCCTATACAATTTCTATAGTAATCTTATACAGATACATATTTCATACAATAATTATACAATTTTGATACACATCCTATACAATTTCTATAGATATATTATACATATACATATTTTATACAATAATTATACAGTTTTTATACACATCTATACCCAAAAGCTACAAATTGAAAATAAATACGTTGAAGAGCTATTTTTTGCCCAATATGCAACTTAGGTCATTTGTCTTGAAATTGATCACACGCTGTCCTTTCCCCAATTTTAAATATGCAGTTCAAACCCAAAGAAAAAATTTGAAAGATAAATATTTAAATCAGCATAATCTTTAATATGTTGTTCTCTTTACTTTAAGTTATGTTTCCTTTACTGCTATTATGAAGACGTTATAGTGTGTATTTCTTTTATTTCAGAAATATTTGGTGTGGAAGAAGCTTTGAGGTGATAAGAAATGGAATCGAATAAAATAGAAGTAAAAAAGACTGAAGATAGAAAACTAGAAAAAAAATTTGACATTGGACCTTGCAAATGCGAGGTGTGCTGGCAGAGCAGGCAGGGAAGCAGAAGTTCGTAATTGCAAACCCAAAAGTCGCAAATTCGACACTTGCTAGGAAATTTGCAAATGCAAACCCAGATGTCAAAAATGCGACGGACACGGCCCTGATCTAGACATGACTAGGATTCTACTATTTTCTCGACCCCACATTTATATAAGGCGTCCCAGATACTTGGAAAAGGGATATTTGGCGTATTTTAAGTAGCATTACATGTTTGTAGGTCTAGGATGTCGAAATGGGCGAAAAACACAAGCCTTGAAGAAAGGGTTCTATACAACCATAGGGATTGATTGTAATCTTTCTATCTCTTTTTTTTTTTTTTTGGTAACTAACAATTTTATAAATCACCAAAGTGGTATCATTACAAGCGTCATAGCTTAGCTATAAACTCAGCTAGCTATCAAGATTAATTCTAATACGCAACAAGCTAACCAATCGACTAAAACTGAACCATGTTGTATTGCTAAAAGGGAAAGTCGTGAAGTAGGACTTTGCATGCAGGTTTTGCTCTACCAGAACAGGTGTAGGCAATTTCCTTAGTGATACTTGTGGTTGATCTACTCTTGCCCTCAAAAATTCTTTGGTTTCTCTGACACCAAATTGCATGGATACATTCTGCAAAAACCAGCTTGAAGAGATTAGTCGGCTGTGATCTTCCTTTTGCTTGAAGTAGTGCCCAGTGAATGTAGTGATCTCATGAGTTGGCTGCCAGATCATTTTTTTGGATCCATGATAGAATTCTATTCCAAATTGCCTTTGCATTAGAGGCATTGATATGGGACATTGCATTTTTCAAAGATCCCTTTGTTTCTAAGCCTAATGCCAATGTATTATGTCACACCACTCCAATTCTGAAATAAGAAACAGATAATACACTCCTATCACTACTACCCCTAATATGTCTTTTTGTTCTGTTGCTCTAAGCTCACTGCTTTGAACTACTCAAGCCACCTGCTGGATTAACCATTTTCAGAGATTAACTCCGATTCATAAGTGTCTTCTACCATGGATATCAATGGAGATGATAAGTCCTTGAGGAACTTATGTTGTGTGCTTAATAATTGGTGATAACGTTTTGATGATAGACAAAGTGATCCAGGTCCTTCCAACTGCATCCAAATGACATAGTGCAAGGGTGTGCCTGTCACGTGTGTACATATGTAAAAGAAGAAAAGAATCTAGGCAATTCTATTTGAGGAAATGGGATTATGTTTGAAAGAAGAAGTTGAGTCGATCAAGGAATCAATCCTTATGTGGTAATTAGGGTTGCGGAGCACCATCCCATAATTACACACGCTGTATAAGGAACATCTTCAACACAATGTCGGGCAGCTATTGCATACACTAAAAGGGTTTTACTCTGAAGAAGCAATAGAACAATACAGGCAGCAGACATTGAAGCATCAAGAACATAATTTGTACTTAGTGTTGTCTTGTTGAGTCTGTGTTAGAGTGGTAGTTTGTGTGCTTGGTGAGGTTTGTGACAAGAAGGGAGTTTACCTTCTTGAAGAGTTTTGTTTGAACAGTTAGGGTTAACTGTCTAGTTAAGGTACTATAGAGTTAGTCCCTTTGATTATAGAGTTGTAATCTAAAACCTACTCTTTGAAGCTAGTGAAGATTGGTTTGTGAAATCCTACACATCGTAGGTCGTGGTCGTTATTCCCTTGAACAAGGAGGTTTTTCACGTAATATCGTGTGTTCTTACTTTACTGTCTTCTCATATTAACACAAGAACCTGGTTCTTGTGTCAAGCAGTTGGTATTAGTTCTTTCAGGAGATTATGCTTCTTTTGTAGAAACTTGGTAGTGGAGGAGAAAATATTTGCTCGACCACTTGAGCTACATTCAGTTCCTGGAAATAGAACCCCATTGATCTGCTTGCTTTGTGATGTGAGGCGACTTACTAATGGTTCCAATGCTTCTTTCATCCACCTGTTCTGGCACAGCTTTCTTGCTCGCGCACATTCATTTGCAATTGGTTTTTGGAAGCTACTTATCAGCAAAGGTGAAATTCTTATTTCATTTCATAATGAAACTAAGTATTCTAGTCCAAGAGAGGTGCCATGTCGCCTGTACTAAGACGAGAATTATATAAATATCTATGGATTCAAGAAGAATGGGTTATTGCATACCCAAGTTCTTTCGTGAATCTATTTCTCAAGCCAAGAATCTAGTTGTTCTGTAACAAACAGAGGAAATATGTCTCCTTCATAAGCAGCATCACCTGAAGTTTGCGCCGCAAAAATAACCCAAATCCAAAAAACTGGAACTTGTTAAAACCACTTAAAAGTAATCGAGATATAGATGTTAGTATTACTTTATCAAGATCAATTTCAACAAGGAACAACTGACAATAAGATAAAAAAAGATCGTTCATTCTTAATTTGACATCACATCTAACCATAAATTGGCGCAAACAGTTTTGAGAGAAAAGGGATTCTAAGTAACATTTGGTATAATAATCTAGGACTCAATTATGAGCCTTTAACTCTAATACAATTAGTATTCAGTTATTATCTGATGTAACAGGAAAGTTAACGCAAAGACTTTGTTGCTTATTTTCACCTTCATGGGCGATATGAACCTCAACTTCACTCGTACTCCAGCTTCCTCCACTATCTCACGTCAATTGTTACATCTTTACCCAACTCCCTAGTCGCGACCATAACAAAAGAGATATTCTTATTTAAAAGTTGAGAGATTTCCCCAAATGTAAAAACTGAACTATTAGTAAGTTTTGTACCCATGGATCAGCGGCTACGTACCTTTGGGAATAACAAATCTTTGCCTTTTCTCTGTGGACTTAGTGAGAAGAACTTCAAATGAATCTTCATCTATCAATGATAGTTCAGTCAAATCTTCAAATATGTAAGGTATACTTCTGCAGAATGATATGATCAGAGTAACAAATATAGTTAATAAATGAGCTACAGTATCATCACTATATACATCTTTTGACATGAAAATGATAAAACAACGTCAAAATCTGAAATTAGGTACTCAAAAAAAACAGGATACTGGCTTTCAGTAAATGAATTATGATTGAGAACCAAGATATGACGCAAGTCGCAGGATGTCACAGAATACTCCACCAGCTGTCAAAGCACCCCGACCATGCATTATTAGAGGTTGCTCTCCATATATTTCAGTAGTTAATACAATTATGTTATCAAATCCTAGAGTTGTACACTCCTTACTGTATCCATGCAGCTCGATGAGGGGTCCCTTTTCTGTTGACAATATCCACG
Organism: Jaltomata sinuosa; assembly: GCA_003996215.1. Taxonomy (NCBI): domain Eukaryota; kingdom Viridiplantae; phylum Streptophyta; class Magnoliopsida; order Solanales; family Solanaceae; genus Jaltomata; species Jaltomata sinuosa. Next base: position 373,086 of record QJPP01000389.1, read on the forward strand.
ACTCAAACGATATTCAAGACCTTCATATACATAAATTTGTGAATAAAACATTATAATAAAAGCTTGTGAGCTGCTTAATCTTATGACAAAAGAAAATGTTGTTGTGAACCAGTTGTCCCTCATCGGGAAAATAGAGAAATGCCAATGGGTTTATAGGCTAAATGAGTTCTTACACCTATAAGACTAGTCTTTTGGGTTGGGCTCTTCCATTTGGTTTGTAACAAATGTTCCCTTTCTGAGACCTAATCCACTGTTACATACTTTAGAAATTAGCAACTTCAAATCTCCAGACATATTCCAGACAAACTTCTTCCTCCTCTCTTCTCTGTCAAAGGAATACACCCTGCCTGGAGGTTGAAAAAGTCTTCGTCTAGCAAATTATTTCTCATTCTTCCTTTTTGTTTTCAACATGATGGTAGTATCCTAGTTAGCTCGTGTCACCTCAACTATTTTATTGGTTACTGCTATCAGACTTACGACCTTTATTACTTTTTTTTTTAATCGAGAAATTCGTCGCAACCTTGAAAACTCAAGGATAATGAGTCCGTCCCTCTACTCTTCTCCACTTAAACACCAAGCTTAGGATGTGCATTATTTGGATTAAATTGAAAAATTATTATTTTTTTGTTATTTTTTTTATTTGTTTTGAGATGAAAGACTTGTATTTTTTTATTTTTCGGTTTGGATTTGGTAAGTACTTATATTGCACTTTTTTCCCCTACTTCTGCAAGAACCTATATAAACCACATAAAAAATGAATTGTGTACTTCCCCATCTATAAACCCAGTTGAATAGAATTATTGCTCCAAAGTCCAAACACCAACATCCCTTTCCATAAACTTGTCGTCCACATATTTTTGCCTTCAACTGTTTATGATTTTCCATGAAAGTTGAAAAAGTCTTCATCCAACAAGATACCTCTCTGTCTTAATTCAACACACTTTTGCCGAGAAGTTTATGAGAAAGATTGGTATCAACACACTAGCATCTTTCTGTCAGACTTCTCTCTCTCACTCTCAGTTTCTGCTTCAAATATTGAATCAAATCAGTTCTACTCTACATAATATGAGAAAACTCTTATTATGAAAGTCTTTTGTTGCTAAAATGTTTAAGAGTGAAATGAAGGCAAAGATACTCTACCAACTAAGTGAGCCTCGTCCCCTAGCTTGCTATCCACGTACGTAAATGTAATTTTCTTGTAAGCAAGCCTCGTTCCTTATATCTACAATTAACTTACAACTAGCATCCAAATAATATTAAGTAGCTTTTGCATTAGAGGCATTGATATGAGACACCTGCATTTTACAAAGATGACTTTGTTTCTGAGCCTAACGCCAATGTATTATGTCACAAAACTCCAATTCTGAGATAAGAAATAGATAATACACTACTAAACTCACTGCTCTGAACTACTTAATCTGCCTGCTGGATTGACCATTTTCAGTGATCAACTCTGATTCATAAGCTGCTTCTGCCATAAATATCATTAAAGATTATGCTTCTTCAGTAGAAACTTGGTGGTGGAGGAGAAAATATTTGAGCTCTACATCCTAAAGGAACAATAGTTGCTCGACCACTTGAGCTACATTCTGTTCCTGGAAATAGTTCCCCTTTGGTCTGCTTGCTTTGTGATGTGAGGTGACTTACTAATGGTTCCCGTGCTTCTTTCATCCACCCGTTCTGGCACAACTTTCTTGCTTCGCAGACATTCATCTGCAATTGGTTTTTGTAAGCGTCTTGTCAGCAAAGGTGAAAATCTTATTTCATTTCATAATGAAACTAGATATTCTAGTCCAAGAGAGGTGCGACGTCACCTGTACTAAGACGAGAGTTATATAGATATATATAGATTCAAGAAGAATGGATTATTGCATACCAAAGAATCTAGTTGTTCTGTTACAAACAAAGGAAATATGTCTCCTTCATAGGTAGCGTCACCGGCTTTGTTCTCGAAATTCCAGTTTGCACTGCAAAACTAATCCAAAGCCAAATGAGTGGAACTTGTTAAAACCACTTATAAAGTAGTCGAGATATAGATATTATTACTCTATCAAGATCAACGTCAACAAGAAACAGCAGACGGTAGATTAAAAAGATTACATATTCCTAATTTGACACGAGCATGTCACATCTATACATCTGCAGAAAGACATGATCAGGAGAACAGATTTAATTACTAATTCAACTACAACATTAACACCATATACATCTTTCCACATGAAAAATCATAAAACAAAGTCAAAATCTGAAAATTGGTACTCAAAAGAACAGAATGCTGATTTGCAGTAAATGAATAAAGATGGTGTACCAAGATATGCTGCAACTCATAAGGTGTCATAGAATACTCCACCGGCTGTCACTTCAGTCCCAGAGGACTACACACTACTAGAAATTGCCTCGCTTATCTTTCAGTTGGGAATGCAGTTGTGTAATTGAATCCTGAGAGTTGTGCAAATGGAGCAACTGGCATCATCATGGTGTTCTGTTGGTTCATCATTACTCCCTCCATTCCTAAATAAGTGGTTGTTTAGCGTTTTTATTTTGTTCCTGAATAAGTGGTTCTTTAGATAATCAAGAAGACATTAATGATATTCTTCCAATTTTACCCTTTCCTAAATAAAAAAAGTTTTACAAAACCAAGAAATTACTAAAGACTTACATTCTTTTCAAAGTATTTATTAAGGGCAAGTTAGTAAAAGTACTTTTTGTTTTCTAGGAATGAGTAGTTTCTTAAGGTGTGTGCCCAAGCTAAAACAACCACTTAGGAGCCGGAGGGAGTACAAAAGAAGAACTGTGGTGTTCTGTTGGTTCATCATTACAAAAGGAGCGACTGACATCAAGCTTAGGTTCATCTTTATACAACAAACGAAGTCCAAACTTCTTCAATTTCTCCAGGAAAAGATAACATAATGAGCCCATAGTCATTTTGTGTTTTTCCATTTGCCTTAGATGTACCCCATAAGCCATCAAGAGTTACCAAGAAAAAATGATTAGCAAATTCTGGAGATTCTTCTGAATGGTTGTATAAGGCAAGTTTTCGGGTCATCCACGACATCCCGTCATCACATAAGGGAATCAAGTGAGCTGTGGTGTCAATTAATTTGCCAGAGTAACATACAGCAAATCCCGAGAAGTTATCACATACATACCAGTTTTCAGGCAAATTGACTGATACACTTCTATCCGTTCCCCAATGGTGGAACCAACTTGGGATGAACATCCCAAAACTCCTAAACACTCTCAGTGACAAGGAATCTGAAGCAGAGATTTCATGCTTCAATGATAAGATATTCTGAAACAACGAATTACAGATCAAATCATTTCTCCAATCTGCATGTATAGTATCTAATTGCTGTGGAAATTCTGGCAGCTGTGTAAGCCTTGCACAACTGGATAATTTTAAGGATCGGAGAGCACCAAGTTGGGATATGCTTCGAGGCAAATGCTCAAAATTATTTCCACTGAGATCCAACTCTTTCAAAGAGTGTAAACATCCAATGTCTTCTGGAAGTCCTCCATCTATTAAATTGCAGTAACTGAGATTCAGATATTCCAATGAGCGTAACCCTTCATTCACCTGAGGGAACACAAAGAACACTTCTGATTGTTGTTTTGCAAAAGTCAAGAATTTGAGCTTGTTCAAGCAGACGATGGAAGACGGAGGTCGTGAAATTAGAGTCCCTGTAGCATCAAGCTTCTCCAAGTTTTCTAAGTCACCTATCTCTTCTGGCAAGCTTTCAAGTTTTGAGCAGGATGACACATATAGCTTCACCAAACCTTTCAACACGCCAATGCTGCTTGGAAGAGCTACGAGGTCTGTCATTCCCCTCAAATCTAGCTCTGTAAGACGAACTTGGTGCTGATTAATAGATGATGCTAGTTCCCTTATCCCAGAGCTTTTCATATCAATCTCTAACTCAGGCTTTATTCTTCCAAAGAATTCAGGAAATTTCTCTAAACTAGAGCAATACTGTATACTCAGAGATTCAAGAGATACCACGTTAAGACATGGAAACCTCTTAAGGCGTCCACAATATCTCAAATTTAACTGGATGAGTTTTTCGCAATATCCCAGGGAATGGTGAACCTCTTCAAGACTCGTACATTCCCTCAAATCCATATACTCCAAATTTGGCATCTCCGTGAAATCTGGTGTTCGCATCAGCCTTGTAGAGTTGCTGAGATCTAGCTTTCGTAGAGACACCAAATGCTGTTATTCAAAACGCAAAATTACTCCCATAGATTATGAGAGTCAACAAAATATTTTGTGGGAAAACAGAAATTACATGTTCAGAAACTAAATAAAAGTGTTATTATAAATAAAAGGTAGAATATCTAAAACGCCTAAACTTGATAATTAGCTGAAATTTCATTATATTTATACAAATAAAAAAAGATTTAGCTAAGGTAGTAGAGTTCCCACTGTGTTTTCTTTTTTATTTCTTCTTTAGATGTAATGACAATTTATTTCAGCATTGTTTTTTTTTTTGAGCCAAGCCTGTTAAAAAAACTGGTTGAAACTCCATTACTTATAGTAAAATGAAAAAGTTTAACCTAAATAATGGAGTTCCTACATGTATTTTCAAATTTTGGTTCAAAACTCAAAAAGGTAAAAAAGTATATACATTATTTCACAAACGCTGCATGGCGGCGTGGATCTTAACCCGAGACTCGTTAGGAGGATAAATGATAACAAAGAGTGTCATGAAAACAACACAAAGTTTAGGAGAGCTTTTAGCATTCCACAAAAATAGAAAGTATCTCAAATAAAATGGTACCTTTCTTTTCGTCCATAAATGATGCAACGAACTCCACAGAAGATCAAGATGAACAAGCCTTTGGGGTTTAAAATTTTCTGGCAATGACTTCCAAGGATAGTGATGCCAAACAAACCAACGCAAGTTGTGAGACAGGTACTCAATGGAACCATCATGGCAATTGGAGTCGTAGGGAACGCCTTCCGAATAACTCAAAGGCTGAGGTGAAGGGAAGAATTTGGGACAATGGGAACGCGTTTTAACTTGGTCCGTATCATGTATATATAATATCCTAAGCCTTTTCATATTTTTCATTATCTCGTTGCTAAAGCATAGTTTTGGAATATAAGTACACCAGATTGCTTCCACTGCTATGGTCCCCTGGTAAAAGGATCATGAGTCAACAAATCTAACTTCAGATGCAGAGTAAAATCTACTTACCAGTATCACTATTTTCTTACTCTACTTCCCCACATGCCAGCTTTCTTCATGTTTTGTATAATTTATTGTTGCACTTGAAGTTCTTGAAGAGTAGCACCATTAAAATAATTAAGATACAATATTAGTCAGGTCTTTCTTAAGAAATTTGCAAATAACTTTATTTTCTAATGATACTTTTTTCGAGAAGATTTATAGAATCAAGTCGAGAAGTTTTTCATGTCATGCCATGATATAACGAAATTGTAATTGAAACAGTACTAATAATTGTCATTTTTTAAATAAAAAATGACCAATGATCAAGTGAATTCCAAATTGAGGATTGCTAAGGTAAGTTTTGGCCCTCCTTACTTGTATTTTTCTATTTAAGATTTTTTATTAATAAAAGCTTAATCGGGGTAAATTTTTAGGTGATATTAGCTTAAAGAATTACTGAATGATTGATAGTACGTTCGAAATATCGTACAAATTTCAAGTTAATCCAAAGAATGAAATTGAATTAAGCATATTAAGGTGGCTACTAGACTAAGTCATGGCTTAATAACATAAGATAAATGAATTAGGCAGCGTTAATAAAAAAAAATGGCTAATCGACGAATTAGCTAGATTAGGCAATTAATGTTGCTTTTGCTTCTCCTGCTGAAGTAAACAACTAAAATGGTATACTTGCAAGAATATGAAGCAAGAGGAACAAATAACTGGAATTGGTTCTTCTATATATCTTTGGAATATGAAAACTAGAAATTGAATATTTATTGCATTGTTTAGCCTACTTATTGTATCGTCGATCATCATTTCTTTGAAATCTTCGGCATCCCATACTCTGCTACGCTCGCCCGGATCCTTTTGCATCTTCACTATATATTTACCCATCTCTTGTATTAAGTCATGCATTTGAATTGTAGCATATTCAGTGGTGAACACAAGAGATTTGTCAATTAGGACACTCAATCCAATATCAGCTTCAAAATTACAGCTCTCAAGAATTTGCACGATCTCAAAATTTTTTCTCCCTCTTAAGAAGCATGCGATATCTAGAAATATCTCTTGCTCTTCGCGCTCCAACCCATCATAACTTATTTTGAGGTTTTCAACAATTTTTGAACTAGAGTTTTTCTTTATTCGGTCTACAGCACTTCTCCACTCAGTTATGTTCCTCTTATATAAGAAGGAACCCCACACTTTTAAGGCTAAAGGAAGGCCTTTAGCCTGACTCACTACCTCCAACGTCAGCTCCTCAAAACACTTATCTCGAGCTTCTTCCTTGAAAGCATATTGATTGAACAACTGAATAGCATCATGTTCAAGTAGTGTAGTCACTGCATATACTACATCATTTTTCCCTATGAAATGCTTGTCTCTAGCTGTTGCAATAATTCTGCTGCCATTTCCAAACCAACCAAGATCCCCTGCTAGGTAATCCAAATGGTCTTCGTGATCTATGTCATCAAGGTTCTATGAGCTATCATGTGCTTCCCGTCCTCCTTATTCTTCACGTAATTTTCTTTTTTCCTTAACAGTTCAAAGAGAAGGATATTTTGCAAAGAATGCATTTCATTTTTGTTTTCTTTAATGTCCGCAACGAAACAAGCACCATCAAATTGAGATGAGAGTGTATCAAAAATAGCTCTTGCTATAGTTGTTTTACCAACTCCCCCCATTCCCCAAATCCCCACAATCCGAACATCATTGATTTCCATCTCTAGCAGTGATTTTACTTTCTCTAAATGAGTAGTTATTCCCACAATATCTTGCAAATAAGATAAAGAAATCTTGCATAATTTGGAAGAAATTTGGTCAACAAGATCCCGAATACATTCTGATTCAATCCTACAAAAAGTTAGAAGATTGTTGATATATACAGATACAAAGCCAAGAACAGGTCAAACTGTAAAGTGCATATAATTATGATAAAGGGACAAAGCACATAAATCAAACTCAAAATATTATCTATTTAACAATGTCATTGAGTAATTAAACTGATAGGAACAACCAGCATTCCATTTGACTCATATTTTAGGTATATGTGGTAGATTAGTATGTCTAGTAAATTATTCCCTCCGTTTCAGTTTATGTGTTTTTAACTCACCTATCACGGATATCACAACCTTTGAGATTGGCCGCTTCAGTTAAAGTTGTCCTCCATCGTTGCACCTTCTGCGTCCCCCTCAACATCATCCTTATACTTTAATTCATGTTCGGCAAATGCTTCTGCAAAGCTCTCCCTTTGGTTTCGGACATGTGATGGATCCACATCATAGAAGACCGGTATGACTGTTTGTCCATTTTTGTCCTTGCATTCCATGATCTTCACTAGTTCATATAAGCACCACCTCGATGTAGCATAATTCTTTGAGAAAACAACGAGGGCAACTTGAGACTCTTTGATAGCTTTCAACAATTCTTCTGAAATCGAATCACCATGCTCTAGCCTTTTATCATCTTGAAAGGTGAATATTCCCTGTTTTTCAAACTTTCGTACAAGTGACTCGTAAATATTTTGCGAGTATCTTCACCTCTAAAACTTAGAAAGACATCGTACTTCCATCGAGGACAATACTGTGAATTACTCGCAGAAGAAGAAGAGGAGGCCATGGATATTGCTATTGGGTCAAGTCAAGTGAGGTACGTAGTAGGAAATTTCTTTTGAACTCTAAGGGGATGTTTGGTTGGGAATAAGTTATCACAGGATTAATTATTTTGGGATTAATTATTTTGGGATAAGTTATCCCAGGATTAATTATTTTGGAATTAATTATTCTGGGATAAGTTATCCCATCACTATGGTATAAATAATGGATAAGTTATCTCAAACTTGGTAACCAAATAAGACATCAAAATTTTATCTTTGGACAATTTTTTTATCCCAAGACTATTTATTTTTATCCTTCACCCCAAGCGACCCCTAATAGAAGACCCGACTTTCTGGATTCGGTTTTTCTCCATTTTTCTCAAATTCTTACTTGGATTAAAAATGTATGACACTAAAAAAATTAATGGCTAAGATTTAATTGATTAAATCAAAATTCTAATCATGATTCTGGTATGTATACTATATGAAATTCCTTCCAATATTCCATGTCTCCTCTCTTCTCTGCCAAAGAGAAAAGACATCACACGGAGATTAAAAATGTCTTCATTCGATAAAATATTCAATATTGTTATTTTTCATCAATATTGGGGTTGAATATACTTTATTTACTGAATTTTAGATTTTCTAAAAGGAAAAATAGTAGATTATCTCTTTTTTTAACAGATAAAAAGGTTAAAAAAAATAAATATTTGATTAAATTGTCTTTTTCCCTTCGATCCATGGAAAAATATAGTTATATACTATGAGGTCTTAAATTTATTTATATAAAGTATAAAGGAAAAGAACCGTTTGTTCACAAAGATTTTAGCAAAAGAAATTAAATCACCTAATTATTTTTCTCTTCGATATAATTCAAACTTGAAATGTCATACCTACTTTACTAATCATTGGACCTCACCTTCGAATCAAAAAAAATTCTCAATCGAAAACAGATTGAATTAATATAAATAGAATGAATAAAATAAAAAAAAATCATCAAATTGTGAGCTTTATTTATTTGAAATTGTAAAAAAAAATGGAATTGTAAAATATGTTAATGGCTAAAAGTAAAGTAATGTCCAAACAATTTCTTTTAATTTCATTGTGATTGAAGAACAGCCAATCAAAAGTAGTCTATTGTCCTATTGTGCAGATGAAAAGTGAATTAATAAATGGTTAGAGTGCAAAACAAAATAAAAAATTAAATGGTTCACGGATAAGTTAATACTAGTGTTTTAAAAGGTGAGGGCACGAAATGAAGTATTTTACGTAGTATGGAGCGAGGTTAAGCCCCGAGATATTGTGCTTCTATGTATTTACGAGGCGTATATCTCATGTACTAGATTTTATAATCTTATTACTAAGAAAATATATAAAAATAAATTTTTCAATAATTCTGCAAGCAAATTTATATAAATCTTAAATAATATAAAAATTGATATTATAATAACTATTTGAGAAAGGTAATAACACAAAAAAATAATACTAATAGCCAAGATAATCTTTAAAATGAAATCATCATCCATCTCCATGTCTACTAATCATGACAATCCTCAACTAATGTTTGCACTGACTATTGTTTATGTATTTCAAAAGAGAAAGATAAAAAATGTAAGATCATAACAAAAATGGATAAAGTTGCTTGAAGAACATAATGCTATGAAATTTCTATCCTATCAATTTCGTGCATGATTATCTAAAAAATTACTTATGACAGTGTCATTTTCTATAAGAGTTACTTTATTTATTTATATATTCTAGAAAAAATCACTAAAATACGAAAACGTGATAGGATAAAGTATAAATATTATTACACCAATAAAAAAAAATATGAGTTATAGCAAAAATATTTTTAAAATAATAAAAATCATAATTAACGTCCGGGACATACACTTTTGCACGCGGGGCTTACGCCCCAAATTATAGGGCGTACGCCCTATGGATCTACGCCTTTAATTTACGTCTTGGAACATTTTTGGTATGCCCCGCCCCAAAATGCCTTTGAAAATAGTGATTAATACAAAGATTATGGGTGTGTTCGGTAGGGTTGAAAGTATTTCCAAATTTTCTCATATTCTGGTTAGTTAAAAAAAATTAAGAATATTTCTCTAGGAAAATAAATTTCTTAGAAATAACTTCCTTAGTAGAAGTAGGAAAACAAGTTTCACAAATGACATTCAACATTGACTGCACTCTCTCCCCCCTTCAACATACCTATCTTTACCTCCAATCTCGTCGCCCCGATTCTCACCACTCCATATCCCCACCTTTCATAGTTTGTCTGAATTATATATAAATATTTTTAAAATAATATTTATTTACTTATGTGTAAACACAAAACTTATTTTCTTGAAAAGTATTTTCGAATGAAAAACATTTTCCTTCCTACCAAACACACCATATAATACAAAGTATGTTGGATGGAGAGTTATGCAAATGGGTACTGCATCTTTGCAGCTCAACAGTCCAATGACAAGATCCACGACTTCAAACTATCTCAAGACCTTCATATGTGCAATTCAAAAAGAAGCTAACTGATGGACCAGGTTATTTTACTTATTTTTTCGTAAATATAAATTAACTGTAAATTGCAATAAAGTAACAATACAGTGTTTATACGTAAAAAAATACACGGCTCACAAAAGTAAAAAAAAAAGTAAAGCACCCGCCTCTAGGAGGGAAGTTCAAGGGTTAGAGTGTGGCCTGCTTTGGTGACCCTACGAGGAAGTGTTGTTCATTAAAGTCAGCTTCAAACTTCTGATAACCGCTTATCCCAGTGAAACTAAGGGTCTGAAAGAGTTCACGATCTGTAGTGTTGTCACAAAAGATAAGCACGCCGCCCGCTCCTGCATCATTGCAGAATTCATCCCAAATTCACTAGACACGATGAGCTTCAACAGAATTCAAATTACAATAATTGCAATCTAGGAACGTGATTTGTGAAAATTTTCTCACAGAAAAAAGATAGTCCATGCACCAATTTCAGGAAAACTTCAGCTACCTGAAATTCTGAGCTATTTTTGGCCATAAAATAAATGTTTGGAATGACCCCCTTATTTCAGTCACCCGGGCAAACAACCCTCCTCCAAGAAGAATTGTGCTATGCCCTCCCCCTACCCCGATCTCTATAGAGCGAAAGAGCTGCCTGGTGATCCCTAGGTTGCAGCACGTCCGGTTGTTAACTCCTCGCGCCGTTGCGGCCGTTTCTAGGACCTGATTCAGGGTGCCGCTTCCCTTCTTAGAATTAGAACCCATTAAGGAGGGCCTCGGCCCGGGAAGGGGAGAGTGGCCGAGTGGCCAAAAGTGGCAGACTGTAAATCTGTTGAAGTTTTTCTACGTTTTTTTTTAGATATTCTAGTTATATTATTCGGACTTTGCAGTTTAAATATGTAGGAAATATAGTTTCCAAGTGGGAGGGATTGATCTTTTGGACTTCATTAGAGCAAGTCAGAAAGATTGAGAATAGGATCTTTTAAAAAATTCAAAATTTTTTATCTTAACTCCCAAATTTTTTATAATTATAATCAGATCTTTTTTCACTTAATCTTAATTGACCAGATCAAGATCACCTATTTTTTTAATCAAAACTTGAGTAATACCCTGAGTTAAATTCTCTATAGAGACATAGTACATATAATTAATATAGACCATAATCTAAAGTACCAATTTAACAATATTTATATGGAAAACTTAGATAAAATGATTATTGTGTTAAATTATTTACACAAAAAATATTTCACACTTATCATTTACTACCTAAAATGGCCATTCGGCCAAAGTTCTTACCCGAAATGGTCATTCGATATACATGCGGTATACATGCGACTATTTTTTTTGAAATTTTTTTGGCAGTACATGCATATACATGTTGTATACATGCGGCTATTTTTTTGACAGTGATACATTTTTATAAAAAACCCTATTTATATTTCAAAATGTAAATCAGAATCATATCAAATACATTATACAAGCTCCACTTTTGAAATCACCTTATTATTTTCGCTTCAATATTACAAACTACACAACAATAAACCGCGCTAATATATTTCATACACTAGTAGAATTGAGCAAGAATGCTTGTATTTTCCTCTCATAATAGTAATTATCCTTAGCAGAAGCATCAGCAGAGTATATCATTGCACCATTAACATGAAATCCATTACTTTCCAACAATTTCAAAGCATCAAAAAATGCATCACCTTGAATTCCTCTTCCATCCACTTCATAACTAGGAATTACTTTCCCCTTATCAAATTGTTCACTTCTTAGAACAAAAGCCTTCAAATAACCTCTTGGTGTAGTAACTTTATCTGTATAAAATTGATGATTTACAAAGTCAATTGAATCTCCATAGTTCTTGTATAACTCTATGTATGGCAAAATTGTTCTATAGTATGGTGCAATTGTTGCTATAGATATAACACTTTGGTTCTTCAAGAGAGTTATTAATTCCCCTATGCAATGAGCAAAAGTTTCATTGTGCTTTGGGAATCTTTCATAGTCAATGTCAATGCCATCTAGGTGATAAGTGTTGACAATTGATTTGAGGGAAATGAATGCATTTGATATCCATTGTTGAGTGTTAGCCGGCTTGTACCTGTCCAGACATAATATAATTAATCAAATACCGAAAAATACTTTTAATTAGGTGTTGAAGTTAATAAGCAGTTACGTGCTTAGATAAAAATATTGAATCTGATAAGAAGCAGTTAGTGTGTGTGATAAAAAGACACCGGTGAATACTTTTCATGTTAAAATAACTGAAATATCCAAAAATTATTTATAAAAAAACAAAAATTAAAAGTTTTATATATATAAAGGACGAATTATGAAATAGAATAGAGAGATAATTAAAAGTTACTTCCTCCGTTTCAAATTGTTTGTTTTTGTTTGACTGGTCTTGAATTAAAGATATGTATATATAATGTACCAAAATATTTGTTAATCTCTTGGTCATAAACAGGCCTCGTAGGACATTGAAATTACAGAGTTGTCAAATTAGGAAAATGACATTATCTTTTAAACAAACTAAAAAAAATGTAATTAGACAAACAAGTTGAAACAAAGGAAGTATGTTTTACAAAGAATATTTTGGATACTGAGAAAGATATTAATATTAAAATTATAAAATATTTGGTCAAACCAAAAGTGTTTATAAGTTGTAAAATCATAAGTTGGGGGTGACCAACCTATGACTTTTGACTGATTTTAGCTTATAAACTAGCTTGTTCAGCTTATAAAATTAGTCAAACATGCGATAACTTGTGTTTTTAATAAGATGAGATGGTAACATAATTCAACAATACCAGTTAAGGACCTTTGACCCTAAACTCCAACCGGAAAGGCTAGCCAGGACTTTGACATTTGGGCATTTGGATTTAATTGATGCAACTGATTCTGGGGTTAATGTTGATGCCCAATAAGGTGAGAATTTGCCATTTTGTGGGTTCCCTAGAGGGTCAGCATCAATAGCAAAGCTGAGAATGAAATGGAAGTCAATTCCCTCATCAATTGGAACATCATCAAATGTTATTGGCTTGCCTGTTGCTCCAATATACTCCATCATTACCTTCCCATCTGAAATAACATTGGACATATATAGCTAAAAATTGAGAAGAGGATCCAAGAAAGAAAGACATATTGAAAAAGGTAGTCCGGTGCATAAAGTATCTTGTGTTAGCAAGATTTGGAAAAAATTATACTCCAAGATATGTGACGTAAACAAGCTATCTTAATACAAGTATTAATAGTTAATTCCACAGCTTGAATCTATGACCTATAGGTCACACGGAGACAACTTTACCGTTGCTCCTAAAGGTGGCAAATTGGCGGTTTGGGCTGAATTTGAGCGGATTAATATGCGTTGACTCAATAAATGGGCTATTGTCCAATCCTGCCCAAAACTAACATGGGCTAAGATGGGTTGGATCAAAATGGGTTAAATAATAGGTTATAGCCCAACCCGCCCAACTTGACCCATTACTTTTACAAATTTCAAACATGCATTCGGTGTTATTATTTCAAGGGCATTTTACATAAAACACACATCTTTAGAATCACATTACTCTTTAAGACATTGGTTTACCTAATTGTACTTTTTATCACTTTTCATGTTTTTGGATACATGCATATTTTACGCTAATGGTATGTATCTCATATACATGGATAACTAATTATGAAAAATTTAATTAATCAAATTCCTTAATATAAGGCAGAAATCAAGGCATGTATATGTGTTTAATTAATTTATTTTATTACTTTTTAAAAATAATAAATTCATTAATTTCATTAATATAAGACGGAAACATGTATATCTTGGTTATGTGATTTGATTATTTTTCATCTAATGTAGCATTTTATATGTATCTACTATTAATTTCAGGTATATTTTAATATGTATCAATTATTAATTTCATGTATATGTTTATATGTATCTAGTATAAATTTCATATATTTATTTATGTGTATCTAATATTAATTTCATGTATATGTTTATATGTATCTAGTATTAATTTGATGTATCCAATATCAATGTCATACATTATATCCAAAATACAATAAATTCATTATTAATTTGATGTATCCAATATTAACTTTTGTGCACAAATACTTTTGATACATGTATTTGGGATGTCTCTAGTGCCAATTATTTCATATATTATATCTAAAATACACTGATAACGCTCAAACTACACCTCAATTTACGAAGCGTAAGCGATCGTTGTCAAATATATAACCCAACAAGGTTGGGGTCGAATCCCACAGAGAATATGGTGATGATTAAGACTTTAGTGAATTAAGTGACTAGTTGTCAATCGTTTCCAGTAAATAAGGGGGGGTTTTGTAATCAAATTGTAAACAAAACGATAAGAAACGTAGGGGGTTTAAATCAGTATGAGAGATTGAACTAGGGATGTGTTCACCATGGCGTTGTAGCAATGTCGATTCTAGGCTTAACCGGGTTCTTTCTATCTGCGTGTCACGATGTGATTGCGTCGTTTGTATCGTCTAAACGTCTCTCGACCAAATAAACAAATTTCCTTTTCTATTCTTTCGACCTCGAAAAGAAGTGCTTTTTAGATTTCAATCCTAACATCAAGTAGAGTAATCCAGTTACAGCATTAATCTTTAAGACGAGAGTTTGTAGTCTCGAATCCTTGTTGTCAATCAAGTTTTCCCGGTTTAAATCTCTTTACTCAAGCAAACTAAACCTAGGCATGTTCTAATGTTTGCAACCACTAGAAAACGTGACATAAAGTATGATTAACAACGTGACAATACATATATCGAACCCAACGCTACCTGGAATCTATATTGTTACGTTTGCCATGGCTCCCACAACCCTAGTTGCGGGAGCTTTAGTTACTCATGCTCGAAGATGAAAAGAAGAAAGTCATGTTCATAAAATAATAAAGACACGAGATCCTTACAATATATTGAGGACAATCTTCAAGTATCCAAGAACAATAAAAACCAAGAACTCACGAACAAGATTTTGGAGAAGGAAACCGTGTGTAGCGCGTTTCCTCTCTCAAAACTCACTCGAAACTCTCCAAAAAATATTGAATAATGTATGTAAAAACTATTGGAAAAGTCATAATTACATAAACCTAACATAGGGTATTTATAGGAGTAGTAGAAAACAAATCCAAAACGGGCTAGGAATCCCAAAACGCGGACAGCCGCTGGCGCGCCACTGCCTTAGCTTGACGGCCAGGCTGACGGACCGTCAAGGCAGTGACGGACCGTCGCCTGGACCGTCACTGCTAGGCAGTGATGCTGCCTTGGTGCTGCCATATTGCGACGGTGGGGGTGACGGACCGTCACACACTTGACGGGCCGTCACGGCGGCCGTCACCCCTAGGCAGTGGTGCTCCTCTCTTTGACGGTCAATGTGACGGATCGTCACACTTGTGACGGACCGTCACTCAGGCCGTCACTCTTAGGCAGAACGTCGTTTTTCTCGTAATTTCTTCTGTTTCCGTGTTTGTTCCCATTTCCTACAAATACAACATAAAAACATCAAAAACAACAACGGTTGCTTGAAAACGTACGATTGTTCTTAGTAAAAAGGAGTCGATAGTGACGTAAATTGGCGTCACATCAACACCCTCAACTTAAAACGTTCGCTTGTCCGCAAGCAACATGACATAAAACAATAATATGACTCAACTAAGAACACAAACTCATGTCTATAGCAACTCATGGTCATTCAAACTCATTCGATTAAATCAAGCTCCCTCGTAGCACACGAATGTATGAAACACTAACTTGCAAGGATCCAAACATGTCATTCCGTTATGATAGAACATTATGCTTACACACACGCAGCTATCCTAACAATCAATAGACAATATAGACATCTTGGTGCCCTCACCACAAAGAAATCCCACACACAAGATTTGGGACTAGGTAAGCGCTCACACTCACAAACGATTTCAAACAATGCACATGCGATACCATAGGCTTGCCCTTACTATTCTATTTCAGTTCTTCAGAAAGCTACTCAGGATCACTACAGGACTTGTTCAGGCTTGTAATGAGGCTTCGGGTGCAGGTAGGATACATTTAGGGATTAGTGACTAAGCCCTCCTTGGAACCACCGACATTTTATTTCCACTTTACTTACACTTACTTTCGTCCATCCTTATTCACCTTTTATTTCTTTGATTCTAGCTACAGGTGCGGCCTCTTTATTTTGACAACTCTTTTTATTTTTTTTTCGATCTTCTTCATCTTTATTTTTCTTTTCTTTTCTTAGGCGCACACCCGGATTTTCATTCTATTTCAAAAACCAATCTTCTCCATCCTCTTTTTCTTCTCATTCCCCCCCATAGTAGCCACCCTCAACTTAGGCTGATTGCCTGGGTTGAGGTGCACGATGTCCAAGGAAGGACCAGGGCCAAAATAGGGATTCAAAATTAAACAGGGACGGTGACAGGTTATTGAAAGAACAAGGTCAATTTTGGCTCAAACAGGGATCAAAAGGGATTATTTACATTTGGACGGTCTTTTAGGCTAAGTGGACTGCATACAAAAAAGGGCCTGTGATCCTTTCCTAAGCAACCAACTTCAAACTTAACAAAATAGACCGGGCAAGTTCTAGATGCATGCACAGAGTAAAAATTTATGACAATAATCTCACACACTCTTGGCACCAAGAAACTATATTGCTACCAACTATCAAACAACCGCTCGGCTTAAGCATACTCATTCTACTCATAATCACACAATGACATGCAAAGATCCAGACGGTCAATTGTTTCAACATAAAGCTCAAAACCAGAAAATTTTTAAGGGGCCTCGTTTTTAGACAAGAAAACGCATGCTTGCTATAGACACACAAAAAAAAAACTAACTAAAATTTAAACGACAACCTAAACATGCTAGTTCTACTAGATAGCACACCGGAGGAAAAAAACATGGCAACAAAAACCTCCGGTGGTGGTACTCCTACCCCTAGCAAAAGAATGTAGCATTGTCCTCAATGCTCAGGTAAACAGATATCCAGAATAAAGGAATAGGGGTACCTGGGAAACCTAAGTTTCCGGACGCGGCTCATCAGCATCTGGGGTCTTTTCAGCCTCCGGTGCCGCACTCGATGATGCCCCACCTGCTTGGGCACGCACTCTCTCCTGTCGCAGCTGCTCATCTATTACCGACCGCTGCTTCGCGACCTCTAACTCGTCCTCCTCAGCCGATATCTTTTTGTGCTTCCTCTTCTTTGATTTCTTTACCCCACTTTCACCTACTTGGGGTTCACTAATCTTCAGAGGACGACCCATCAAATCCACAAGCGTGGTTTCTTCGTCTAAGTCCAAGAACTCCGAGGTCTCCTCATAGAGCGCTTTTTCTTGCTTGAGGACTGTGATGTCGTTTTTCACCTTCTTTAGCTCCGCATCAAATCTCGCCAAGTCCGGGATGCTCATTTCGTTTAGCCTTGCATCCATCCGGGTTTCCATCGCATCGACCCTTGCGCGCAGCCCCTCGAATGGTTTCAGAGCCTCCCGTATTGCTTCATCAATGGTGGGCTTGAACAAATCTGTCCAAGCGGCAATTTGCTTATCCAACTGTTTCTGCTTTTGCACCATCTTAGCAAAATTTTGGGGGTTCATGTGATATTCAGGTGGTAGAGGAGGCCTTGCCGCAGTGCCGGAGCTTTCAGCAGGAGCTCTCGTTGTCTGTGACGTTGTTGGATCAAACACCGCAAGTGGCATTTCTGTACCTGATGGGGTGTCGGTTGCCTCGGAGGTGGATGTGGTTGGCTCGTCGAAGATCTGAGGCTTATGAATCCTCATTTCGAACTTAGTGTCATCCTTTGATCTGTCGATATTTTGCTTTGATGACGCTGTCACTGGCTTATCGATACCATCCCATATCGGCACCTCTGCGCGCCTGCATAACTCAGTCACTAGACACGGGAACGGCAGAGAAGAAGCAGTTTTTATGGCCCTGGTCCGCATCTCGTCCGCAATTATCATTCCGAAGTTGATGACGTACCCGACTATCAAGCTTGCTACAAGGATGGCTCTTCCCTCATCCAAATTATTGTCTCCTCCGGTTGGAAATAACCTGAGCCGCACAACCGCCCACCAAAACTTGGCTACGAAGCTTAGTGATTGCTTCGATATCCGTCCCTTCTGAGTCAGCCAAGAAGGTGAGCCATCAGTCAATGTTCGGGCCAACCACGGTCTCTGCGAGTAGGCGTTGGAAATCTTGTCATGGAACTCTGGCATGTCAGGTGGAGGGATGTATTCCGGGCCAAAGAGAACTCTGTTGATCATTTCCCGTGAGATGTCCACCTGTTTACCCCGAACTAGCACCCTGTCCTGCCTTGGTGCTGATTTAACCCCTTTTTCTGGCTCACATTTGTTCTCCAGCAGTGCCAAATAGTTGGCGTAGAATTCCCGGACTAGTTCTGGATAATAGACTCCTGGGGGCGAGCTCATCCACTCGAGCTGATACCTCTGAAACTGTGTCTGAAGGACTGGGTATTCAGGCAGATCTGTTGTCATGATTTGCACTTCTTCGGCGATCGGTCTTTTGTGGCTTCTTGACATTGTTTTGGTAAGACCGTCAAGATAGTGCTTCTGCGCCTCCTTATATGCCCACCGGATCGATTCTCTGTCTATGGGTGCAGTCCCCGCAATTTTGGTGGTTTCAGGCCCACCTACATCCTCCGGATTGGGGCTGGAGCTACCGCTCCCCGACTCACTGCTAGATGACCCACTCTCCTCTTCAGACTGGGAGACTTGGGTGATTCTTCGTTTAACTAGCCTGGTTTGGTAAGTCGGGGCTGCAACTATTTCTTCGTCGCTACTTGATTCATCAATTAGGGTCCGAGTGGTAGCGGTCTTTCCCTTCCTCTTTTGAGCTTGACCGCGAGGCGGTTGTTGTTTGGGTGCCATGTACCTGCACGTGAACAAGATTAAACATGTGAGAACAGGAAAACACTCAATAATACTCACTGTCTAGGAGTGACGGTTTGTATGACGGACCGTCACAGGTGTGACGGACCGTCACACCGACCGTCACTCTGAGACAGTGAACTGTTTCATCTTGACGGTTAAACTGACGGTTCGTCACATATGTGACGGGCCGTCATGCCAACCGTCAAGTTGAGACAGCGTGTTTCTTCTCTCATTGAGGCATTTTCTCGAACACCTTGTGCTCGATTACGGGTTTTCTCCTCCTTTGTGGGATTTGGTTTCCTAAGGTCACCACCCATCAAGCAATGAAGTTCATGGGTTACTCAAGACTTCACCCATGTCAAACTTACGATTTCAAACAACAATTACCCCTCATACCCGCTCATTTTTACATAATTTCACAAATACATAACCCCAAAAATTCGCTCGCCTACACCCCCAATCATTTGCCCCGTGTTACTCACTAAATCCAACTATGAAGAGTTTAGCAACATACCTTGACTTTGTTAGTAAGAAGAAATCGCTATTCCCTTTTTGAGTTATATGGGCCGATGGAAACGAGCGTGACCCGCGTGGTTTCTTGCGTTTTGAACGATGGTGAAGAAAGGAAAATGGGGGTGTGGTACTTGGGAGCAAGTTCGTGATTTGCTTGGGGAGAGGACGGATTGTAATGGAGGTTTGGAGTTTGGGAATTGAAAATAGGCGGTAAACTGATGAAGATGGAATAAATATGAAACCGGGCGGGTCGGTTTGGTTTTGGGTCGGGTCGCCTGAAATTAAAAACAAAACTTACCTGATGGGTGACGACCTGGTGTGACGGTCCGTCACATACTCGACGGTCCGTCAGTTGAGGCGTCACAGTTAGGCAGTGAACCCATTTTAGAATTATGGGTGACGGTTGTAGTTGACGGTCCGTCACATTATTGACGGTCCGTCACTAACACCGTCACTACTAACCAGTGGGTATGAATATTTGTCTCCTAGTGACGGTCCATAGTGACGGTCCGTCGTGATATTGACGGTCCGTCAACTCAAATCGTCACTCTTAGACAGAACACGTTGTTACGTCCACTTTTTGTACCTGCACACTCAACGAACAAATTAACCAATTCCAACACGTAAAATTTTTCAAAGACTATACTACAACAACAATTTATGGGTTGCCTCCCATACAGCGCCTGATTTAACGTCGCGGCATGACGCGGGTGTCTTGATTACTCAGACTTCATCAAGATACACCAAAGACAGAACATGTACCTCCTCTGGGAGGCCCAGATATTGCTTTATCCTCTGCCCATTGGCTTTGAACAACTCACCATCTTTATTTTCGAGTTCGACTGCACCGGATGGGAACACTTGGTGCACTTTGAATGGTCCGGTCCATTTGGATTTGAGTTTCCCGGGAAATAATTTGAACCTGGAGTTGAACAACAATACCAAGTCCCCTACCTTGAACTCCCTTTTCTCAATCTTCTTGTCATGGTACAGCTTCATTCGTTCCTTGTAGAGAGCGGACCTCTCATATGCTCGCAATCGGAACTCGTCCATATCATTCAATTATTCCAACCTTAGTTCCGATGCCTCTTTCCAACTGAGATTCAACTTTTTGAGCGCCCAAAGGGCCTTGTGCTCAAGTTCCACGGGCAAGTGACACGCTTTACCAAAAACAAGTTGGTAAGGAGACATACCTATTGGCGTTTTAAACGCTGTTCGATACGCCCAGAGTGCGTCATCCAGCTTCCTCGCCCAATCTCTCTGGTTCACATTCACAGACTTAGCCAAGATCTCTTTAATCTCCCGGTTCGACACTTCGACTTGCCCACTGGTTTGGGGGTGATAGGGTGTGGCTACTTTGTGTTGCTTCACTCCATATTTTTCCAGAGCAGCCCGGAACACCTTATTACAAAAATGTAAACCTCCATCACTGATGATTGTGCGAGGGGTGCCAAACCGAGCAAAGATGTTTCTTTTTAAGAACGCCACCACACTTTTACCTTCGTTATCGGCCAAAGCAACCGCCTCGACCCACTTTGACACATAATCCACCGCTACCAAGATGTAGCGGTTCCCGTAAGAACTTTCAAAAGGGCCCATGAAATCTATTCCCCATACGTCGAACAATTCAACCTCGAAAATAGTGGACATGGGTAGCTCTTGTCGGCGAGAGATTGCCCCTCTTCATTGACATTGATCACAGGACTTGGCAAATTCATATGAATCTCTCTGGATCGTCGGCCAATAATAACCACACTGTAAAATCTTTCGGGCGGTTCGATTACCCGCATGATGTCCTCCAACTGGGGACGAATGGCAAGCTTGCAAGATGCTTGTCATTTCCGCTTCCGGAACACATCTCCTCACTATGTTGTCGGCACACAACCGGAATAAATACGGCTCGTCCCAGAAAAACTTACTTGCATCATGGAGAAACTTCTTTTTCTGGTGGAAGTTCAAATCTTCCGGGATCATGTCACTCACCGCATAATTTGCGAAGTCAGCGTACCAAGGCACCATATCACGTGATGCCGCCATTATCTGCTCATCCGGGAATGCTTCATCAATCTCTGGTTCATCTATTACGCTCTCTTCCCTATCAAGCCTGGACAGATGATCCGCTACCTGGTTCTCACACCCTTTTCGATCCTTGACTTCAAAGTCAAATTCCTGCAACAATAGCACCCATCGGATTAGTCGAGGTTTTGCATCCTTTTTGGTCATCAGATACCTCAAGGCTGCATGATCTGTGTGCACCACCACTTTTGTACCCAGTAAGTATGCTCTGAATTTCTCAAAAGCATACACAACCGCCAGCAGCTCCTGTTCTGTCACTGTGTAGTTCTTCTGCGCCCCATTCAATGCTTTACTAGCGTAATAAATGGGATGGAAAAGTTTGTCTCGCTTTTGTCCCAGAACAGCTCCAAGTGCAACACCACTTGCATCGCACATTATTTCGAACGGTTTGGACCAATCCGGGGCAATTATAATAGGAGCCTCCACTAGCTTTTCTTTCAGGCATTCAAACGCCCTCAAGCACTCAGCATCAAACACAAATTTCGTCTCCTTTTCAAGCAACTTGCACAATGGCGTAGCAACCTTAGAGAAATCTTTGATGAACCTTCGGTAGAAACCGGCATGACCAAGAAAACTCCTCACACCCTTAACTGAAATGGGTGGAGGTAGTTTCTCGATGACTTCAATCTTGGCTCTATCCACTTCAAGCCCTCTCATAGATATCTTGTTCCCTAATACAATGCCCTCTTTCACCATGAAATGGCATTTCTCCCAATTCAGCACGAGGTTTGACTCTTCACACCTTTGCAATGCCTGACCCAGATTAGCCAAGCAATCATCAAATGCATCACCCACTACCGAAAAGTCATCCATGAAGACCTCCAGTGTGTTCTCTACCATGTCAGAAAAGATAGACATCATGCATCTTTGGAAGGTTGCAGGAGCATTGCAAAGACCAAAGGGCATGCGTCTGAAGGCAAACGTACCATAGGGACAGGTGAACGTGGTCTTCTCCTGATCTTCCAGGGCGATAGATATTTGGTTGTACCCCGAATATCCATCTAAAAAGCAATACCAACCTCTTCCAGCTAATCTATCCAGCATTTGATCCATAAAGGGCATGGGGAAATGATCACGGAGAGTACAGGAGTTTAGCTTCCGGTAATCCATACAGACTCGCCAGCCCGTGACAGGTCTTAATGGAATCAGCTCATTCTTGTCATTTGCTACCACAGTCATTCCTCCCTTCTTAGGAACACATTGCACTGGGCTTACCCATTTGCTATCAGAGATTGGGTAAACCACTCCAGCATCGAGCCATTTGATGATCTCTTTCTTCACCACCTCTTGCATTGGCGGATTCAGTCTCCGCTGGTGTTCGGTGGTGGGAGTGCAATTTTCTTCTAGCTGTATTTTATGCGTACAAATACCTGGTGGGATGCCAATAATATCTGCAATGGTCCAGCCGATTGCTCTCTTGTGTCTCCTCAGGGTGGATAATAATGCTTCAACTTGAGATTTCATAAGGTCTGTCGCGATAATTACCGGTAAGGTGTCTTTGTCACCCAAAAATGCATACTTCAGATGGACTGGCAATTCTTTCAACTCTAATACCGGTGCTTCCTCAATAGAAGGCTTTGCGGGAGGGGTTGGTCTGTTCTTTAAATCGAGATCCAATTTCTTTGGGGCGTAACCATATGACCCCATTCCAACCACCGCATTTACCACTTCCTCATAATCTTCGCTGCCATCATCATCGAAATTCATTATAACTGCTGCCAATGTCTCTACAGCAAGTCTCTCTTCAACAGAAACGATTACCTCAGATTCTGCAACAACATCAATAACCGAGACGACATTCATGTCCCTCGGTTGCTTCATTGATCTGCACACATTAAACTTCACTACCTCCTCGTTCAACCTGAAAGTCAGCCCGTTGCTTTCCATATCTACCAATACTCTTCCGGTTGCCAAGAAGGGTCGTCCCAAAATAATAGGGACTTCGAAGTCCACTTCGCAGTCCAATATCACGAAGTCTGCCGGAAATATGAACTTCCCTACCTTCACAAGTACATCATACAAAATACCAACCGGGCGTTTCACCGATCTGTCAGCCATCAATAACCTCATAGTCGTCGGTTTGGGGGCTCCTAAGCCCAACTGGCGGTAGATGGCTAACGGCATCAAGTTTATGCTAGCCCCCAAGTCACAAAGAGCCTTGGCAAAGTTAAACTCCCCTATGGTGCAAGGAATAGTGAACGCACCCGGGTCTTCTTTCTTTTGGACCAGCGACCTTGATGAAATGGCGCTACAATGGTGGAGGTTGTCTTCCGGTTCAAAACTTACCGACCTCTTCTTTGTGATCAAGTCCTTCATGAACATGGCATAACCGGGCATTTGTTCAAGAGCATCCACCAGAGGGATGTTTACTGATAACTGTTTGAGCATGGTTATGAAGTTCAGGAACTTTCTATCTTCCACTTTCTTCTTCAGCCGCTGTGGGAAAGGAGGTGGTGGCCGCGACATCATAGTTGGAAGTTTTTCAACCTCCTTGCTTTTATCTGTGAGCACTTGAGTAGCATCTTCTTCCACGCCGGATTTTTCAGCAGACACTTTCACACCCTCATCGACCATAATTTCAGCATCTACTAACTCATCTTCCTCAGTTATAGCATCTTTCTGGGTCTGAATTACCGGATGTGTTTCGAATAATGTGTTACCGCTTCTGGTGGTGATTGCCATACAATTTCCGTCGTTTCTCGGATTTTGAATGGTGTCACTTGGCAATGTTCCAGCTTTCCTTTGATTTAGAGACGCCGAGACTTGACCCATTTGCTGCTCTAACTGCTTGATTGCGGTGGAATGGGAATTCACTAACTGACTCATTGATGTTAATTCAGTCCTCATTTCCTTTACCCCAGAGTCAGTCGATTCCACCTTCAGTAGCATCTTCGCCATCATGCTCTCTAGCTTGGCCGTCCCTGACTCGACGTTAGTTCTTTCCCGGTTACCAGGTGGTACATACAACCCACCTCTATCATTGTTATTCCTCCAGTTTCCTTGCTCGCGGTCTCTATAACCAGCTTTTTCATTGTGGTTGTCTCTCTGATAGTTCCGACCTTGGTTTCCCTGGCCATTGGCCTGGAAACCCCCCAAATAGTTGGCCTCCTCATCAGATTCAACCTCTGCTGCTCTGCCTTGGGAACCCACAGCTTTTACCATCTCTATGCTTCCTGACGTCAAGTGCCTTGTCAGGAGATCCAACTGCGTTTTCAGGTGCGCCATGTCTTGGTCGCGATCCTCCTCTTTTCTGCGCTGCTCTGCTGACATACCAACTGTATACGTGCTAGCCTCTACCTCTGAATCTCGTGTATGCCAGGCCCTATTGGTTTTGGTGAGCCTGTCCAAAGTAGCTGTAGCCTCAACAAAAGAGAGACCCATGAATGCACCACCTGCTGCGTTGTCTAACGTCGGCTTCGTAGCCGAATTTAGTGCCCTATAGAATGTTTGCATCAAGACGTTGTCGGCCAACTGATGGTTCGGGCACTGTGCCAGCTTCTTCTTAAATCGCAACCAAGTCTCGTGCAGTGCTTCGTGCGGTTGCTGCCTGAAATTACTAATCTCATCCCTCAACTGTATCATTCGAGAGGGAGGAAAGAACCTTTCTAGGAAAGCTCCTCTCAACTCTCCCCACGTTGAGATAGAGTTGGGGGTCAGCTCTGTCAACCACAACGTTGCCTCATCAGACAGAGACAACGGAAACAACCTGAGCCTGATCGCTGTCTGACTCACGCCCGGCAGCTCAAATGACTTGCATATGCCCACAAAATTCATTAGGTGCTGGTTTGGGTCGTCACCAGCAACGCCGCGGAATACTCCTCTCAAGTTCAACAATTGGATCATCGTGCTAGTGATGTTGAACTTTGCTCCGGGCGCTAGCGGTGGAAGAATAATGGCGCCTGTAGCGCCAGCTCCATCTAAGTCGAGATCCTCATCGTTCCGTGCGATCTCATCCTGCAGACCACCAGCATTCAGATTTTGTTGGGCCTGCAGTTCTGCAGCGATCCTTGCTGCATCTAGTTGTGCGGCCATATTCCGCCTCAATGTTCTAGCAAGTTCGGGGTCGTAAGGTAAAATTTGTTCCCCCGAACCTCGGGTACTAGGCATGCACAACTGTGTACTCAGTCACAGACAAAAACAACAAACAAACGTAAATCAGGAAATTATGACTAAGAGTCAAATAAACACACCAGACTTAATCAAAAACCGTATTCCCCGGCAACGGCGCCATTTTTGATAACGCTCAAACTACACCTCAATTTACGAAGCGTAAGCGATCGTTGTCAAATATATAACCCAACAAGGTTGGGGTCGAATCCCACAGAGAATATGGTGATGATTAAGACTTTAGTGAATTAAGTGACTAGTTGTCAATCGTTTCCAGTAAATAAGGGGGGTTTTGTAATCAAATTGTAAACAAAACGATAAGAAACGTAGGGGGTTTAAATCAGTATGAGAGATTGAACTAGGGATGTGTTCACCATGGCGTTGTAGCAATGTCGATTCTAGGCTTAACCAGGTTCTTTCTATCTGCGTGTCACGATGTGATTGCGTCGTTTGTATCGTCTAAACGTCTCTCGACCAAATAAACAAATTTCCTTTTCTATTCTTTCGACCTCGAAAAGAAGTGCTTTTTAGATTTCAATCCTAACATCAAGTAGAGTAATCCAGTTACGGCATTAATCTTTAAGACGAGAGTTTGTAGTCTCGAATCCTTGTTGTCAATCAATTTTTCCCGGTTTAAATCTCTTTACTCAAGCAAACTAAACCTAGGCATGTTCTAATGTTTGCAACCACTAGAAAACGTGACATAAAGTATGATTAACAACGTGACAATACATATATCGAACCCAACGCTACCTGGAATCTATATTGTTACGTTTGCCATGGCTCCCACAACCCTAGTTGCGGGAGCTTTAGTTACTCATGCTCGAAGATGAAAAGAAGAAAGTCATGTTCATAAAATAATAAAGACACGAGATCCTTACAATATATTGAGGACAATCTTCAAGTATCCAAGAACAATAAAAACCAAGAACTCACGAACAAGATTTTGGAGAAGGAAACCGTGTGTAGCGCGTTTCCTCTCTCAAACCTCACTCGAAACTCTCCTAAAAATATTGAATAATGTATGTAAAAACTATTGGAAAAGTCATAATTACATAAACCTAACATAGGGTATTTATAGGAGTAGTAGAAAACAAATCCAAAACGGGCTAGGAATCCCAAAACGCGGACAGCCGCTGGCGCGCCACTGCCTTAGCTTGACGGCCAGGCTGACGGACCGTCAAGGCAGTGACGGACCATCGCCTGGACCGTCACTGCTAGGCAGTGATGCTGCCTTGGTGCTGCCATATTGCGACGGTGGGGGTGACGGACCGTCACACACTTGACGGGCCGTCACGGCGGCCGTCACCCCTAGGCAGTGTTGCTCCTCTCTTTGACGGTCAATGTGACGGATCGTCACACTTGTGACGGACCGTCACTCAGGCTGTCACTCTTAGGCAGAACGTCGTTTTTCTCGTAATTTCTTCCGTTTCCGTGTTTGTTCCCATTTCCTACAAATACAACATAAAAACATCAAAAACAACAACGGTTGCTTGAAAACGTACGATTGTTCTTAGTAAAAAGGAGTCGATAGTGACGTAAATTGGCGTCACATCACCCACGAAAAATTTCGGCCAAAATTCCGTCGAACGCACATATTACACAAAATCCATGGACTATAACACACAAAAAACCGAAAAATCCCTATTTCCCATTCCGGGCCACGTTTGAAATCCTAAAACCCCACGTTTGCCCCTCCGAACCAACAAGCGCCATTAAATAGGTCCTCGCGGACGCCCACAAAAAATTTCGGCCAAAATTCCGCCGGAAGCACATATCACACAAAATCCATGGACTATAACACACGAAAAAACCGAAAAATCCCTATTTCCCGTTCCGGGCCACGTTTGAATACTTAAAACCCCAACATTTTGACCCTCCAACCAACGCGCGCCATTAAATAGAGTCCTCGCGGACGCCACCGAGAAGATGTAGGGGCCAAAATACCGCCGGACGCACATATCACACAAAATCCATGGACTATAACACACGAAAAAACCAAAAAATCCCTATTTCACTTTCCGGGCCACGTTTGAAATCCTAAAATCCCACGTTTGCCCCTCCAAACCAATGCGCACATTTAAATAGGTCCTCGCGTACGCCCACTAGAAATTTCGGCCAAAATACCGCCGGACGCACGTATCACACAAAATCCATGGACTATAATACACGAAAAAACCGAAAAATCCCTATTTCCTCTTCGGGGCCACGTTTGAAATCCTAAAACCCCACGTTTGCCCCTCCGAACCAACGCGCGACATTAAATAGGTCCTCGCGGACGCCCACGAAAAATTTCGGCCAAAATACTGTCGGACGCACATATTACACAAAATCCATGGACTATAACACACAAAAAACCGAAAAATCCATATTTCCCATTCCGGGTCACATTTGAAATCCTAAAATCCCACGTTTGCCCCTCCGAACAAACGCGCGCCATTAAAAAGGTCCTCGCGGACGCCCACGAGAAATTTCAGCCAAAATACCGCCGGACGCACATATCACACAAAATCCATGGACTATAACACACGAAAAAACCAAAAAATCCCTATTTCCCGTTCCGGGCCACTTTTGAAATCCTAAAACCCCACGTTTGCCCCTCCGAACCAACAAGCGCCATTAAATAGGTCCTCGCGGACGCCCACGAAAAATTTCGGCCAAAATTCCGTCGGAAGCACATATCACACAAAATCCATGGACTATAACACACGTAAAAACCGAAAAATCCCTATTTCCCGTTCCGGGCCACGTTTGAAATCCTAAAACCCCACGTTTGCCCCTCCGAACCAACAAGCGCCATTAAATAGGTCCTCGCGGACGCCCATGAAAAATTTCGGCCAAAATTCCGCGGAAAGCACATATCACACAAAATCCATGGACTATAACACACGAAAAAACCGAAAAATCCCTATTTTTCCGTTCCGGGCCACGTTTGAAATCCTAAAACCCCACGTTTGCCCCTCCGAACCAACAAGCGCCATTAAATAGGTCCTCGCGGACGCCCACGAAAAATGTCGACCAAAATTCCGCCGGAAGCACATATCACACAAAATCCATGGACTATATTTGTCGATATATTTTATTTATTTACCCTTATGGTCCTGTGAGGCCTTGTTTACTCTGGAACATAGAAGGTGGGATTTTGGGATTGTCCGCGAGTCCCGGGCATAGAATTATCCTTCTAGGCTAGTTATGCTTGCTGAGTAGCTGTGGGCCTGTGCAGGGTCGATAGGTTGATTGTAAGCTGCTGGGCAGCTGTTGTGTGTGATCATATCATTTCCATGCATATAAAGAGGTTTTATCCATGTTTTACTGTGGTTTTGGCTTCGGGCCTACTAGCACTATTTTCTGAACCTTGGATGGCCCGGGGGCCCGTTTTTGATGGAAATGATTTGGAAATGGTTGATTTCACTTGTGGTTTAAAATCATCAGTTTTACGATTATCGCTAGACTCGGCAGGGCCGGAGTGCTAGTTGAGTTTTCTTACTACTTGAGATGATTTTTAGCCTCGGTTGGACCGAGCACCTGAGATGACTTTTTACTGCTTAGACCCGGC
The DNA here is from genome assembly GCA_003996215.1 of Jaltomata sinuosa. Classification (NCBI taxonomy): domain Eukaryota; kingdom Viridiplantae; phylum Streptophyta; class Magnoliopsida; order Solanales; family Solanaceae; genus Jaltomata; species Jaltomata sinuosa. Next base: position 402,516 of record QJPP01000389.1, read on the forward strand.
GACGCCCGGGCACCCTTGGAGGGGTTTTTGAGATATTTTCCTACTATTTTTAGTCCTGGACAGGGTCTGGCATGCATATTCGAGACTGGGTCTCTATCTTGATATCGAGACTGGGTCTCTATCTTGATACATGTTCTGATACTGAGTTTTGGTATGGGGTCGGGGACCTCCATGGACCTTGCTATCCGGGCCAGGGGCTACGGGCTGCGTGTGCCGGAAGAGGGGTATACGGGGGAGTAGAGGTATACGGGCAGAGTCCTTCCATGGAACCTACCTGCTGGGCTGGATCGGCGCCGGAGGAGGTACATACAGAGATACCATGGCACTTGAGATCTTCATGCATCATATCATTCATTGTTTGAGGCTCCACCCTTGTTTGCTGTTTGCTGATTGTACGCTCCGGTAGTATGGGATGCCGGAGGGTTTGTTTTCACTTGTTTGTGTTCCTCGGTTGTATGGGCGGCCGGGGGACTGTAGGTAGACTTTTACTTTTTACTTACAGAATTGTTCTCTATTATGGATAAGTATGAGATTGGTATGATTAGTTGAGTTTGATTCATGTCTCTGAGCATGCCTATTATTACTCTTTCTCTCTTCTTCTTACACTTGAGGTTACCGGTATACCGTCCATTTCGTAAACTTATTTTATATACACTATTATTGCAAGGACCCCAGGTGCGTTATTTCTTACTTTCAGCTGTGCCTTTGGTGTGTATATTCTGCTTGCTAGCCTCACATGTGGTTCTGTTGATTTCCCTCTGGGCTAGTTCCTGTGTACCTTTTGTTGATTTTTGTGACTACTTGCTTCTATTCTGTCTATTACTGCACTTTTATCTTATATGTGCCCAGTCGGCCTATGATACCTACTGGGTACCTTATGCTTCGCATTTGGTGCTCACCCCTACCCTCTGCATCTTTGGGTGCAGATCTTAGCATGGGCCATCGCCGTTAGATCGCTGTGATTCGTGCTTGGAGATCTGTGAGGACTACTTCAGGCTGAGGGTGAGCTCTTGGCGATCGGGGCTTAGCTTTAGTTTATCTTTTGCTTCATGTACTCTATTACCATTCAGAGACATCTGTATATATTCTTTTGGTTTATTTGCACTCCATGTATGTAGTTTGGCTCTGTACTATGATACCAGGTCTTGGGTTTGGTTTAGTTTCGGCATAGGTATATATTTATATCCCTGTTATCTATTTTATTCGTCTTGTTCCCTTATTTGCTAGATAGTAGCCCATTACTAACTGTTCTGGGCTACGGGGATTGGTCCACCTACCGGGGGTTGTAGGTGCCATCATGACCGAGAAATTGGGTCGTGAAATTTTGATGGGAGAATAAAGAATATCGCCTGGAAATCGCCCATCCCTTCTCCAAAACAAACTTGTGAAAACTGAATGTTTTGGGAGCTGTTTATGCATTAAAAACTCATCGGCCCGCTATAGCGGTCTCCGCTCTGCTATAGAGGTCCCTGCTCCGCTATAGCGGTAGGCTGTCGCTATAGCGGTCTTAAGTAGGTTGATCGCCCTTTGACTACCGCTATTGCGGTAATTTCTACCGCTATAGCGGTGGCCGCTATCGCGCGTGACAATGCTCGTCACGGACAAAAAGTCTGGAACTCTGCCAGTTTATGCCATTTCACAACACACTTGTTTCCCTCGACGTCCCGAAATAACCACTTCACGTCAAACGTGATTCCAAAAAGTCCCCCGGACTCTTTTATGTCTTGGCTACGTGGAAAATTAGCTCACTCCAAGACACCTAAATCCATTTTTACCCTGATTTCCCTAGACTCTACCTCGCTCAAAAACTGGCCGAGGCTAGCCTAGCCAATAATTTCAAACTCCCAAACCCGGAGTTTTCTAACTCTAAAACTTAGCATGATTGGTCTACCCGTAATGACGGACCCAGTCGTTATAGGGTTCCATGTACCAGGTCCCTTTATGAGGTTTGTAAATCATCAAAACCTCATAGTACATCATCACACAAGTGAGATCAAGACCGAACACGACTAAGGTTAGGGTTATCCTTGACGTATTGGACAAGCATTTGAATCGTATTCGACTTCAAAGTGTGGACAAAGTTACAAGCAAAAGTATTGGGGAGTTTCAGGAGGTGGTGTATGATAATTATCCTCAATATTGCATCTATTGTAAGTGTCACGTTGAAAGAAAGTGGCGATTGTTAATTGAAAAAATAGTTCTTCAATATAAAGATATTGCGACAATGGAGATTGAGGAAGCTTTGATTGAGAAATAGAAAGGAGATGCATATGATTATATAAACATTAAAAAACAACAACAAAATGGATCTAACATAAGAGATATTTCAGTAGGTCAAGCATTGGATAGGGTGTCTAAAAACCTAGCTAAAAGTTCTAGGGCTCAAAAGGAAGTTGCTCTAGATTTGCATCCTAATTCCAATGGGAATGATGGTAGTCCATCGAGTAATAGTAAGACTGAGGCTGTCCATTCTCTTAGTGGCAAACAAAAATCATGAGTTTCTGTTTGGAAAGGTGCAAAAAGTGGTGGAAATGAGCAAAATGAATGAGTTGCCTAGTGTTGTGGATATGGGTGCCACGACCGAGAGTTTGAGAATTTCTAAGCAGGCTATAGAGTTGAAAAATGCTAGAGATGATGTTGGAGGCAACGGATATACAGTGGTCTCACACAAACCACTACTAAAAAGATCTCAAGAAGAGACAGACAGAAAAGCGACGGACAACGTCGCTCCAAGAAAGCGACGGCAAAAGCGACGCTGTCCGTCGCTTTTCTTATTTTTTTAATTTATATTTATTTTTTTGCAAAAGTAACGGACAACGTTTCTTTTGCCATTATTTTTTCACAGATTTTTGTGCCAGTATTATTTACATATAATTAATATTTATTTTTTAATATAAGTGATGGACATCATCATAATTATTAAAAAACTAAAAAAATAATTTTAAAATAATGACGTAGTCCGTCATTTTTTTAAAATTTTAATTTATTAATATATAAATAACAATAATATCTTAAAAAATTAATATAATTTTTTTTTAAAAATTGCGATGGACAACGTGGTTTTTATCCATCACTTTTTGGTCAATATCCAGTCAAACTTTAAGTGAAAAAAGCGACGGATAAAAATCATATTTTTTGTTGCATTTTCTAATTTAACAGACCCAGATCGGATCTTTATATTCCATTTTCTCTTTTATCTCTTTCTCACAATCTCTCCGATGATTTTCTTCTCCTCCGCAGCCTATTGCCGCCATCACAGTTGTTGATGTCCACCACCGCTATCGCCTTTCTCCTTCTTTTTTGCCAGTCTGCTGCCGCCACCGCCATTGTTGAATAGTAAATATTAGGGTTAGTGTTTTATTTTTAATATTAAATTAATCATAGAATTGGTGGAATATTATTAATTTTAGGTTGAATATTGTTAGTTTTGGATTGAATTATATTGTTAGTTTTTTAAAATTTTTGAATGTTAGAGTTAATTTATTGAATGTTAGTGTTAAATTTCTTGAATGTTAGGGTTAGAGTTTCTTGAATTTTAGTAAAAAATTGATATGTGTACTTTACTTTAGATGTTTTGGTATGAACCTTAATTAGTTTATACTTGGTTAAATATTATTAATTTTGGATTGATTATTGTTAGTTTTGGGTTGAATATTATTAGTTTTGATTTGAATTATATTGTTAGTTTTCTTGAAATTCTTGAATGTTAAGGTTAGAGTATCTTGAATGTTAGTGAAAAATTGATATGTGAACTTTAGTTGAGGTGTTTAGGTTATGAACCTTAATTAGTTCAGGTTAATATATATGCTTGCTATTAGTTTGTGAACCTAATTAGTTTAGGTTATGAGCCTTATATTGTTAGTTTTGAGTTATAATCTTGAATTAGTTTTCAACTTTAGGCTCTTGAAGATAAGTTTTTTGAAGTTAAGTTTTTTTAAGTTTGTTAGTTTATATTGTTAGTCTTGTGTTATAATCTTGAATTACATTTCAACTTTAGATTAGTATTAGTTTTGAATAGGTTGTTGAATTAGGTTCTTGAATATGATAGTGAATTTGAAAATTTTGAATTAGTTTATATTGTTGGATTATATTCTTGAATTAGATTTGAATTTAGGTTGTTGAATTAGGTTCTTGAATTTGATAATGAATTTGAAAATTTTGAATTAGTTTATATTGTTGGGTTATAATCTTGAATTAATTTTCAACTTTAGGTTCTTGAATTAGGTCCTTGAAGGTACGTTTTTTGAAGTTAAGTCTTTATAAGTTTGTTAGTTTATATTGTTAGTTTTGGGTTATAATCTTGAATTAATTTTCAACTTTAGGTTAATTAGTGTTAGTTTTGAATTTAGGTTGTTGAATTAGGTTGTTGAATTGATAGTGAATTTGGAAGTTTTGAATTAGTTTATATTGTTGGGTTATAATCTTGAATTAGTTTTCAACTTTAGGTTCTTGAGTTAGGTCCTTGAAGGTAAGTTTTTTTAAGTTAAACCTTTTTAAGTTTGTTAGTTTATATTGTTAGTTTTGAGTTATAATCTGGAATTAGTTTTAAACTTTAGGTTAATTAGTGTTAGTTTTGAATGTAGGTTGTTGAATTAGGTTCTTGAATTTGATAGTGGATTTGAAAATTTTGAATTAGTTTATATTGTTGGGTTATAATCTTGAATTAGTTTTCAACTTTAGGTTATTGAATTAGGTTCTTGAATTTGATAGTGAATTTGGAAATTTTAAGTTAGTTTATATTATTGGGTTATAATCTTGAATTAGTTTTCAAATTTAGGTTCTTGAATTAGGTCCTTGAAGGTAAGTTTTTTGAAGTTATTTTTTTTTAAGTTAAGTCTTTTTAAGTTTGTTAGTTTGTATTGTTAGTTTTGGGTTATAATCTTGAATTAGTTTTCAACTTTAGGTTAATTAGTGTTAATTTTGAATTTAGATTGTTGAATTAGGTTCTTGAATTTGATAGTGAATTTAGAAATTTTGAATTAGCTTATATTGTTGGGTTATAATCTTGAATTAGTTTTCAACTTTAGTTTATGTTATGAATGTCAATGAATTTAATTTATAATTGAATCATTATATTTTTATAGTTGGATCATCATTTATGAATGTATGATATGTATTATAAAAATGATGGGGCTATTAAATCTGAATTTTATGACGGAGTTAGAGGTTTTATCGAGTATGCAATGTCACTAGACAACTATCAAAGTCATGGTGTGGTTAGGTATCCTTGTAGTCTTTGCCGGTGCATGAAGTTTTTTAATCCAGATACTGTTATAGTTCATCTCTATCATAATGAATTTAAGCCTAGATATTTTGTGTGAGTTGATCATGGTGAGAAAGATAGGTTGAATGATATATTTTATAATTTACTGCCTATGGATGAATATAATGGGGTTGAACATGATAGGTTTCAAGATGATAGGGTTGAACACGATAGGATACATGAAATGGTTAATGATGCTTTCGGGGTTCAAGATGGGATGAAACCTGAACAGTATGTAGAAGAAGCTCCTAATGAAGAAAAAAACGCTTCTATAAATAATTACAAGAGAGTAATCGTCCATTAAGTGAATGGAATCTACATTCTGCTTTGTCAATTACAGTTAGACTATTGAGTATCAAATCATATTGGAGTGCTCCTCAGGTTTGTATGGACTCTGTAGTTGATCTTATGGGGGAAGTAGCTAATAATCCAAAGTTGAAGATACCTAAAAATTTCTATGAAGCAAATAAATTGGTTTGCAAGTTAGGATTGTCATATGATAGAATTTATTATTGTGTAAATGGTTGCATGTTGTTCTATAAGTATGATGATCATCTTGACAATTGTAAGTTTTGTGGACATGCTCGGTATAAGTGGACTCCCGGTGGAAAGATGGTTCCAATTAAGGCGATGCACTATCTACCTCTTATACCTAGATTAAAGAGATTATACGCTTCGATGAGTTCTGCCCCACATATGAGATTGCACCGTGAAAATAGAAGGCCACATGGTGTCTTATCTCATCCATCAGATGGAGAAGCTTGAAAGCATTTTGATAGAATATATCCTGATTTTGCTAGAAAACCAAGAAATTTTAGATTGGGATTGTGTGCAGATGGTTTCACTCCATTCTCTAATAATGCTGCACCTTATTCTTGCTGGCCTGTATTTCTTACTTCGTATAATTTTCTGCCTAAAATGTGTATGATAAGTCCCTACATATTCCTAAGTTTTATTATCTTGGGTTCCCGTAATCCAAAAAGTTTGATTGATGTCTATCTGCAGCCATTGATAGATGAGCTAAAATAATTGTGGTTTGACGGTGTAGTGATATATGATATATCAACTAAGTAAAATTTTACTATACATGCTTCGTAATATAGACTATGAATGATTTATCTGCGTATGTGATGTTGTCTGGTTGGATGACTACTGGAAAGTTAGCTTACCCATATTGAATGGAAAATTCTAAAGCATTTACTTTAAAGCATGGCCGAAAAAATTACTGGTTTGATTGTCACCGTTAGTTCTTTCTAATGGACCATGAGTTTAGAAAGATGAAAAATGCATTCATAAATAATAAAGTTGAAAATAATCCCCCACCTCCATCACTTTCAGGATATCAGATTTGAGAGAGAGTTAGTCAGTTGCCTAAAATTATAGATTTGGGAGAAAGTTCTAGACTTTCTAGATATAGTGTTGAACATAATTGGACTAAATAAAGCATATTTTGAGAGTTACCATATTAGAAGGATAATTTTCATGACCCAACTACTGGGCTGTGTGGGCACCTACTCTAAGAACCTAGATAGGAGAACCCTTACCACCCGATCCAACAGTTAAAATGCAGAAATTGAAAATAAAACATAATAATTAGCCTTCTTTGATCATAGAAAAACATTTACAAAGTTTAAATAACCTTTACAACTTGAATACAACCCTCCCTAAGAACTAGTCTAAAATAGATACATGAGCTCTACACGAAAGATTCAAATAAAAAGTAGACACAGCTTCTCTCATGAGAACGAAGAGTAGAAGTTTTTGGAGACCATCACCGTCCAATACCTAAGAAACATCACTGATCCTGCAACCAGACTATACCAAAAAGGTATAGCAAGAGTAGTATCAGTATAAATAACACATACTGGTAGGCATGATCGATCGACCTGAATCCACCACATACCATCATATAAGAAATCAAGAGAAAATATGTAACAAGATACAAGAAATCTAGTCTTTCATCATCCACATTTACTTTAGTACTGTTACCGCTATAACCTGTACGTTTTTCCCCAAGTCTTCCTAACCAGTTTTGCTGCCAACTCCTAACACTAGAGATTTTTTAGTCACACTCAATACTTGACTTCCTAAGTTACCCTTAATACTAGACTTTCCAAGTCACACTAACACTAGTTTGACAACTAATCCCAGACCTGGACTACCATTCCATTATCCAAGTCACCCACTATGACTTCACAACCAGAAGTATGTCCAATTTCTCAATAACTAGACCACATACATTTATGTTACTACTTACAAGTGCTAAGACCGCCCAAAGATCCCTACGATGATGCCTAACATGTAATAACCACCCCATAATACAACCCTAAAATCTTAGTCTTTCTTCTAACTTAGAAACAGGTTCAACAACCATTACAACCATAAAGACTGACATCAAGCATATACCCTGTTTAGTAACCCGGACCAATCAAGGATCCCTAGAATAAGACCTAAGTGTTTAACATGACATTACCGGTCTACACAAGGACCAATTCCACATTTATATACAACTACCCGGCCTCTCATGGACTTATATACAATAATCACAATTTCAACAATCAGCCCGGTCCACTCATAGAACTATCAATAAATGAAATCAACAACATAAATAAACTCATACCAGGCATGGTACCTGAGCCAACCATTATAGAACCTGTACCAGGCGTGGTACACGAGCCAACTAATAAGTATCACATACCAGGCATGGTACCCGATCCAACAATTATGTATCTCATACCCGGCTATAATGACCAGATTCGTCATTATTTTAGAAATCACGATATCACAAAAATTTAAAAATGATTTAAAAATATTTTATATTAAGTGGGGCGACGTGATGAAAAATTTTAGATATTTGAAAATCATCTCGGCTGATGTCACTCTGCTATAGCGGTATTTATTTTGCTATATCACTAATGTTGTAGTGAAAAGCCATCCGCTATAGCGGGATGATGGGAGGCAGTAGCCTGAGAACGCGATTTTAATAAAAGACTTCTCCTCCTTAGTTGGAAAACATACGAGGGTTACTCCAAAAACTCTCCTAGGCTGCTCCAAGGCTTAGGAGCCATGGGGAGGAGGGATTTAGGCTAAAGAGATGTGAAAGCTTGGGTTTTAGGCTTGTCAACCGGCAGGGAATGCCTTCACGGAGCCAAAAATGCATTGTTCAACTGCTTGGTGTCCAGGTAGGCTAGGTTTCTTTCATTGAATAAATTGACTCGCTTCTATTTCATAATTATTGTATAGTCAGAAAAAGAGAATCCATGCCTAGGCCTTTGGTCACAGAGTCTGGAGGGTTGTTGTGGTTGAATTAGAAATGTGATTGAGTTGGGATATTAGGTTGACATATTTTGGATTGTGCATGTAGTTGTGTATGATATTTGTGTACGTTATTTTGATGTGCAATGACAAGGTTTCAAGGACAAAAATGTCGAAAAGGTTCGGGGAATCGAAAGGGCTTGGGGAATTAATTGACCCTAGAAAGGAAAGGGAGTTCCTCGAATGAGTTGGTATAAAAAGGTAGAATAACTAGAATGGATAAAGTACCAAGCTTAGGGGAAGTTTTCCCCATGTAGTTTTTGGTCCTAGGAGGAGGGTCGAGAATGGGTGTATCTACTAGTATGTATTAAGGGGTGAATCAGTGTTAGTATTCGGATGGGATTTTAAGGTTGAGTTTGCGAACCTGGAATGAGGATAGGTGATGGCTACTGATTTTCCAATATGCATTATGTGTTCATGTACCATTATTTAGTAATGTATGAGTTGCATGCTTAGGGAATGAGTTCTGAATGTCTAATTGTCCGCTTATCAGTCTTGTGAAATGAACTTGTTTGTTGCTTGTTGGTTTACAAGTATTTTTGTTCATTGTTTGTGATTAATTAGACTTGGTGTGACATTCGATTAGCTCGGGTACCATGCTTGATACGGGAGTACTAACGGTTGACTCAGGTACCACACCTGGTATGGGAATAATAATGGTTGGCTCGGGTACCATGCCTGGTATGAGAAATCATAATGGTTGGCTCGAGTACCATGCTTGGTATGGGTTATTTTAATTGCATTATTGTTTTTTTTCGATGGTTCTATGAGGGACCGGGTTGTACTTCTTGACTGTGATTATTGCATATGGTCCATAAGAGGCTGGGTGATTACATCTAATTGTGAGGTTGGTCTTAGTGTAGGTAGGGATTGCATGTCTAATACTTAGGTGAATTTAGGGGGATCCTTGGTGGGTCTGGGCTATGTAGAAAAGAATGTGTTGTGGTCATTATGTGTGGTCTGGAGTATGTTGTAGATATCATTATCAGGTTGGGGAATCGTCCTAGGGACCCTTGAGGGGTCTGGATATTGTGAGTACTACCGTGAGTGTAGTTGGTCTGGTCTGGCAGTTAGACGGGCTATTGGTGGATGCTTGGTCATAGTGGTTTACGTGGGTAATGGAGTAGTAGTCCGGGTTTGGACCTAGAGGTTGGACTAGTGTGAGGTGACTTTGGAAGTCTAAGGGTTAAGGTGAGTTGGGAATGTTCTAAGGGTCGTAGCATAGCGTCTTATAGTGGTGGATTTAGCAGCAGAACAAATAGGAGGGGTTGAGGTATGAGGTATAAGTAGATGGTCGGTTGAGATTGGGCCTGGTAAAGATGGAAGCCTGAGGGCAGAACTATTGTAGCTAATTACATGTTTTCCCTTGATTTTCTTATATAATGGTATGAGTGGATTCGGGTCAATCGATGATGCCTACCAGTATGTGTGTTTGTACTGACTCTACTCTTGCTATACCTTTTTGGGTATAGTCTGGTTGCAGGATTGGTGATGTTACATAGGTATAGGACGATGGTGATCTTCAATACCTTCTACACTTATTCCTATGGTGGAAGTTGTGTAATTTTATATTTCCTGCTATTAACCGGTTTAGACTAGATTCTAGGGAGGGTTTGTTTTCAAGTTGTAAACTGTTTTCCCAGTTTTAAAAAGGATTTACTATATTTCTTTGTAAAAGATGTTTTCTGAAATAAGATGGTAAATGGTTTCTCGTATTAAAATAAGGTTATTTATTGTTATACTTTATTTTCCGCAAGTACCTGTTGGTCGGGTGGTAAGGGTTTGTCTATCTAGGTGGTTAGAGTAGGCGCCCGCACATCTCGGTAGTTGGGTCGTGACAGATGGTATCAGAGCCTAGGTTACCGGTCTCCCAGTACAAGAGCAAAATGTCAAATAGAGTCATGCAGATTGGTGTGTTGACGTCCACAACTTTAAAACTTGTGTGTTACGCTACTTGTATGATCGAAATTGTTGGTGTGTGATTGACTTTCTTGTTATGAGTGTTGGGTCTGAGGGGATTTGTAAGTCAAAATTGGTGTACTTTTGGTTTGTGATAAAACTGCTATGTATCTTACTATGGGAATTTCTTATCACTTTTTGAAAAGGGACTCATCATTGGCTAAGATGGTGAGGGGATAGGACTTATGACTGTAGGGAAGCTTCGGTTTCAGGACAGTTGGGAACCATGGGAACAAAGGGGTTATTCTCATGAAGCGGGAATGTGTTGTTGTGAATAGTTTTCTCATGTGATTTGATTGTGATTGGGTGATAATTGGATGCTAAGTTTTGATCTGTGTATTACCGGGAATGGTCTAGGGATGTAGTTTGAGACCATGGCAGGATTTATGAGGTTAAACCACGATAACCGGGAAGGGGGATGATTGTTTTGCTGAAAAAATGAAATTTGCTGGACTAGTAACATCGGGACTGCCATAGTGGAACTATACCACTATGATGATCTTGCTATAGTGGATATTTTTCCACTATAGCGATACCGCTGTAGCAGAGTGGCCACCACTATAGCAGAGGTTCTCGGGGCAGAATGCCTGCACTATTTTCCCATGTTTTTCATTTTACTCTCGGGGCGTTTAAAAGCGAGAAATAAGCTATGAGCTACTATGTAAAACAAGGAAATCATCTATAGAACTAATATATCATGCATAGAAAGGAAAGTGTCTAGAAACTAGCATCCATGTGCTTAAAAACAAGGGAAAAGGGAAAGATTGTCTAGAATAAGCCCCAAACGGAGGCAAAACACAAAAAGTAGTAAGTAGTCTTATAAGAGGGGAAGAGGGAGATCCTATGCCTCATCATTGCTCAGGAAGGAGAACTCCTTCATGTCCTCGGGCTCAAGTGTGGGAAGCTCCTGACCCAGGGCGATACATGTGAACATGACCTTAACGGTCTTCCACATCTAGGCAAACAAGCGATCTCGGGAGTGCCTCTTATTTTTCTCTTCCTCTAACTCCCTGTGGAGTGCTGCAAATTTCTGAGCAGAAGGGGGTGGGGTTGTACCTCCAGCATTTGTGTCCTCCATGAACCTTCTAACAGCAGCCAAATTCTCCTCGAGCTGTCAGCTAGTGATCGGGGGCTGAGGCTGGGAAGGGGCAGGAGTGTCATCATCGTCATCATCATCAGCATCCTCAACCGGTAGGTTGCTTCCTACTTTATACCCTTCCTATTCTTCTTAAAAGAGACCACTTTCACCCGAAGAGGGTCGAAGAGGTCATCCATCTCTACCACCCTATCGGTGTCATCCTTTGGCACATGGAATCGCCTGCACAACTCGGACACCAAACCCGGAAGATAGGAGCCCTTCCTATGACCCCGATAAAATTCCTTCCACTTCGAGATAATCTGGTCCCCCACATTCATGATGATCCCCTAATAGCATAAGCAATCACCAGGTCCTGGTCATAACTCACGTCGGTTTTATTGCTCAATGGATGGATTCTCTGAGACACTATATTGAGCCACCTCCTAGCATTTGCGGAGAAGTAAGTGCTAGTAATGCCCTTGAGACTAGGCCAGTAGACCTGACTCCTACACTCCTCGTCCACTAAGGTATCTCTCAACCAGGTCATGCCCCAAAGTCGAGACTTGGCCTCGTAGGAAGCATTGGAGACGTGAGGCACTCCTAGCACCTCGTTGATTGTTTGAGAATCCACCGAAACATCTACCCCTTAGATTCGAATAGTGGGGTTGGGGTCATACCAACGAATAGTAGGAAGTATGGCATAGAACTCCCGCACCCAACCTATATGTGCGGGAAGGAGAGCCACCGCCAACGAGCCCCAGTTGAACTCTTGGAGTCTGCGATGGAAGGCGGCTGCTTTTCCATCCGCCCCTACCATTTTGCAATCCCTCTCATAGTAAAATCCTAGCCTTCGGTAGTCCATGAACCTCTCATGACTAGCATCGTCAAGGAATCTCACATAGGGGTACTCTTGCACTTGTTCATTATCCATTAGGTGTGATAACATGTAATGTAGCAATAAGGCGGATTAGAACTCGATAAGGCATAAGGGACTAAGAAAAAAGGGAAAACTTTTCTAAGTGTCAGCCTGAGAAGGCTACTGGTTTGCGATCTTCCGCTATAGCAAATGATCGTCTGCTACGGTGGAACCATCGTAGCGAATATTTCTCCACTATAGTGGGACCGCTATAGCGATTGGGTTCCGCTACAGCGACATTCGTCATCCCAAAAACTCCAAGCGGTGAAACAGTGGCGCCCCTTGACCCAATACTCTATTTTTACCAACCCAAGTCCAGATCAATGCTTCTAAAGTACCCTACTACTATTTTCTACAAAACAAATTGGCATTATAACCCCTAATCATCCAAATCACAACTTTAATTCAAGAACAACCCTTCATCTTCCCCACCATTTTTGGCCTGTTTTGGCCAAAAGTTGCATAATTCTTACGCCCAGAATGCAGTGGAGGCATTGTGAACGTAAGGAAAGCATCTATGCTTTGGGAATTCAACAAAAATCCAGCCTATTTTTCAGTTCAACAAGCATCTACAATGTCTACCCAAGTCATTATTTTCTACCACAATCGTACCTAAATTTGTGCAGGAAAGTAAAGAAGTAAGTAGGAGCGATCGTTACCTGTAGATTTTGATGTTGGTAGCAAGGTGATCGGGAGGAAAAGGGAGAGTTTTGGATGAAAAATATGAGGAGAATGGGGTGAAAACCATTTCCCCCCCTATTTCAATCTGCTGCTAACCGCTATAGCGGTCGGCACTTTTCTATAGTGGTACCTCTATAGCGGTATAATATCCACTATAGTGAACGACATTCATTTTTGGGAAAAGAAAGGTTCTCCAGGATCTTTCCAAATTCTTTTGCTCTGACATGATACGAGGTCCCAGATTTCTTGGGTGCTCAGCAAAGGTCACGTGTAATTTTCTTGGATGGTTTGGGAATTCCTCGTCAGAGCGGGATAATAGTATTTTCCTTTTTTATTCAGTGCGATTTATTAGGGGGAAGTTTAATATTTTGCACGGGTTCATAAATACGTGATCACTTGGGAAAGTGAGGGTCCTAGGCTAGTTTTCTTGGTCTTTTTATTTTTGGGATCATTTGAGGATTAACAATGGATAAATTGTTATCTGTTGTAATGATCGAATCCGTCGTTATTTTAGAAATTATGATATTCGCAAAAATTTGAGAATGATTTAAAAATATTTTGTATTAAGTGGGGTGACATGAAAGAAAATTTCAGTTTTTTGGAAATCATTCGTGCTGACGTCACTCCACTATAGCGATATTTATTCTGATATAGCGCTACCGCTATAACAGAAGGCCATCTGCTATAGCGGGATGATGGGAAGCAGTAGCCTCAGAACGTGATTTTAATAAAAGACTTCTCCTTCTTAGTTGGAAAAAATATGAGGGTTACTTCAGAAACCCTCCTAGGCTGCTCCAAGGCTTGGGAGCCATGGAGAGGAGGGATTTCGGCTAAAGGGACACAAAAGCTCGGGTTTCAGGCTTGTCATCCGGCAAGGAACACTTTCATGGAGCCAGAAATGCATTATGCAGCTGCTAGGCATCTAGGTAGGCTAGGTTTCTTTCATTGAGTAGATTGATTCGCTTCCATATCATAATTATTGTATAGTCGAAAAAGGAGAATCCATGCCTAGGACTTCGGGCACGGAGTTTGGAGGGTTGTTGTGGTTGAATTGGTTGAATTAAAAATGTGATTGAGTTGAGATATTGGGTTGACATGTTTCGGATTGTACACGTAGCTGTGTATGATATTTGTGTATGTTATTTTGATGTGCGATGACAGGGTTTCAAGGACTAGAATGTCGGGAAGGTTTGGGGAACCGGAAGGGCTTGGAGAATTAATTGACTATAGGAAGGAAAGGGAGTTTCGGGAATGAGTTGGTATATAAAAGAAGAATAACTAGAATGGATAAAGTACCAAGGTTAGGGGACGTTTTCCCCATGTAGTTTTTGGTCCTAAGGGGAGGGTCGGGAATGGGTGTATTTACTAGTATGTATTAAGGGGTGAACCGGGGTTAGTCTTCGCATGGGATTTCAAGGTTGAGTTTACGAACCTAGAATGGGGGTAGGTGATGTCTACTGATTTGCCAATATGCATTATGTGTTCATGTAACATTATTTAGTAATGTATGAGTTGTATGCTTAGGGAATGAGTTGTGAATGTCTAATTGTCTGCTTATCAGTCTTGTGAAATGAACTTGTTTGTTGCTTATTGGTTTACAAGTATGTTTGTTCATTGTTTGTGATTGATTGGACTTAGTGTGATATTCGGTTGGCTCGGGTACCATGTCTGGTATGAGAATACTAATGGTTGGCTCGGGTACCATGCCTAGTATGAGAATAATAATGGTTAGCTCGGGTACCATGCCTGGTACAAGAATTCATAATGGTTGGCTCGGGTACCATGCCTGATACGGGTTGTTTTAATTGCATTATTGTGTTCTTTCGATGGTTCTATGAGTGGACCGGGTTGTACTTCTTGACTGTGATTATTGCATATGGTCCATAAGAGGCCGGGTGATTACATCTAATTGTGAGGTTGGTCTTACTGTAGGTAGGGATTGCATGTCTAATACTTAGGTGATGTTAGGGAGATCCTTGGTGGGTCTGGGCTATGTAGAAAAGAATATGTGCTATGGTCATTATGTATGGTCTGGAGTATGTTGTGGATATTATTATCAGGTTGGGGAATCATCCTAGGGACCCTTGAGGGGTCCGAATATTGTGAGTAGTACCATGAGTGTAGTTGGTCTGGTCGGGCAGTTAGCCGGGCTATTAGTGGATGCTTGGTCATAGGGGTTTACGTGGGTAACGGAGTGGTAGTCTTGATCTGGACCTAGGGGTTGGACTAGTGTGAGGTGACTTTGGAAGTCTATGGGGTAAGGTTACTTGGGAATATCCTAGGGGTCGGAGCATAGCGTCTCATAGTGGTGGAGTTGGCAGCGGAACGAATAGGAGGGGTTGAGGTATGAGGTATAAGTAGATGAACGGTTGAGGTTGGGTCTGGTAAAGGTGGAAGCCAGAGGGCGGAACTATTGTAGCTAATTATATGCTTTCCCTTGATTTTCTTATATGATGGTACAAGTGGATTTGGATCGACCGATGATGCCTACCAGTACGTGTGTTTGTACTGACTCTACTTTTGCTATACCTTTTTGGGTATAGTCTGGTTGCAGGACTGGTGATGTTACATAGGTAGAGGAAGACAATGATCTTCAACAACTTCTACACTTGTTCCTATGGTGGAAGTTGTGTCATTTTATATTTCCTGGTATTACTCCTGTAGTAGCTCTTGTACCGGCTTACACCAGATTCTAGGGAGGGTTTGTTTTCAAGTTGTAAATTGTTTTCCCAATTTTAAAAAGGATTTACTGTATTTCTTTGTAAAAGATGTTTTTTGAAACAAGATTATAAATGG
Organism: Jaltomata sinuosa; assembly: GCA_003996215.1. Taxonomy (NCBI): domain Eukaryota; kingdom Viridiplantae; phylum Streptophyta; class Magnoliopsida; order Solanales; family Solanaceae; genus Jaltomata; species Jaltomata sinuosa. The sequence continues at coordinate 418,524 of QJPP01000389.1, forward strand.
TTTCTCGTATTAAAATGAGGTTATTAATTGTTATACTTTGTTTTCTGCAATTACCTGTTGGATCGGGTGGTAAGAGTTCGTCTATCTAGGTGGTTAGAGTAGGCGCCCGCACGACCCAGTAGTTGGGTTGTGACATCGACGTGGTACCCGAGACAACCGAATGTCACACACAGTCCAACAAGTCAACAATCAATAAATAAATCACAATTGTAAACCAAGATCATTTCACAAGATTGACACCCAGACATTTAGACATTCATAAACCCATTCCCTAAGCATGCAATGTACATACAGTACTAAGCCACAGTTACATGAACATATATTGCATACGGGAAAACAATAACCATCACCTACCTAACAACCGGGTTCATAACCCCCAACCTTTGAAATCTCATTTGAAGACTAATTCCCAATTTGCCCTTAGACACATATTCAACCAATACACTAACTTTGGAACCCTTCCCTAAGGATGACTACAGTCCAGAGAGAAAGTCCCCTACATTGAGACTCCAACCCTTCCTATTTTATCCCATTCTCTTTAACCGCATTATTCCCAAGTCCATTATAACTAGCTACCTACTTGTTCACAATAATTTTGGTTTCCCGAACCTATCCAACTGTCTAGTTCCCTAGAATCTAGAATCATATGCAAATTAACAAGTATAACCAAATTCGGAATGAAAACACATCACCCCGACCCCATCATTTCCTATTCAATCAAACAACTAGACAATATAATATTCCTCCAAACTCCATGCCCTAAGGCCTAAACATGAATCCTCCCATAATTCTACATAATGGTATGCAAGAGAAATACGGGTCAACAACTACTCAATTGAAAACCTAGCCTATTTGGATGCCAAGCATCAACTGTAGAGGTCTAAACAACAAGAATCTGGCTTCATGGATGCGATTCTTGATGGAGAACGAGCTCAAAATCTATGGTTTTGCCCTTTTTTAGCCAAAATCTCCCCTCCCCATGGCTCCCAAGATTTGGAGCAGCCTAGAAGGGTTTTTGGAGTAACCCTCGTATATTTTCCAACTGAGAAGGAGAAGTCTAATATTAAAAATTATGTTTCAGCTACTGCCTCCATCATACTGCTATAGCAGTCGGCTGACCGCTACCGCGACGGCGCTATAGCGATAAAATTCCCGCTATAGTGGGGTGATGTCAGCCCGGATGAATTTAAAAATCTGAAATTTCCATCATCTCAACCCCACTTAAATCAAATTACATTTTAATCATTCCCAAAATCAGATATTCGACGATTTTAGAATAACAATGGAATATGTCATTATAACATATACCAATTTACCCATCGTTCATCCCCGAATAATTTGTACTAAAGAGGAAGGAAGGATAAAACTGGAAATACCATAGTCTCACCTAGATTGTGTGATCACGACCCTACGCGAAACATAAAAATCTTCCCCTATTTAGTCGTACTCAACTCCATTGGAAATAGTTTAATCCCGCCCTGTCAAGGAAAGACCCTTCCCTTGAGCTACATGAATTTTTTTTAAGTGACGTCTTCCGAGTGCCCAAGAAATCTGGGGCCTCGTAGAATGTCAGAGCGAAAGAATTTCAAACAATTTAGGGAAACCTTTTAATTCCCCAAAACCTGACTCGTTCCACCGCTATAGCAGAAATTATACTACCACTTCGATACTTCTATAGCAATAGGCCGACCGCTATAGCGGTTGGCAACAGTTAAAAGGGTTGAGAAATGGGTTTCACTCCCATTCTCTCCTATTTCATCCAAAAACATTCCCTTTCTCCCGATTACCCCATTCCCGACATCAGAAAAATAAGGTAACAATCATATTCCCTTACTCCTTTACTTTATTGCACGAATATTGATAGAATCATAGAAGAAAATGGTGGGTAAGTAGATATTGAGTTAGGTTTTTGAAGTTGGAAGTTTGGTTGAATATTGTTGATTTTCCAAAGCAGGGTTGCTTCCCTTACATTTACAATGCCTCCACAATGTTATGGGCGTAAGGATTATGGAAGTTTTGGCCCCGAACAGGCTCAAAATGGTGGGGGTAGAGAAAGGATTGTTCTTGAATAAAATGGTGATTTGGGCAAAATATAGTGGTTATAATGCCCAAATTTTTGCATAAAACAGTGATAGGGCACTTTAGAAGTACTGATCTGGACTTGGAATGTCAAAAATAAATATTTGGGTCAAGGGGCGCCATTGTTGCACCCCTTGAAGTTCTGGGACAATGAAGACCGCAATAGCGGAACTCAACCACTATAGCAGAGAAATTCCTACTATAGCGATTCTGCTGTAGCAGATGACCGTCTGCTATAGCGGAAGGCCAAAAATAGTAGCCTCTCAGGCATGCGTTAGAGTAACTTTTCCTTTTTGAAAAAAAAACATTCTCTTATGCTTTTACGAGTTCTAATCCCATCTCTTTCCATATTGCAAGTTTAACTTACTCAATGGTTGCCGACCATGAACACATTCCTCCCTACGAGAGATTCCCTGATGATGCTAGTCGAGAGAGGTTTTGGGATTATTGGTGGATCAACTTTTGCTATAAAAGGGCCTTCAATATATGGGGTATATGAGAAGGCACCCGCTTTCTATCTTAAGCTTCAGGAGTTCAACTGGAGTCCATTGATGTTGGCTCCGCATTCTGGGATCTCAGGTTGGGTGAGGGAATTCTATGCCATACTCCCCACCATTTTTTGGGATGACCCCAACCCCACTATCCGCCTCTGAGGAGTGGATGTCCCTGTGAATGCTCAGACCATCAATGAGGTGCTAGGAGTGCCTCATATTTCGAATGAGACTTATGAAGCCAAGGCTCGACTGTGGGACATGACATGGCTGAGGGATACCTTGGTGGAGGAGGAGTTCAGGGATGAGGTCTACTGGCCCAGTGCTACGGGCATCACGAGTACTTACTTTTCAGCCGATGCTTGGAGGTGGCTGAATTTAGTGTCCTAGAGGATTTGTCCATCGGGAAATACCACCGACGTGACTTATGCTCGGGCCTTGGTGTTGGCTTGTGCTATACAGGGGATCTTGCAGAATGTGGGGGAACAGATCATGTCTGAGTGGAGGTACTTCTACCGGGGTCCCAAGAAGGTCCCCTTCATACCGGGTTTGGTATATGATTTATGCAGGCGGTTAAATGTGCCTGAGGATGAGACTGACAGAGAGGTGGAGATGGATGCCCACTTTAACCCTTTTCGGGTAAAGGTGATTACCTCTACTGGGAAGAAAAAGAGGAATGTGAATAAAGTGGGGAGTAACCAGGCTGCCGAGGGTGTTGATGATGATAACACTCCTTCCCCTCTTTCCCAGTCCAAGCCCCAAATTTCTAGTAGCTAGCTCGAGGATAACATGGTCGCTGTTAGGCGATTTATAGAGGCCACCACTGCTGGAGGTACAGCCCCGCCCCCTCTGCTCATGACTTTATATCACTTCATAGGGAGTTGGATGAGGAGAAAAAGAAGAGGCGCTCCCAGGATCGCATGCTTGCCCGGATGTGAAAGACCATTAAGGTCATGTTCACTTGCTCATCCCCCGATCAGGAGCTTCCCCAGCTAGAGCCGGAGGACCTGTAAGAGTTACCCTTCTTGAGCGATACCAAGGACCCTGCTCCCGCAGCCCCTGATGGTGATGAGGCATCTGACTAGGACCTCCCCCCATCTTATTATATTAGCACTACTGTTTCTTGAGTTTTGCCCGCATTTGGGGTATGTACTAGACGATGATTCCCTTCCCTTTTTCCTTTTTGTTTAAAGCACGTGGATGTGATTTTTTGACAATATCACTCTATATGCATACTATATTAGCTCTATTGGTGATTTTCTGGTTTTGCATAGTAGCTCATAGCTTGACTATCATCTTTAGACGCCCCGAAGATGAAAAGAAAAACAGGGGAAAATAGGGCAGGGGTTTTTCCCCGCCCCTTCTGCTATAGCGGTTGACATACCGCTACAGCGGTACCGCCATAGTGGAAAAATTCCCACTATAGCAGGATCGCCATAGCGGTATGATTCTGTTATGGCAACCCCGATGACAGCAACCCAGAAAATTGAATTTTCTGCACAGTTTACCCATTTCCAATTCTCAATTATCAACATTAACCCCTGAATCACTTCCTGGCCTTTAAACCTAACCTCAAGACCATCCTTAGCACTGCATAATTCAAAACATAGCATCACATTATTATAAAATCAACCATGAACTACAAGAGAAGACCGTTCACAACAACCCATTCCTGCTATCGCACAAAAATGACCCCATTGTTCCCATGGTTTCCAACCAAGCCTGACTATCCTAAAATTGGAGCTTCCCTACAGTCATAAGTCTTGTCCCCTTACCATCTTAACCAACGGTAAGTTCTTATCCAAAATGTAATACGAAATCTCAATTCCAGACACATAGCAATTTATCACTAACTAAAGCACACAAAAATCAAGTTATGGCTACTCCCAGGCCAAAATGTTCACAATAAAGCAATCAATTACATACCAACAATTATAGTCACACAAGTAATGCAACACATATAATTTCAAGCTTCAAGTTTTAACATAATTTAAGCCACATCCATTACTCTTTATTCTCCCCATGGATGACTGTTAGTCAATCATCCATGCCTTACCACAACCTCCAAGGCCAGATACTAATTGGAACCTTCTCAGTTCCAACTTCTCTTGCTTGTCTCATTAAAGCCGGAGGCAACCTACATCCTTCGACCTCGTTGAGATACCAATTGGAATCAAGAGATACCAATTGGAATCAACACGTACAAGTAAGCACCGACAGCACCAAAGAGTGAAATAAGAGAGACAATTCCTAGAATGCTTCATAGCTTCTCAAAGATTAGATGTAGATATCAACACACCAATCCACAAGACTCTCTTCGATATTTGCTCTTGTACTGGGAGACCGATAATCTAGGCTCTGATACTATTTGTCATGACTCAACTACCGGGTCGTGTGGGCACCTATTCTAAGCACCTAGATAGGAGAACCCTTACCACCTGATCTAACAGGTAAAATGCAGAAATTGAAAATAAAATATAAGAATTAGCCCTCTTTGATCATGGAAAAACATTTACAAAGTTTAAATACAGTAAAACCGTTACAACTTGAATACAACCCTTCCTAGAAACTAGTCTAAAACAGGTACAAGAGCTCTACAGGAAAGATACAAAATAAAAAGTAGACATAACTTTCCTCATGAGAACGAAGAGTAGAAGCTGCTGGAGACTATCATCGTCTTGTACCTAAGAAAAATCACTGATCCTGCAACCAGACTATACCAAAAAAGTACAGCAACATTAGTATCAGTACAAATAACACGTACTAGTAGGCATCATTGGTCGATTCAAATCCACCACATACCATCATATAAGAAATCAAGAGAAAATATGTAATAAGATACAAGAAATCAAGTTTTTCATCATCCACCTTTACTTTAGTACTGTTACCGCTACAACCTATAGGTTATGCCCTAAGTCTTCCTAACCGGTTCTGCTGCCAACTCCTAACACTAGAGCTTTTTCAGTCATACTCAATACTAGACTTCCCAAGTTACCCTTAATACTAGATTTCATAAGTCACACTAACACTAGTCCAACAACTAAGCCCAGACTCGGACTACCATTCCATTGTCCAAGTCACCCACTATAACTTCACAGCCAGAAGTATGTCCAATTTCCCAATAACCAGACCACATACATTTATGTTACTACTTACAAGTGCTTGGACCACCCAAAAATCCCTAGGATGATTCCTAACATGTAATAACAACTCCGCAATATAACCCCAGACTTGTAGCATTTCTTCAAACTTACCAACCACAATAAACAAGTTCAAAAACCATCACAACCATAAAGAATGACATCAAGCATATACCTTGTTTAGTAACCTGGACCAACCAAGGATCCCTAGAACAACACTTAAGTGTTTGATATTCCATTCATGGTCTACACAAAGACCAACCCCACATTTACATATAACTACCCGGTCTCTCATGGACCAATATGCAACAATCACAATTTCTACAATCAACCTGGTCCACTCATAGAACCATCAATAAATGAAATCAACAACATAAATAAACCCGTACCACGCGTGGTACTTGAGCCAACCATTATAGAACCTGTACCAGGCATAGTACCTTAGCTAACCGATAAGTATCCTGTACCATGCGTGGTGCCCAAGCCAATCATTATGTATCTCGTACCAGGCGTGGTACTCGAGCCAATCAAATGTCACACACAGTCTAACAAGTCAACAATCAATGAACAAATTACACTTGTAAACCAATAAGAAATCAAACTAATATAATTTCACAAGATTGACACCCGAACACTTACACTTTCATAAACTCATTCCCTAAGCATGCAATGTACATACAGTACTAAGCAACAGTTACATGAACATATATTGTATATGGGAAAATAATAACTATCACCTACCCAACAACCGTGTTCAAAACCCCAACCTTTAAAATCCTATCCGAAGACTAATTCCCAGTTTTCCCCTAGACACATATTCAACCAATACACTAACTCTGTAACCCTTCCCTAAGGATGGCCACAGTCCAGAGAGAACTTCCCCTACATTGAGACTCCAACCCTTACGATTTTATCCCATTCCCTTTAACTGCATTATTTTCAAGTCCACTATAACTAGCCACCTACATGTTCACAATAATTCTGGTTTCCCAAACCTACCCAACCGTTTAGTTACCTGGAATCTAGAATCAGACACAAATTAGCAAGTATAACCAAATCTAGAATAAAAATACATCACCCTGACCCCATCATTTCCTATTCAATCAAACAGCCAGACAATACAATATTTCTCTAGACTCCATGCCCAAAGGCCTAAACATGAATCCTCCCGTCATTCTACAAAATGGTATGCAAGATAAATATGGGTCTACAACTACTCAATTAAAAACTTAGCCTACCTGGATGCCAAGCATCAGCTGTAGAGGTATGAATAATAAGAATTTGGCTTCGTGGATGTGATTCCTGATGGAAAATGAGCTCGAAATCCATGGTTTCACCCTTCTTTAGCCAAAATCTCACCTCCCCAAGGCTCCCAAGCATTGGAGCAGCCTAGGAGGATTTTTGGAGTAATCCTCGTATTTTTTTCAACTGAGAAGTAAAAGTCTAATATTAAAAATTGCATTTTAGCTACTGCCTCTGTCATACCGCTATAGGGGCTAGTTGACCGCTACCGCAACGACGCTATAGTGGTATAATTTCTGCTATAGTGGGGTGACGTTAGCCCAAACGAATTTTAAAATCTAAAATTTCTATCACGTCAACCCCACTTAAATCAAATCGCATTTTAATCATTCTCAAAATCCGATATTAGGCAATTTTAGAATAACGTCGGAACAGGTCGTTACAGTAATCTTTTATGATATAATCTTGATGTGATGCACATTGAAAAATATTATTTTGATAATTTTTTCAACATGGTGATGGATGTTAAGGGCAAGACAAAAGACAATCCAAAATCTAAAATGAACTTAAAGAAATATTGTAGGAGAAAGGAGTTGTGGTTGCAGGAAATGGGAAATGGTAAAGTGATTAAGCCCAAGGCAAGTTTTTCTTTCACATTAGATGAGAAATGAGAAATTTGTGAGTAGGTAAAGAATTTGAGTATATCCGAGGGCTATTCTTCGAATTTGGGAAAGAGGACAAATATGGATAAAGGAAAATTGACTGGTATGAAAAGTCATGATTGTCATATTTTAATGGAAACTTTACTTCCTATCGCATTTAGCCACCTTCTCGATAAAATATGGAAACTAATCACAGAGATAAGTCTTTTCTTCAAAGATTTGTGTTCTAGCACTTTGTTAGAGAGTAGCTTGGAAAGTATGCAACAAAACATTCGTGTCATCACCACTAAGTTGGAGAAAATATTTTCATGTGGCTTTTTTAATGTGATGGAGCATCTTCCAATTTACCTTATAGAAGAGGCACTCCTTGGGGACCCAGTTCAAACAAGGTGGATGTATTCATTCGAGAGGTAATGACCCTTTATTATTTTTGTTATTCTTTCTTAAATATATTATATTAATTACCTAACATGCAATTATATAGGACAATTAGCAAGTGCAAATAAACTATTAAGCAAAGAAAAAAGATTGAAGGATCAATTTGTGAAGCTTATCTTGAAGAGAAACTGCTCATTTTTGTTCTTACTACTTCGGGAATGAAGTGCTATGTAAGAGAAATAGGTCCAATTGTAATGATGACGGTGATGGTGATTCTATATTTGAAATAATTTTAATTTTTAATCAACCTGCGTGAGGATCTAAAAAACATCAAAGGCGAGGTTTCACTAGTATTGAAAAGCAATCAGATGTGACACATATTTTGCTCAATTATCTCGAGATTCAATCATATCTTAAGTAAGTCTTGTTGAATTGTCTTATCAAATAACATGAATTTAAATACTAAGTGTTAAACTAATGAAATATCTCAATATACACTTAACAGTAAATTCGTAATAATATGGGGTAAAAATGCCATATATACAAAATTTTCTGATTGGCTGAGAAAATATGTAAGGGTGTAAAGGCTCATTTACGCTTAATATTAAATCAACAAGTATAATATACTAATTTACTAAAATTTAATTTTTAGGTCTTTTATGAATATAATATTGTCGAACATTCATAATTGGTGAGAGATATTGTACTTGAGCCTGAAAGTCAAATTCAGACGATGAATAAGTATTGTGTGAATGGTTTCAAGTTTCAAACTGAGAAAGTTTCGAAGTATAAGAAAACTAATAATAGGGGAGCGTTCATTCAAGGTGATGTCGACGATAATGGTCAAACTGTTGAATATTATGGTGTCATACAAGAGATTACTGAAGTTAGGCTGGTTGGCTAGAAAAAAAGATAGTGCTATTTCAGTGCAAGTAGTTTGATCCTTCACATAAAGGTACCAGGGTGAATCAACAACATAATATAATTGAAGTAAAGCACACGAGATAATATGGTTGTTATGATCCTTTTATCATTGAATAAAATGTTAAGCATGTGTATTACTCTCTATATCAGTTGTACAGATATAAGATTGATTAATGAGTGGTCATAAAAACTAAGCCCGTGGGTAGGATTGAGATTGATAATGTGTTAGATGTGGCGTACCATAACGATGTCACAGTTGTTCATCAAGCAGTGGATGCTGAGTTGAAAAACAATCTAGAACATCCTCAACGCATATTAGAAGAAGTTTTTGATGATGAGTTGCTTGCCATTGAAAATCTTGAGGGACAAATAACTGAGGAGGAAGAATGAGATGATGAAAATAAAATAATTGATGAGAAAGAATGGGAGATTGATGAAAATGAAATAAGTGAGGATGAAGATTGGGAGAATATGAACTAGTATGTAAATTTATTTATATTTATGATTATGATTTTAATTTCTTTAATACTTATGATTATAGTTTTCTTTAATACTTATGATTATTTTATATATTTTAATGTAAATTTACATACAAATATCATTAGGTGATGACAGATCGCATAACTTATGCCTTGACAGATTCTGAGAGATAAAGATATGTGCAAGACCGTCGAGTCTCTCAAAGAATAAGTGAATATATAGCCTAGTGATGGAGAGGAGTTTGTGGATAGTACCACTTAGATTGACTTTTTTTTAGTTTGCATTAGTATTTTAACACATTGTTTGTAATCTTGAACTTCTTTTAAGTTTTGAATCACTTTGTAGGTCCTTTGGGTGGATCTTTTATGTGTTTAATGAATGTTTTACTTCATATTTAGTTTCTTGTTGATATTGTAGTTGCTTTATGAATGTTGTGGCAATAACTAGTGCTAGTTTAGGCTGTATTTGAATTTATTTTGTAAATGACAGGTGGTGCATATTGAAAATGCAGATTTCTGCAGCTTAAAAAAATGCAGAAAAGCGACGGACAAGGACTCATTTATCCATTGCTTTTTTGGATTTTTTTTAAAAAAATTCCAAAAAAGTGATGCTGTCTGTCGATTTCTTGAACATGAAGAATAAAAGTGACAGACAGCGTCGCTTTTCTAGAAAAATCAATTAATTTTTTCTAGAAAAGTGATGGACAACTGAGTCTCTGTCTGTCGCTTTGTTCTTCATGTTCAAGAACAAAGCGACAGACAACATCGCTTTTCTGGAAAAAAGTAAAAAAAAAAGTCATGGCTTTTAGATTTGCATCAATGTCCATCATTTTTAAAGCTACGCCATCCGTTGCTTTTGAAAAAGCAACAAACTACTTTCCCACATAAGTGAGTCCATCACTTTTTCGTTGATTTTAACCAAAAAAGTGATGAACAACATCATTTTTGGCCATCGCTTTCAGACTTTTTTTAGCAGTGAACAATCTATTAGTCCTCAAATTGGGAAAGAACTTAATGTGGTAAAGGAACAAGATATTGCAACAAAGGACATTGTGTGTCCTAATACTTTTGAGGCTCTTTTAGGTAGAGATGAGCACCAATCTAGCGTGGACAGTCCTAAATTTCAAATTACACATCCAGAATTGAAAAATATGCTAATACAATAAGGTTCAAGCTTGGTTTGTTTTGTATTCTTCTTGAAGCCATTGATGGTAACATTGGATGCTTTGGTGTTTGAGATGCCTACTCAGTCTATGAGTCATTTGGTGAGCAACGTGATGATTCTGAGCAACAACAAATTACAAGGAATGACCAAGATGTGGATGGGATTGTGGCCTCCACTCTAGCACATTCAAGCAACAAGATTAAAATGAAGAGTGACCAAAAAAGTGGCATGAATATGAAGAGGTTAGCAGACATGATGAAGTAGGAGAGGTAAGTCTCATCCCCTTCAATACAAAGAAAGTTGAGTCTAGTAGCCTCCGTATTTATGCCAAGTTATGGCAGGGTTCTTTCATCTTTAGCAGTGGGGAAGCTTGTGGCTCAAACAAGTGTACCTTTGAATGTTATGGATAGTTCTTCTAAAAGAAAGCCTATTGGAACAGTGGCCAAGAGGTATGAGTGATGAACTTTAGTAGAAGATCCATTGGAAACTTTTGATGGTGATTTGTTCTTTGACATATTTAATGAAGAAGATGAGAATGAAGCATTGGATGAGTGCTTTACTAAAGTGGCTAGGAATAGAAATCTTTCACCTAAGAAACAAAGGAAAAGATTCAAGACAAAAAGGACTCATAAAAGAAAGCATAGTTGAGATGGTAAAGTGTCTGAGGAGGCTGTTCTAAGATAACTACTAATGAGAGTTGCAAAATAGAAAGAGACAAGGTTAAAATACATCAACAAAATCCAATAATCTAAGAAGAATTGATGAAATATCAAGAGATTTTTAAGCGGTTAGAGGAAAAGTACAAGGTGAAGAATCAGATGTTTATCGGACTACATCTTCTTGAAGATTTTACAGTTTCAAAAAAACATGGGCCAGATGGAGAGAAAAAAGGATGACCATGTTGGGATCAAAATCGAGAGAACATTATACGGAAGCTATTAATTGCAAACCTTGATAGCGATAAATCAGATGACAAAGAAGACTATACAAAAAAATATATTATTCAATATAATTTGGTCAATTGACCTACATATTGAAACTAAAACTAAAAAGCATAGGACTTATTGGGAGAATAATCTTTCCCTAAACAAGTCTCTCTTAACTACTATATTGTGGATGCTATTGTGTTATGGTATGAGAAGAGAGATCTTTAATTTATAGAAGTTTAAACTTTTCCTCCAAGACAAGGAATAACCAAATATGGAAGAGAATTATATTTTTCTTTTCGAAAAAGTAAAAGCAATTATGGTAATACTTTTACTTTTCTTTCAAGAAAAATAAAACTCAAATTTGATAAGAAAATCAAGGCAAAAACCCTAACAAATCTCCCCTTTTTGGCTGGATTTTCTTCACAAAATTTTATCCGCATTCTTCACATGCATGATCTTTGCTCTTCACATAATCTTCATCACTGCTTGATTGTCATGATACAAAATTGATATGGATTAAAAATTAGAGCTATGTGCGTTAAAAGTGAGCACCGATTAAAAATTAAAGTCTTGTGCATTAAAAATGTTCACAGGTTAAAAGTGGAGTTCATTCGTTAAAATTATGCGTGAGTTGAAAGAAGCCCAAGCATTAAAAGTTAGCAAGGGTTGAAAGTTTGAGCCCATTCGTTAAAGTAAGCATGAGTTGAAAGTTAATTTTTGTTTTAAAGATGGAGCAACAGGATATTGAAAATATGGTTGAAACTTCTTCTCCACGTGTAGTAGCTGGACAAAATCTTCATTATCGATAAACTGGTTGCATCTTGATTTGAACCCTCCTTCAATCTCGTTGAACCATTGGATTATTGAACCATTGACTCTGATACCACTTGTTGGGATCAAAATTGAGAAGGCGTCATGCAGAAGCTATAAATTGCAAACCTTGATAGCAATAAATCAGATGACAAAGAAGACTATACGAAAAAATATATTATTCGATATAATTTGGTCAATTGACGTACATATTGAAACTAAAAAGCATAAGACATATTGGGAGAATAATCTCCCCCTAAATAAGACTCTCTAAACGACTACATTGTGGATGTTATTCTGTTATGGTATGAGAAGAGGGATCTTTAATTTATAGAAGTTGAATTTTTTCTTCCAAAACAATGAATAACCAAATATGGAAGAGAATTATATTTTCCTTTCCGAAAAAATAAAAGCAATTATGGTAATACATTTACTTTTCTTCCAAGAAAAGTAAAATTCAAATTTTGGTAAGAAAATCAGGGCAAAAACCCTAATAGATAAATGTACTTATTTTTCATAACCCACTATCCATGCAGTAATAATTAGTGGAGCTTTTAAGATTATAATTTTATTAATTCATTTATTTATTGCAAAAAATTGTTGTGATCCTCTACCAGTTGATGTTAGTATTTTTTCGAGAAGATGATGTAATAGAAAATCTCAAATTTTATTGTATTTAAATGTGGAATATATATAGATGTGGTCACCTTACATCGAAAGAAATTAGGATTACAAATCCTAACTTGAAGAGAGAAATTGAAGAACCTTGTCAAACAAGTTTTGATAATGAGGCAAAACTTATTTTTGGTAAAAAGATATTTATGGAAACAAACTATAAAAGAAGCATCCTAGTCAAAGAAGGAGAGAGCAAAACGTGCAAAGAAAGAAGAAAGAAGTCGCATCCAAATCCAACAAGGAGAGGACTGTCCCAGGCGGCGACCAACTCCTGCAAGGAAAGGATTTTCTTTTCCTTTCAAGAAGAGGAGAGCTTGAGACCTTTATAAAAGCATTGGATCTATGAAGAATTCAATCACCTATTGCACAAAGCTGAGAAGGAGTATTCTCAAGCAACAGAGATCTCAAGCAAGCTTTTCAAATGAAAACACAAAGAGAGAGTTGTTTATAGTTCAATCCTGTGTGATTGTTAGGACAAAGAGTGTGTGTTGTGAGGCTTGTAACAAGAAGTGGAATTGGCTTCTTGAGAGAGTTTATGAGACGTGTAGCAAGAAGTGAGTTTGGCTTCTTGAAAGATAGTTTGTGAGAAGTTGTAACAAGAAGTGGGTTTGGCTTCTTGGAGAGAGAGTGAGTTAAAATAATAAGAGTTTATTGTTTGAGTTAGGTACTAGAGTTAGTTCCTTTGATTATTGAGTTGTAATCATAAAACTTGAAGAGTTAGTAAAGGTGAGCTCGTGGTTTTTTCTCCTAGAGTTAGGGAGTTTTCAACGTACAATTTGTGTGTTATTTTACTTACTGCTTTGAGTGGAATTGCGCAAAGGACCTGGTTCTTGAGATAAGTAGTGGGTATCAACTTTCTTCAATTGGTATCAGAGCAAGGTCTTTTCGTTAAAGGTTAACATCTGAAAAAGATCCAGATGGCTGCCCCTCCAACTGCTCAGGAAGACTCTTCTCAAACAAGACCACCATTATTCAATGGCAAGTACTATGGCTGGTGGAAGAATAGAATGATGGACCATCTCATGGGAGAAAGCGCTGTCATGCGAAATGTTGTTCTGGATGGCCCCACTATCCCTATGAAAGAAGTGGAGGAAGGAGAGGAACCTGTTCCCAAGGACATGAAGGAATAGAATGTCACTGATAAGATAACCATTCAAAATAATGCTAAAGCTAAAAAGATCTTGATCTGTGGTATTGGACCTGATGAATATAACAGGATCTCCTCCTGTCAAGATGCAAAGTAAATTTGGGACACACTCCAGACTGCACATGAAGGTACCACTACTGTAAAGAAAGAAAAAATAGATAACCTGAACAGGCAATATGAACTCTTTAGGATGAAGGAAGGAGAAACCATCCAGGATATGCATACAAGGTTTACTGCTATCCTCAATGAAATTTACTCACTGGGAGAGGACATCCCTTCAGTTAAGGCTGTTAGAAAGCTTCTTAGTGTATTACCTGAATCCTGGAAAAGCAAAGTTGAAGACATCACTGAAGCCAGAGACTTGGATACCTTGGTCATGGATGAACTCATTGGAAACTTAACAACTTATGAATTAAAGAAGAGTCAAGGGAAAGACATTGGAATTAACAAAAAGGACAAGACTATTTCTCTCAAGACCACTGAAGTAGCTGATTATGAGGAAGAAAATCTTTCACTAGTGACTAAAAGGTTCCAAAGAATGTTCAAAAGGGACAAAGCCTTCAAAGAAACCCCCAAGACTCAGGAAAGAGATGCTCAACTGTGTCACAAGTGTGGTAGTCTGTATCACTTCATCAAATTTTGTCCCTTGTGGGCCATAGAACACAAGAAGGCTATCACAGAGAAGCCCAAATATCAAAATCAGGAGTTTAACCTTCCATCTCACAGGAAGATGATGTCTCAAGAAGCTGACTTAGCAGTTCAAAGGGCCTTAGCTGTTATGGGAGAAAATGGTGATGAGTATGATGAGGAGGACTCCCATAATCAGTCACTACTTGTTATGGTTAAAGCTAAGAAAGAGTACACCTTGTCCTTTTTAGCTATAAGTGACTCTGACAGTGATTCAGAAGAAGGAAAGTCAGCTGAAACACCTCTTACCCTCATGGCATGCTCTGAGCCTGACATTGACACTGATCAGGATGAAACTAAGGCATGCTTCTTTGACTTCAGGGACAACCTACATACCTACTCTAAAAAGAAGCTAGAAGCTCTCTCAGCAGTTGTCATGGATACATATTGTTCAGTATATGCTAATCTCTAAGGTTGGAAAGTGAAAGTCTGAGGAAGATAATGTCTCCTTGAAGAACTCTCTCAAAGAGTTCTCTGAAAAGGGAAAAAATCAGGCCACTGCACTCCAACAATCCTTGGAAGAGGATATCAAAAATCTCAAGACAAGGGTCACAGAATTGTCTGAAATAAACAACTCTCTCACAAGAGATTTGAAAAAGGCCAAGCTTGAGTTGGAATACAATCTGAAATGGACTAAGTCTTCCACTCTCATTTCTCACATACAGAGTAGTCATACCACCTCCAACTATGGGATAGTATTTAGATCTGAGGCCTGTGATGTAAACTACTCAATAGACATGGTATGCACTGAATGTGGCAAAGAAGGACACCTCAAGAGTCAATGTCCAATTCATCTAAAAGATGATCAAAGGAACCTGAACTTTGTCAACAAAATAAAAAGGAAACATCCAACTCTAGCTGAGCAAAGAAATTTAAGAAGTATCAACAAACTCAGGTCCAAGGAGTGGAGAAGAGGGGTGCCCATCAAAATGGAGCTTCTCTACTGGGCTAAGAAAGATTTAATTCATCCCTTCACTCATAAATAGGGACCCAATCTAATCTGGGTACCCAAGATGAGTCACTAATCTTTGGCAGGAAAGAAAGAGAGGAATGGGCAAGGTTGGATACCTTGACAATGCTTTCTCTAGATAAATGACTGAAACAAAGTTGAATTCCTCTCTCCTGCAAAGTCTCAATGTATAAGTATGGTCCTAACACAAAAAATCTAAAGATAGTTATGGTATGAGAAGAGTGTGGATGACAAGAAGAGGTATTGGTCTCAAGGGGAATATTCATACAGTAGGAGATGCATGTGTTGAAAAAATGGCTGAGGAAAGCGTACAGGGATCTGATCCTCAAGGTACGCACTTCCTTTACAAGACTGTTAAAAATAGAATGTAGAAGTAATATTAGCCTGTGAATGAGAACCTGATCCCCATAAGAACCACTTACCCAAATAAGACAAATCCTCAAGCGGGAAATCCAAACAACTGGACTTGTTATCATATACTCCCTTTTTCAAAATCTGACAATCGTCACCTCAAGCACCTCCCTTACAAGAAACCGTTCATCTTCCCAAAACCCTCTCTCATAATCCCCTTGATCTCATCTTCCCTAAACTCACCAAAATATCCAGACTTGCTCCCATGGCATCCTCGTCTATCGAACTCACTCCCTCCCATCTTCACTCACTTGTGGATTACTCTGATGATGAGGACTCTCCCTCACCACAAGGCTCACCCACTCAGGGGGAACATTCCTCAAGATCACCTTCTCCCACTCTTCCCATTGCCCCTCCACCACCAGCTTCTCCTCTTAGACCTTCATCTCTTCTAACTCAAAAATTTGACTCTCTGAAGTACTCATGGAGTACAGACAAAACTGACCAAGATACCCCTCCGTCTACAATTCCTAAACCATCTTCTCTTGACGAAGAGAAAATTGATAGAAATGGAAATATTCGTCTGGTCCCCAAGTATACCAGGGGTGAGTCCACTGTCATTCGTGGATCAAAAAAGAGAGTTGTTGTGAAACCCCTAAAGAAACCCTCTAATGATCCTCTACCCTCACCCTCTCTTCCACCAAGAAAACCCTTTACCAGAAAAAGGGTTGTTGATGCTCAGAAGGAGGCTGATAAGAAAATAGCTAAGGTGGCTCAGGGAAAAATGAAGATAAGTGATGATGATGAACCCATAGACCTAGATAAGGAAGAAGTAGAAGAGGAAGAAGATGGAGAAGATCTTACCACCTCTAAGGCTGGAAAAACCAACAAGAATTATGAGAAGTTCTTGAAACTAGGGTCCATTGGTTACTACTCCACACAACCTCTCCTAAAAGGGAGAATTCTTGATACTGAGGTACTACAAAATCATTTCATCCTTCAACTTATAGATAGGCTATATTTTCAAGGTTGGAGTCACTTGTTTAAAACTGTCAAGCCTATGGTACATAGAGAAGAGGTGATAGAATTCTATGCAAAATTGAAACTGTTGGATGGGTGGGTTGTAAGCTCACAAGTGAAAGGAGTAGAAATTGTTTTTGACCCTGCTAGATTAGGAGAAATCCTGCCTGTGCCCTCTGAGGGTCTTGAAGAATATGTGTGGAAACTAGATGAGAACTACAGGTTAACTAGGGAATTCTCTCAAGGGAAGGAGAAGAAGGGTGCAAGGAAAGTGTTCAAAGGGAAAATGTCTCCTATTCACAAGCTGTTGTTCGAGATTGTGAATAAAGAGATATTGCCTAGAGGAGGAAGGAGGCATGAGGCTATCCTCAGGGATATGGGGATTATGAATCCCCTGGACTTAGACGAGAAGGTAAACCTACCAGCACTAATGATCAAGCACATGGATAGGGTAACTTCCCCCAGGACTGGTCCTCTTGGTTTGGCCCATGGGTTTCTGCTGACAGAGGTGTTCAGAAGCTTTGATGTTCCTCTAGGGAAGGAGAGTCTGGCATCTTTCCAGGAATAAGTGGACTCTCTAAGGACTGAGATGATGCTACAGCAAACAAAACACCTTGATAGCATCCAGTCTCTTATGAACCTAATTCCCAAGCCTGCCCCTTGATCCTCCTTAGTTGTCCTTACTCAATACCTTTCCCCCTCTGCTATATTTTCTCCTATGATTGGCTCTCACTTACAGACAATTACTTTGGTAACTAATTTTGATATGTTTTTATTTTGGAGCTAATGAATGGCTTAATATGTGCTTACCCTGGTATATCTGCCTTGTTTGTCTACTATCTTTTACATCATGCTTGTGGTTAAATGAATGCCTGATATGTGACTATACTTTTTAATGATGTCAAAAGGGAGAAGAATTAAGGGATATGCTTAAGGGATACAATGTGTGCTATGCTATGTTCATTGTCATTATAATTGTTAAACACCTAGCAGGCATGACTCAGTAGAAGAAGGAGTTGCGCAAAATTGAGGAAGACTCCTTTGTTCAAGTTGTCCAAATGTGTTTCCACTGGTCTACATATTTTTTCAAAAATAGGATGGAGTTTGTCATCATCAAAAAGGGAGAAATTGAAGAGGGAAATTAAAGAACCTTGTCAAACAAGTTTTGATAATGAGGCAAAACCAATTTTTGGTAAAAAGATATTTATGAAAACAAACTATAAAAGAAGCATCCTAGTCAAAGAAGGAGAGAGAAAAATGTGCAAAGAAAGAAGTCGCGTTCAAATCCAACAAGGAGAGGATTGTCCCTGAAGGCGACCAACTCCTGCAAGGAAAGGATTGTCTTTTCCTTTCAAGAAGAGGAGAGATTGAGACCTCTATAAAAGTATTGGAGCTATGAAGAATTCAATCACCTATTGCACAAAGCTGAGAAGGAGTATTCTCAAGCGAACTTTTCAAACGAAGACACAAAGAGAGAGTTGTTTCTAGTTTAATCTTGTATGATTGTTAGGACAAAGAGTGTGTGTTGTGAGGCTTGTAAGAAGAAGTGGGTTTGGCTTCTTGAGAGAGTTTATGAGACGTGTAGCAAGAAGTGGGTTTGGCTTCTTGAAAGATAGTTTGTGAGAAGTTGTAACAAGAAGTGGGTTTGGCTTCTTGGAGAGAGAGTGAGTTAAGATAATAAGAGTTTATTGTTTGAGTTAGGTACTAGAGTTAGTTCCTTTGATTATTGAGTTGTAATCATAAAACTTGAAGTGTTAGTAAAGGTGAGTTCGTGGTTTTTTCTCCTAGAGTTAGGGAGTTTTCAACGTAAAATTTGTGTGTTATTTTACTTACTGCTTTGAGTGGAATTGCGCTAAAGACCTGGTTCTTGAGATAAGTAGTGGGTATCAACTTTCTTCAATTGGTATCAGAGCAAGGTCTTTTCGTTAAAGGTTAACATCTGAAAAAGATCCAGATGGCTGCCCCTCCAACTGCTCAAGAAGGCTCTTCTCAAACAAGACCACCATTATTCAATGGCAAGTACTATGGCTGGTGGAAGAATAGAATGATGGACCATCTCATGGGAGAAAGCGCTGTCATGCGAAATGTTGTTCTGGATGGCCCCACTATCCCTATGAAAGAAGTGGAGGAAGGAGAGGAACCTGTTCGCAAGGACATGAAGGAATAGAATGTCACTGATAAGATAACCATTCAAAACAATGCTAAAGCTAAAAAAATCTTGATCTGTGGTATTGGACCTGATGAATATAACAGGATCTCCTCCTGTCAAGATGCAAAGTAAATTTGGGACACACTCCAGACTGCACATGAAGGTACCACTACTGTAAAGAAAGACAAAATAGATAACCTGAACAGGCAATATGAACTCTTTAGGATGAAGGAAGGAGAAACCATCCAGGATATACATACAAGGTTTACTGCTATCCTCAATGAAATTTACTCACTGGGAGAGGACATCCCTTCAGTTAAGGCTGTTAGAAAGCTTCTTAGTGTACTACCTGAATCCTGGAAAAGCAAAGTTGAAGACATCACTGAAGCCAGAGACTTGGATACCTTGGTCATGGATGAACTCATTGGAAACTTAACAACTTATGAATTAAAGAAGAGTCAAGGGAAGGACATTGGAATTAACAAAAAGGACAAGACTATTTCTCTCAAGACCACTGAAGTAGCTAATTATGAGGAAGAAAATCTTTCACTAGTGACTAGAAGGTTCCAAAGAATGTTCAAAAAGGGACAAAGCCTTCAAAGAAACCCCCCAAGACTCAGGAAAGGGATGCTCAACTGTGTCACAAGAAGTGGGTTTGGCTTCTTGGAGAGAGAGTGAATTTGAGTGAGTTGAAACAATAAGAGTTTATTGTTTGAGTTAGGTACTAGAGTTAGTTCCTTTGATTATTGAGTTGTAATCATAAAACTTGAAGAGTTAGTAAAGGTGAGCTCGTGGTTTTTTCTCCTGGAGTTAGGGAGTTTTCCACGTAAAATTTGTGTGTTATTTTACGTACTGCTTTGAGTGAAATTGCTCTAAGGACCTGGTTCCTGAGATAAGTAGTGGGCACCAACTTTCTTCATAACTGGATCAGGATAGAAAATACATTGAAATAAATATGTTTTTTTAAATATATTATAGTGGTTTTGCTAACAAATTATGAGAGAATGTTTCCATGGGACTTCAATATAATAGAATATTATTAGACGATTGGTTTGGACTTTAAAAGTGAGTCCCAATTGAGGTGAAAGCACAATCATTCAATTATAGAATATAAAAACTTCAAAAAATTTAAATAAACAATATGTGCTTAAGTGTTTGTGAAGTATTTGTTATATAAAGATAAATTCAAAAAGTAGGGTCAAAAGCTAAAATGTAAACTTATATAAGAAGCATTTTTTCTTTTAATGAATCTTATATGTGTGACACATACTTGAATATGTTGGATAAGTGAGTTTCAAATATAGGATCAAATGACTAAGCAAAACAAAAAATGTCATTAGCGAAATAAACATTGCACGGTAGAAAATGATACACTGCATAATAATTTTTATTATAACAAAACTAAATCTTGAACAATAAATAATCCCTACATTATGATCTCTATATTATAGCCACCGCATCACAATTAATCTCTGTATTACTAATTTTGTAATTCCTACATTATAATTCACCCATTATTAATTTATGCATAATTGATCTCCGTATAACTTGCTTATAAACCAAATGACCCCTTAATTATTCATGCATGTTAGATACTTTAGTATGTATAACGTGGAATTGTCCTACAGCAAAAGGCGAAATAAGTTTGAAGGCTTAATTATTTTTATTAAACGTCTTGTGTATTTTCATGTTTTATTTAAAACTTAAATTTAAATGAGCATGTTGATGTGTTCTGCAGAGAATTTTTTGCATTTCCTTCAATTTATATATGGAAAATATTTCTTTAAGAAAAATCTTTTTTTTTTCACTTCATAAGTCTTTCTTCTTCAATTTTATTTTCTATTTTTCTTACAATGCAACTATATGTTCTTCCTTCTCCTAACATGATGGATGAAATTGACGTGAAAAAGTGAAACAATAAGAGTATGTTTGGTATAGAGGAAAATCTTTTTTGAAAAATCTTTTCCAATTTTTTCATATTTGGTTGGCCAAAATATTTTAGAAAATATTTTCTCTAGAAAAACAACCTCCTTAAAAATAAGAAAAATGACTTCTCTAATGAAAGTAGGGAAAACAAATTTCATAAGTGATATTCGAAGTTCATTATCTACTCCCCACCCATCCAACATTCCCAGTTCCCACTCCTCCTGACCATCTCAATCCCCACCACCTTCGAAACCTCACTCCCTACTCACATAGTGTTTTACTCGATTAGATATAAATATTCTTGGAATAATATTTTTTTGCTTACTTACCAACCACTAGAAAATAAGCAAGAAACTCACTTATTTTTTAAACAAAATATTTTTTAGGAAAACATTTTCCATAAAAAAATATATCCTTCATACCAAACACACCCTAAGTCTCTGTAGTCTCTCCTTGGTGTATTACTTCAAATTGGGAGCACAATTGAGTCGTAGAGATTTAATTTTTGTTGAGTTGAAAAAAATATATAATTAACTTGTGCTTTAAATATTTTTTTAGTCATAGCAAGATATAACTATCTAAGTATTTCTTTAAAAAAATAACACAAAAAATGAGTGATGACAATAAACTATTCAACCAAAAAAATAATGAGATCGCACAGAAAATATTGCATATTGATAAGTCATAATAAAAATAATCATAATTTAAAAGTATTAAGTCATGCTAAAATAAGTCTAATAAGTATTAACTGAATGATTAAATATTAAACAGAAAAATAAAATTAATTTATGTATTTATGTAAAATTAAAGAATAAATATCTAACATGATTATCATTCCTAGTGTAGAATTGAATAGTTTTTTGTTAGCAGTAGTATTGATTTGGGTGAGTTACTAATATCTATGTCCTATGGGTTATAAAACTTATTGAACTATTTAAAATTCTAAGTTTAAACTTGAAATAATATGTTGAAAGATAAAAACTATGAAAAAGTTTAAGAAATATTTATAAATTATATCACAATAAGTATTTATATATATATATATATATATATATATATATATATATATATATAATATTTTAAAAAATAGTATACGTGCAATATCGAGTTGGTTCGGTTCGATTTGACTTTTTTAGTTAAAATCAAACTAAACCAGTTATAGTCGAGTTTTTTTTCCAATACCAAACCAAGTCAAACCAAATCACTAGTCGAATTTTTTTCCGATTTGACTCGATTTGTGGTTTGGTTCGATTTTGATTCGGTTTTGTACATTCCTAATACTAATTACTGATTTTTTGTCCTAACTTATATGATATATTTTGAATTTTGAGAGTCAATTTTTATTTATTTTAATCATAAATTCAAACATGAAATGAAATCTTTAATTTTTTTTGAAATAATTTTTTTACATATCGTGATATGAGTGTTTTTTTTTAGGGGGGGAGGCGGTGGGGGTGTCTCTAATATATGACTAGTTCACTTTCTTGAATTTTTTTTGCTGCCGTCAAGTAGTCAATGGTCAAATCCACATACCATGAAAATGAAAATAGCAATTTGAGAAAGAATCAAATCAAGTGTATAACTGTTGAAATATTATAAGTGTATAAATACACTAAAGTGTTAAATCTCCATCACAATCTCATTACCAAATTCATCAAAAATTCATATATATATTTCTTCATCCATCTTAATTTTCCAATAATTTAAATAATTAACATGGAAAATACACAACGTAACAATATTTTTGCTACTTCTAGTTGTAAAATCTTGCTTCTTTTTTTGTTCCTAGTTTTGGAAACAAGTGAAAAAAGCAATAAGATTCTTTGAACATACAGAAGTAGATGTAATTTGGAAGGGTAAAGAAAATCTTTTGTTACCATCTTTGCAATGACGTCCAATTCCTCCTTCAGAATCTAATCGTGGTACAAATTTTGTCAAGCCAGGAATCAAAAAAAAAACATAAAGAACATTACAGGTCGTAAGAAAGTTGCTCATCCTTCTCCAGTTCTTTCTTTTAATTACGAGTATCCACATCATAAGATCTCGATTGCAATTAGCATGCTACCCATTGAAGATAATAAGTCACATATATAAAGCAACATTGAGCGTTCATTTTGGCTCTCGATCGAGCATGAGCATAAATAGACGATGCATTATCTTTCTGCTACGATCTAGAAATAAATATTACGTTTCAAGGACTCGTAAAATGACTCAATTGTTCTATTCATTTTTATTCTGTATGGACATTATGCTTCATAAAAGAAGTAAAAGAAGTCCAATATACTAATTTTCCATAAGCTAATTAAAGTTATGCTCATGTAATTAGTGGAATAACTTATAGCATCTTCTTGTTTCTTTATTTGTTTAATTATTGCAATTATTTTTGTTAATTATGATTGTGTATGATAGACAAATCTCTACCGTATAATAGAAGGTTATAATAATAAGTCGTATAATTGAAAGGGGGACAAAATTTACGTGAACGTAGTAATTATACATCAAAACAATGTTTATTTACTATAATTAAGTGATAAATTAAAGTAAAAATACATATTGTTAAGGGATAATTTCAGAGATCTCCCTTACTACAAGATAACATGGATTTAGCTACGAAATTTATCGTAATTCCTAGCTAATTCGTCGCTAAAAAGCTCTTAGCTATAAATGAATTTCTTATAATCCGTCGCTAATTCGTAGCTAAATAGAATTAACATGGAATTTTTGTTGTTAATTAGCTACAAAATTTTGTCCGTCGTTAATTTCTTGTAGTGCTTCAGGTTTTGCTCCATCAAACTGACCTCCATTGTGGTTTATAATATTACGCTTATCTCCCTTATTTTGATTTTTTTTAACAATTCTTTAAATTTATTTATTACTAATAAAAATAAAATATAACTGACAGATTTACCCTTTCTTGATATTAATTGATTTCTTCTAATTAATGAATACTATCAAAATATCTTACTTAACTATTTCTTTAAAAATAAATAATGGAAGAACACATGTAAGAAATTAAATAGCACATTGTCGTCCAAAAATGGTGAGAGGTTTCTGTTGAAACCAGAAATATCAAATTGCAAGTATATCAAATCTGGAGGAAGGTCTCTGAAATTATCTCTATTATTAATTATGCTTAAGGGATAAACTTATGCAATTAGAGTATGTCGCATTAGAGTAAAATATATTTATGTTTTTCGCTTACCCAATGTTACGCCTCCATCTTAACTTGTCCACACTTCCAATATCCTGTTTTAGAATATTAGGAAGGAGGGGTATCGAGGCCCCAGATTAGTTGAGAGTATGTGGTTCCAATAGAGGTGGCAAAGAAAGAGTATCGGGAGTGGTATATTTTCAGAACTTTGAGATTTTTCTTTTGTAATTATCTGGTCAGATTTCGATGTGAACCAAGAACTTTTCATTGTGGAGAGCGAATGAATGTGCAATCACATATTTTTCTTAACCTAATTAATCAGTCCCAAAAGAAAATGATGATAGAGTTGTATTGCGTCCATCTCTTGTTCATCAAACCGAACCTCATTCTTTGGAGTAAATATCTCAAAAAGTCACTGAAGTATGTGAAATTATTTTATAAAGTCACTAAAATTAACTTTGTATCAATAAAGTCACTCAACTTGTCACTTTACTCTTACAAAATCACTCTACATAATTTTTTATTATAAAAATAAAAAGAATCTGCCTTCTGAGACTATAGTTCTTTTTTTTTTTTTCTTTTAAACTCTAAGCTAGTATCTATTTCTGATTTTCTCGTATCTTCTAATAGTTAATTGTTCTTTTTTTTCTCGACAATTTGGTGTTTTCCTTTTTAATAGCTAATTTTGTATTCTTTTAATTACTTCGAAATTATATATCTTCCTACTCTTTTACTTGTTTGATCAACGAAAGTCTAAATTATTATTTTAAACTAAAATTTATTTCTGGTTATAGCTAAAAAAAATTGGCTCTAAATAGAACCCTCAAATATGGCATTTTCTGATAGCTCTTATACATTTGGAGGTTGTTTGGTACGAAGGATGAGAGATAATTAATTTTTGAATCAATTTTAAGATGAGTTTATTTCATATTTGGTTGGAGATAAAATCGCGGAATAACTTATCCCGAGATTGTAGTATTATTTTTATCCCACATTGAGGATCGGGTAACAATTCTGAGATAATTTATCCTGAGATAATTAATTCTGAGATAAATTTTAAGACGAGTTTATCTCATGTTTGGTTAGGATAAAATCGCGAAATAACTTTCACAAAATTGTAATATTATTTTTATCCTACATTGAGGGTCGAGTAACAATCTTGGGATAACTAATCCTGAGATAATTAATCCCAAAATAAATTATTTTTCAATCAAACGAGCCCTTTATCTCTTTTTAATAATTCAGTCTAGTTCTTAAATCATTAAAAAAAAATGATAGTTTTGCGTAAAATCTACTGCATAATTGATTTATGGGAATATTTGTTATTATGAGAGTTTAATTTGATATTTTGATCTATACAGACTTATTGGTGGGTTGGATCTTCTAATATTTTATTATTTGTGGGATTTATATTTATATGATATAGAAAATTAATTTATTTTGTCAAGTCATTTTTTTAATGAAAAATTATGTAGAGTGATTTTGTAAGAGAAAAGTAACAAGTTGAGTGACTTTATTGATACAAAGTTAAGTTTAGTGACTTTACAAAATAATTTCACATACTTCAATGATCTTTTGAGATATTTACTCCATTCTTTGCAGTTGTCTCTTTATATAATCTTATCTCGTGAACCAGTTCTTAAAGTTGAGAACTTAAGTTCATGGTCCATTTTTAACATGAACCATAGCGTTGACTTTTCGAACAAGACAAGATGTAATCGATGGTTTTCTTGTCTAAGATTTTTCATTTATTGGTCACGTTGTATTTCTGCCTTTCAATTTTATATGGCATGATTCGGAATACGAGGATTAAGCTACTTAATTTTCTGTATAAATTCACACATAGACTCTTCAAGTATTTAAAAATAAAATTTGCATAATATTTTAAAAAAATATGGTATAAAAAGAGAAGATCTTCTTCAATTCTAATAAACATGACAAACGATATAAAATGGATGGAATACTTTTTAATTAACTCTTAACGGTTGATAAAATTGACGTGAAAAAGTGAAGCAATAATAAAATTGAACCTAGGCAAATTTGACCTTCTTGTTTATTCTTTGCTAGTCAATCGCTAAATAGTAGGACGATTGATAATCTATCATTAAGCCATCACAGTTAATGATGATTTTTTGTTGTTTAGCATAAAATTGTTGTCGCTAGTTCTCTTCTTTTTTTTTTTTGGTTAATATAGCTCAATTCATACATTTAATACCCCTAAATATGCTTACATTCAATTTATTGTTTGTTTAGTAATTTGTTTAATATATTAAGAGAGGTTTAATAATTAATTTGTAGAGAACCGCTAGTATAGTGTTCGAATTACTTATCAAATATCGTAACAAAATGGGTACAAATTAATGGAGCGACATGTAAAGTATAAATTCAAATAATTATTGCCAACTCGCTCGAGATTAATGTGTATTGAGTGTAAATTACCTTAACATGACGGATTATTTGACATTGACCCTTACCTAATTAATTTCGTTAATAAAATAAAATGTTTATTAGATTCAAGCAAATTAAGATTACATTATTAATTTTATTGATATCTTGTTAATAGTGAAATCAAAATTTAATTTTCAATATGTCTATAGATAATAGAGTGTTTTTTTTAGCTCAAATATGACTAGTTCAATTTCTTGAATTTTGTTTTTCTGACGTTCAGCCAGACTCCTTTCTCATCTCAAATCATAACTAGTCTTCACGTTAGAAAATACAAGGGAGGAGCAGCGATATCCAAGAAGATCAAGAAGAAGGTATAATTTGGATGGAAAAAGAAAATCTTTTGTTACCGTCTTTGCAATGGCTCCAGTTCATCCTTCCGAATCAAATCCTGGTATCAATTCCTTTACAAACATGATAAGTCAGATATCAAAAAGGAATTTTGCAGGCCGTAAAAAAGTTTCACATCCTCCTCCTCTCCCTTTTTCCAAAAGGATTGAGTATCCACATCATAAAGCAACATCCACAATAATATATAATAGGTGGTGCATGTTTATATTTTGACTCTCGAGCAAGAACTGTTTACCCTGAAATCGGCACAGTTAAATTTGTAGGGGGTTAAGAACACGAGTTACAATTTAACCCAATTTTAGGTCTGATTTACTAGCAGTTTGGTTAGTAATAGATAATGAAAACAGATCGAATATATTGAAAGTAAGATAAATAAGGTAAAGAGAATAAATCTAAGTGTATCCGAGGTGAACGTGAGAGAGCCCGAGATCCTAGTCTCTGACTCTGAGATCAGCTACTTAGATAACTACGGAATTCAAGACAAGATGCGAAGAAAGAAATACTTGGAGCCCAAGAAAGTAGTGTATTGCTAATATTTTTCTTGAGAGAATTAGAATTAGGATCTCCTTACAAATGAGGAGGGTCGACTATTTATAGGCTACAATGTTAAGGCCTTGGCCAACAAGAAAATTTCACTAGATCCCTAAAGTACTACCACATGTTCCCTTGTGCCACGCATCTAAACCGTTGGAAGGTGCCAGCTAATATTCCTTCATTGTTCAGATCCATACGATCTCGTTCACGTACCTGAGCAACATGATATTCTTGTCCCCTGTTTGTCCTTTTTCCCATATCATTATGGGCGATAACTCCCTGGTCCTTATCCTGTACAAGATGGCATCTCTGCCATTGTTATGTTAGAGAGGGCCTTTCAAGATTTTGTATTCTTGTTGCATCAAAACTGCATGCTGGACTTATTGTCGGTTCCACGTGTCCCTAATCCCATTTACCCCAATCGAGATAGCTCCTCTGCTTCATGAAGCTAAAGTCACGCGTCTTCGAGAAGCAAAAAAATAAACACCTTTCAAACTTCTTAGGCAGGAAACTCAATGTGACGCCCCTATTTATGCACGCCCTGACCTATCTCTTTTAATGCTCGTGGAAACATGTAGGCCTCATATGTTCCCAAGGTAACTTAAGAAAATGCAAATGTTTCTAGTTCTCTATATAAGCGTGTCTTCTTGTTTGTGCAATTTTTCATCCCTTTGATAAGATCTCCTTCTGCATACTTTCTCCTTCTCTTTTAAATTTTCTGATCTCCAGCGTCCGTCTCTCTTAACCACTCCTCCTCTATCAAAGAAAAGGTTCCCTTCTTTAACCATGTCTTTGGATATTCCATTTGTTATAGATATCAAAGTTGTTGTTGTAAATGTTGAGTCCATCAGTGTAGACATCGTTGCTCCCATTGCAGACGCTGATGCCACATTCTATGCTCCATTAATGGAAGGATTTTTTAGTCCTTTGGTGGTAGACCCAGAGGAGGTTGCATCCTTAGTCAACTCGATGATTCCCCGAGGATTCAAGTTCCAAAAGGATTGTGTTTGTCATTACTTTGGGGATTACACTGCAAATTCGAGAATTGGCTCATCATTTACTATGTCTCTGCAGTTGACAAGAGTGGCATTACGAGGGTTAAAATTGACTGTGGTTGGTCCACCGATAGTGATGTTATCTCCCGTTTTTGCTCAGAAAATATTTCTACCCCCAAGTCAGGCTATACAGAGGTAGGTATACACTTACCCATTCTCCATGGGTTTTGGCTGGGGCCCTGTTTTCAGGTTCGCCCTTTGTCTATGTGAGAAAGACAATATCTCTCTCGCCCAAGTGGCTTTTACTATTTGGAGAGAAGTTTTATGTTTTCTGATCATTGCCTTGTCTTTGGGGCTTTACTTCACCCCCGATCACTTTATCCGGCTGTACATCTCTTCAATCATCCGAGAGTAACTTTTCATGGTCTCGTGTCGACGGGTGAAAGGTATCCTCCCGGATCTAGATGAGATGGGTCGACTATGGATTGATAAATATGTCTTTGTTTGTATTGAGCATCTCCTTCGTGGCACCGTCTTGCCGGAGGAGTGGAATTGTCATCGTAAGCATCTCATTTTTACTATTTAAAAACTTATTAGGATGATTTTACCTCATTTAAGAACTTCTCTTCTTTTTCAGCTAAATTCTGGACTCCCTCCCCCATCAAAATCCAGCCTTGGGTCCAGAAGATCTTAGGCTCCATAAACTCCGAGGAGCATTGTTGGGGCTACATCTCCGAGAAAATAGGTTGGTCTTTCAAAGACCATGGTGAGTTCCATACAAGCCCTTGGTATTTTCTTTTCCTATTATTCTTATTCCTCTTTTTTTACTACCACCATTACTAACTCAACTATCTGACTCAGGGATAAAAGAGGGCGCTGCTAATATCCGATGGGATAGCTTTTTTTTGACCTCTGAGGGGTATGAATTTATTCTTCTTTGGCAGACCGAGTCAAACAGGAAAAAGGCTTTGAGAAAGATGCCCCAGAAACGAAAAGGAAGAAAAATGTCAACGGTGAGTTTTCTCCTTCTAGGAGAAAGTCCAAGAAATACAAGGGAGGGATCTCTTCAACGAAGGATTTCATTGCCAATGAGTATTCACTTGGTTGCGAGTAAGGAGCTTCACCTTCCCGGGAAACACCCATCATGTTAATAAAAGAAAACAACCAAAGTAAGATGTCGGGAAAAGACGGGGTTGTCGAGGGGAAAGCTAGAAGTCTAGCCCTCATCTTGGAAGGGTGCCCCAGAACTTCCTCTCCCCGTTCTTTGAGAGAGCTCTCTGGGTCCTAGTTCTACTCAAGAGATTTGGGCCCTTATGACTGATGAGGAGAGGCAGAGTTTGTACCCTAACCCCGCGCCGCGCTCTAAGTAACGAAAGAGATCTTTGAAAGACTATCGTTCTATGATGAGCAGATCCTTCTCAAACAGACTCTCTATTTTCTTTCCCGGGTACGCTTTTGCCTTCCCTTCCTTTTTTCGTGCTTTTCTTTTTCTCCTCTTCCTGATGAGGAGCAGTTTCTTTTTTGCAGGGATACCTTTATATGTCTAAGGCTTTTTCTCTTTCCTCTGGTGAGGAAAAGCTGACGAGACAAGAGGGTAAATAGCTCTAGAAAAAATCATTTCTTTGGAGACGCAAGTCCGATCTCTAGAGGACTAGTCCACTTCTAAAAAAGAAGCCGTGGCTGAAGTCAACAATGGATTAATAGAGCTATATACTCAATATTCTCTCCTAACCAAAAATCTCAGGGCCTCTGTCAAGAAAGGTATGAAGGCCACCAAAAGGGAAGATAAAGCCGATCAGGAGGTGTCTCGACTGTTAGCTCAACTAAAAGGGAGTGCTTCCAGATCATAACTGCTAAGGATCAAGAAGACCTCCTCAAGGGCAAAGGTCAAGTCTCTCCAATTGATCGAGGAGGCTCTAAAAAGGAAGAAGAATAAGAATAAGACTCTGTGAGATGTTTTAGGGAAGAGCAGGGGCAGACACTCTGTCATGAAGCAACTCCTCTTAATCTTTAGGCAAAACATTGTTTGGGCAAACTGATTAACCCACTCAGAGAGGATTCATGCCGACCCTTTTATGGTAGAGAGAGAGAGATTGAGCATACTGAAGATCCTTGTCAAACAAGTTTTGATAATAAGGAAAAACCTATTTTTGGTAAAAAAGATATTTATGGAAACTAACTATAAAAAGAAGTATCCATGTCAAAGAAGGAGGGATCAAAATGTGTAAAGAAAGATGCGCATCCAAGTCCAACAAGGAGAGGACTGTCCGAGGCAGTGACCAACTCCTATAAGGAAAGGATTGTCTTTTCCTCTCAAGAAAAGGAGAGCTTGAGACTTCTATAAAGGCATTGGAGTTGAGACGAAATCAATCACCTATTGCAAAAAGTTGAGAAGGAGTATTCTCAAGCAATAGAGATCTCAAGCAAGCTATTCAAATGAAGACACAAAGAGAGAGTTGTTCTTAGGTTCAATCCTGCATGATAGATAGGACATAGAGTGTGTGTTGTGAGGCTTGTAACAAGAAGTAGGTTTGGCTTCTTGAGATATAAGGAGAGAGTTTGAGAGAGTTTGAAACAATAAGAGTTTATTGTTTGAGTTTAGGTACTAGAGTTAGTTCCTTTGATTATTGAGTTGTAATCATAAAACTTGAAGTTGTGAGTAAAGGTGAGTTCGTGGTTTTTTCTCCTGGAGTTAGGGAGTTTTCCATGTAAAAAGTTTGTGTGTTATTTTACTTACTGCTTTAAGTGAAATTGTGCTAAGGACCTAGTTCTTGAGATAATTAGTGGGCACCAACTTTCTTCAATTAGTATCAGAGCAGGTCTTTTCATTAAAGGTTAACACCTGAAAAGTATCAAATGGCTGCCCCTCAACTGCTCAGGAAGTCTCTTCTCAAACAAAACCACCACGGTTCAATGGTAAGTATTATGGCTGGTGGAAGAATAGAATGATGGACCATCTCATGGGCAAAAGTGTTGACTTATGGAATGTTGTTCTAGATGGCCCCACTATCCCTATGAAGGCAGCTGAGGAAGGAAAGGAACCTATTCCCAAGGACAGAAAGGAATGGAGTGCTGCTGACAAAATAGCCATCCAAAACAATGCTAAAGCTAGAAAGATCTTGATCTGTGGTATTGGACCTGATGAGTGTAACAGGATCTCCTCCTTTCAGGATGCAAAACAAATTTGGGATACACTACAGACTACACATGAAGGTACCACTGTTGTGAAAAAGGTCAAAATAGACAATCTGAACAGGCAGTATGAACTCTTTAGGATAAAGGAAGGAGAAACCATCCAGGATATGCATACAAGGTTCACTGCTATTCTCAATGAAATTTACTCACTAGGAGAGGACATTCCTTCAGGTAAGGCTGTGAGAAAACTCCTTAGTGTATTACCTGAATCCTGGGAAAACAAGGTTGAAGCAATCACTGAAGCCAGAGACCTAGATACCTTGGCCATAGATGAACTCATTGGAAATTTAACAACCTATGAATTAAAGAAGAGTCAAGGGAAGGACATTGGAACTAATAAGAAGGACAAGACTATTTCTCTAAAGACCACTGAGATTGCTGACTATGAGGAAGAAAATCTTGCATTAGTGACTAAAAGGTTCTAAAGAATCTTCAAAACAGGACAAAACTTTCAAAGGAACCCCCCCAAAGCTCAGGAATGGGATGCTCAATTGGGCTGTAAGTGTGGCAGCCCAGATCACTTCATCAAATTTTGTCCTTTATGGGCCATTGAGCACTAGAAGGCTGCCTCACAAAAAATCAGATACCAAAGTCAGGAGTTCACCCTTCCATCTTATAGGAAGATGACCTCTCAAGAAGCTCACTTAGCAGTTCAAAAGGCTCTAGCTGCTATGGGAGAACATGGTGATGAGTCTGATGAGGAGGATCCCTACAACCAGTCCAAGTCATCTGAAAGCTGATCAAAGGAACCTGAGCTTTATCAACAAAATCAAAAGGCAACATCCAACTCATCTGAAGGCTAAGTATAGAAGCTTAAACCATGTCAACAAGTTCAAGTCCAAGGAATTAAGAAGAATGTTTTCTATCAAATGGGAGCTCCCCTACTGTGCCAAGAGAGACTTGATTCATCCCTTCACTCATAAAAGGGGACCCAAGTTAGTTTGGGTACCCAAGATAAGGCACTGACTGTTCTGCGGGAAAGGAAGAGAGGGATAAGCAAGCTTTGGTACCTTGCCAATGCTTGCTCTAGACACATAACTGGAAACAATGACAATTCCCTCTCTCCTACAAAACTTCAAGGGAAAAGTTTGAGCTTTGAACTGAAAATCTGAAGACATGACTGGTACAAGAAGAGTGTGAAGAGGTGCAGGTCTCAGGGGGAACCTCCATTCATCAGCAGAGGCACATGTCAAAGAACTTCTAAAAAGGGATGTGAAGAAGTTCCTAGGATGTCCCAAAGGGACTCAAGGGCTAAATACTGAATATCCTACAGTTGACCCTCCTGACCCCAGTGGCTATGAAGTTGATGACTACTTGGTGGATGAATAGATCATTCAACAAGGACAGGATCACAACCATAATGAAAAAGGTTGGAAGCACTCAAGGATCTGATCCGAAAAGGTATGCACATCCTCTACAGAATTGTCAAAATTAAATTGCATAAATTAAGTATTTTCTTTCTCATGAGAACCTGATCCTCAGAAGCCCTCCACTTATCTAAATAAGACAAACTCATAAGCGGAAAAATCAAATATTGTGCCCTTAATGATTAATTTCCTCTCTCAAAACTGATAACCGTCACTTCAAACCCCTTCCACACTCCAAACATTCTTTCACAAGAAACCGTTCATCTCCTCCATAATCTCTCTCAAAATTCATCAAGACTTCTCCTCCAAACTTCCATAATTCAATACAATGGCTTCCTCTTCTTCAAAACCTATTGCTTCTCCTTTCCATTTTATTATCGACTACTCCGATGATGAGGACTTCTCCCTATCTACTATTGCTCCCACTCAGGGGGAAAATCGATCAAGATCTCCATCCCCCTCACTTCTATTTGCTCCACCAAGATCACCTTCTCCAAAGTCATCCTCAGAACCCCTATCTCCACAACCTCAAAAATCTGACTCTCTGAATTTTTCATGGTGTTCAGATGGAAACCCCCCTGCTCCTTCTTCCGCAGTTCCAAAGTCCTCCTCCTCTGAAGAAGAGGAGATAGATAGTGATAGGGATACTGTCATTGCCACAAGAACTACAAAGGCTGAGTCTATGGCCATACCAGGATACAAGAAAAGGGGTGTTGTAAAACCCCCCGGGAAAACCTTGTCTAAATCCCTCTCTAAACTCACTTCCTCATCCTCTCTTCCCCCAAGAAAACCTTTTACCAGAAAAAGGACTGTTGATGCCCAGGATAAAGTTGAGAAGAAAAGAGACAGGGTGGCTCGAGGGAAGAAGAAGATTGGTGATGATGATGAACCAATTATTGTGGAGGACGAGGATGTTGAAGTAAAAGAAGAAGCTGCCTTTCCTCAAACTATGAAGAAGAGAAACTATGAGAAGTTTTTAAAGCTAGGACCTCTTGTCTACTATGCCACACAACCTCTCCTGAAAGGGAGAATTATCGATAGAGAGGTATGGACTAACCCCTTCATTAAAAGGTTGCTAGATAGACTTAGGTTTCAGGGATGAGATCATTTGTTTAAGACTATTGATGTTGTGTTGTATAAGGAGGAGGTGGTGGAATTTTATGCTAATTTAAGATTATTGGATGGGTGGGTGGTTAGTTCTAGTGTAAAAACGTGGAGATTGTCTTTGATCCTGAAAAATTGGGAGAGATACTAATTGTTCCTTTTGAAGGTCTGGAGGAATATGTGTGGAAGTCTGATAAGGACTGTCTTTTGACCAAAAAGTTCTCTCAAGGAAAGGAGAAGAGAGTGGCCAGAAAAATGTTTAAAGGAGAAATGTCTTCTGATCACAGACTCTTACTTGAGATTGTGAACAAGGAGATATTACCTAGAGGAGGTAGGGGGAATGAGGCCAGCTTTATAGACATGGGGATCATAAATTCCATAGACCTGGATGAGAGGATCAACTTCCCTGCACTTATGATCAAACATATGAGAAGAGTTACCTCTCCAAAGACTGGTCCTCATGGTTTAGCCTATGGGTTTTTGTTGACTGAGGTATTTAGAAGTCTTGATGTGCCTCTAGGAGAAGGGGTTGCAACAACCAAGTTTGATAGGATCACCCTTTCCACTTTGGAAGAATGTGAGTGTTTGCCTGCACAGCCCCCCAAGAAGAAAAGCTCCAGCCCTATGTCTTAACATTTACTGGATTTAGAGAGTGCTCATCAGAGGATAGCTCAGTTGGAGAAGGAGAATGCAGGGTTGAAAGAATGTCTTGTAGCGTCCCAAACCTAAGTGGACACTCTGAAGACTGAAATGATGCTGCAGCAGACAAAACACTTTAACAACATTCAATCCCTCATGAACCTCATTCCAAAACCTGCCCCCTGATCCTCATCAGACTACCTCACGCCAACCCCCTCCCCTTGATAAATATTACTACTTTTTGGCTCTCATTGATAGATAATTTTTTGTTTTTCTAATTAAAATTTGATATATTTTGTTTTGGAGACAATGGATGGCTTAATATGTGCTTATCTTGATGTTTATACTCTTATGTTTCCCAAACTCTTGAATCCTGATATGTCTCTGTACTTTTTAATGATGTCAAAAGGGGGAAGAGTGTTATGCTATTATTGCTAGCTACTGGTGTTATTATTTGATCCACTTAGCATGACAATAGATGAGGTGATAAGTGATAAAGTGATAAAAGATAAAGAAAGAAGTTGATGAAGGCTGAAGGCATGAATGAATGCTGAACCTGGATTAAAGTGATATGATGCTAATCTTGTAAAAATAAGGCTGCACTAATGAACAAGTTTCCACTGCTGCTAAGGTTATTTCTTTTCAAAAATAGGATAGAGTTTTCCATCATCAAAAAGGGGGAAATTGAAGATCCTTGTCAAACAAGTTTTGATAATAAGACAAAATCTATTTTTGGTAAAAAAGATATTTATAGAAACTAAATATAAAAATAAATATCCATGTCAAAGAAGGAGAGATCAAAACGTGTAAAGAAAGATGCGCGTCCAAGTCCAACAAGGAGAGGACTGTCCGGGGCAGCGACCAACTCCTAAAAGGAAAGGATTGTCTTTTCCTCTCAAGAAAAGGAGAGCTTGAGACTTCTATAAAAGCATTGGAGCTAAGACAAAATCAATCACCTATTGCAAAAAAGTTGAGAAGGAGTATTATCAAGCAATAGAGATCTCAAGCAAGCTATTCAAAAAAATACACAAAGAGAGAGTTGTTCTTAGTTCAATCCTGCATGATTGATAGGACATAGAGTGTGTGTTGTGAGGCTTGTAACAAGAAGTGGGTTTGGCTTCTTGAGATATATATAGAGAGAGAGAGAGAGAGTTTGAGAGAGTTTGAAACAATAAGAGTTTATTGTTTGAGTTTAGATACTAGAGTTAGTTCCTTTGATTATTGAGTTGTAATCATAAAACTTGAAGTTGTGAGTAAAGATGAGTTCGTGGTTTTTTCTCCTGGAGTTAGGGAGTTTTCCACGTAAAAAGTTTGTGTGTTATTTTACTTACTGCTTTAAGTGAAATTGTGCTAAGGACCTGGTTCTTGAGATAATTAGTGGGCACCAACTTTCTTCACATACCCATGAGGCTGTTGCGGCAGCCAATTTCCTACCTTTATATCCAGCCAAAATTGCATCTTCTCTTGACAACATGTCTGAGGAGAGTGACTTAGGGGATCCCCGAAGTTCATCCATCGAGTCTTCTTAATTTTTTTTATTTTTATATCTTCTTGTATAATTAATGCCCTGTGCTTTACTTTTCCCTTTTATTAATGAGACTTTCAGTTGCTCGAGATTGTAATACATTGGTTTTGGTTTGACCATTGTATGCTTGTCAGACTCTTTTACTCCATTCTTAAAGTTTTTTAAGTGC
This sequence comes from Jaltomata sinuosa, assembly GCA_003996215.1. Taxonomy (NCBI): domain Eukaryota; kingdom Viridiplantae; phylum Streptophyta; class Magnoliopsida; order Solanales; family Solanaceae; genus Jaltomata; species Jaltomata sinuosa. Next base: position 455,223 of record QJPP01000389.1, read on the forward strand.
TAAAATCTACCTTACATAATGAAGTCGCAAATTGATTGTCGAAGATAGTTACCAACCATTTTTTGTATTTTAGTACTCCAGTCAAATCCATCTGCTTTTTGGGGTGCGTGGCTCTAACCTAAGTTAACAAAAGATCTTTTTATATTTATAGGCATACATTTTAGCTAAGTCAAGCCTGGTCCCATTTTGCATGTGATATTAATTTTTGACAATTTTATAAGTTAGGACGTCTCCTAATTATCTCAAATGCGAAATGTTGGGATGAGTTTGAGTCCTCTTATCAGTTTTAGCTGAACTATGTTTGAAGGAATTTTTGCCAGAGCATAATGTAGAATGAAAAAATATAAGATTTTATTTATTTCATTTACCATAACTTTCTACTACATAAAATGTCTGTCGATGCCATCACCGCCAAATAGGTGAAACGCGTTCAAGATGAGTGCATGCTCAAATTGGCACGACCAGGCAGCCCCTAGTTCATTATTTTCAGAGTCTTAACGTGATAGTCCCTAGGGCTTGGTCCTCAGGAATTTAGATACTTAGATTTATTTCAGTTCACCCTCCTAACACTCTTGGTGCATACCTCATTAAAACCTTGCCAAAAAAAACTCGATTGGGATAAAATTTGATCGAAGGAAAAGGAGTGTAGCACACATTATTGTAAAAGAGAGGGTCTCCTGATTGTCAATACTTGTGTCTTTAGCAATAATATCTTTTGATGTGGTTGACATTCCAATTGTTTTGCTGATGATTGTTGGTTAGGTCGGTCAGCTGGTATGCGTCCTTTTTAGCTACGCTAGTTATTTTGTACGGTCCTTCCCATCTGGGACCCAACTTTTCTTTATTTGAGTTTTGAGTGTTGAGGGTTACTTTCGTAATACCAAGTCCCCAATTTTAAAATAATAGATCTTGGTCCTGCGATTGTAATACCTCTGCATTCTTTGCTTTTTCTCTGTCATTTGGACGAGGGTGATTTCTCGAAGTTCATCTAGCAAGTACAGTTGTTTCCTTATTGCCTTAGCATTCCTCTTCTCACTTACCTCTGAAAGACGGAGGCTGGGTTTGTCCACTTTGAATGGTATCAAGGCTTCTTCTGTATATACCAGTAAAAATGGGCTTTCTACCGTGCTGGACTTTGCCATTGTCCAGTGTGCCAACAGCACCCCGAGTAGCTCTTTGATCCAATAGACTTTTGAACTCTCTAATATTTTCTTGAGGCTAAGTAGCACCGCTTTGTTGGTAGACTCAGCCTATCTATTTGCATTTGAAGGTATGGGGAAGAGGTGATTGATGTGCAATTTATCCAGGAATTTAGTCACCTTGGTGCCTACAAACTAGGGAGTATTATTATTGTCGCAAGCAATTTCCTTGGGTATACCGAAATGACAAATTATGTGATCCCAAGTTAAATCTATCACTTCCTGCTCCCGAATTTGTTTAAAGGCTCCTGCTTCAATCAATTTAGAGAAATATTCAGTCCTAATAAGCAAGCATTTTACTTGACCCGCAACTAGTGGAAATAGTCCTATGATATCCATTCTCCATTTCATGAAAAGCCACGAGGTTGTGACTGTATGCATATATTTCTCTAGACTGTTGAAGGCTGTGTGCAAAACATTAACACCTCTTGACAAAGTCCCTAGCATCCTGCTCCATATGTGGCCAGTAGTATCTAACCCTTATTGCCTTGTTCACTAGAGAATCTGCCTAGAGTGGTAGCTACACACCTCTTGGTGTATCTCTCTTAACATGTAATAAGTTTTTCCAGGCCCTAGACATCTGGATAAGGGACCTAAATAAGAACTTCTATATAGATTATCATCGATAACACAAATCTTTGCAGCCTTCGTACGGAGGGCCTGAGAGGCTTTTGCATTTATATGGAGTTCACCTCTTTTAGTCCCGGCTCCTCTAGTGTCGAATGCAAAAGCTATACCACAATACCCTTTTCCAGGTCATCCACTTTGGTTGCTGACCCTTTTACTTTGATTCCCCTGCTTGACACAATGAAGGCTAGGAATTTTCCTGACCTGACCCCGAAAGCATACTTTTCCGGATTTAGCTTCATGTTGTGCTTTCTTAGGATGTCAAAGGATTTCTAGAGGTGAGATAGATGGTCTTTGTCTTCCTGTGACTTGACGAACATGTATCAATATAAACCTTTCTAGTTTTTCTGGTTTGTTTCTCAAACATTCGGCTTATTAGCCGTTGGTGTGTTGCTCCTGCATTTTTTAAGATAAATGACATCAAATTGTAACAATATGTGTTGTAGTTAGTAACAAAAGAGGTTTTCTCTTAGTCATATAGGTCCATTCGGATCTAATTTTACCCAAAGTATGCAACGAGAAAGCTCATGATCTCATGCATGGTCGTAGAATATTTGGCACCAGGAAAGAGTCTTTAGGTCACGCTTTATTCAAATCTTTGAAATCAATACACAATCTAAACTTGTCCAAATCTTTTGGCACTACTACCATATTTGCCAGCCATTTTGGGTATTTCACCTACCAAATGGGTCCTATATTTATAAGGCACGTTATCTCTTCCTTGACAAACCCGTTCTTTTCATTTGAGATGGAGGCGTTCTTTTTTGTATCACCGAAGGAAAATTGAGATCTACCCCTAATTTGTGCATGGCTACCTCCGAGGGAATGTCTGTGATATCAAGATAGGACAGGTAAAATAATTAATGTTAACTCTAAGGAAATATATGTATGCTTGTTTGATATTGATATATAGTCCCATGCCCATATATACTTTCCTTTTGGGGGAATTCAAAAAAAGATGACCTGTTTGAGTTCCTCCGCTATTGATTAAGTTACATCTCGCTCATCCTGGACATAGCAAGCTCTCAGCATCTCGTACCATCCCTTTTCCATCCCCCCTATTCCCGTAATCCCCTCTTATTTAACTCTGGAGGGTGGGCTCTGGTTTTTGTAATTACTATTTTGCAATTATCGAGCCGTCTACTGGTGATATAGCATACATTTCCCAAGCTGCCATCATATGCCCCCTGATTTGCCTTATCTCGGTTGGTGTGGGGAATTTGAGTACCTGATGGTAGGCCAAAGGTATGATCCTCATCGCGTAGATCCATGATCTCCATAGGATGATGTTGTACCCCATCTCTCTGTCAAGGATGTTGGAGTGAGTGGCCTTCTCTACTCCCTCGGTGATGCTTGATACCCATTCGTTACTTTGCTTTCAATATTGAAACCAACAAGCATTTTCCATTGAATGTATTATTGTATTTGCGGACTCCATATGCTCGAGAACTCTCTTATGCATGATATTTGTCGAGCTACCCATACTTTTAGTCTTCCTACTTAATGCATCGGCTACTATATTAGCCTTAACTGGATGGTACAGAATAGTAATATCATAATCTTTGAGTAACTCCATCCACCTCCACTGCCTCAAATTCAAGTCCTTATGGGTGAATACATGATGCAAGCTATGATGATTTGTGAACACCTTACAACATATCCTATACAAATATTGTCTCCAGATATTGAGAGCGGAATCACATCAGCCAACTCTAAGTCATGAGTCCGATAACTCTTCTCATGCACTTTTAGTTGCCTCAAAGAATAAGAAATATTATTCTTATCTTGCATCAAAACAACACCTAAACCACATCGTGAGACATCAAAATACACCATAGAGTCCTTACCTTCCACTGGCAAGGGAAGAATAAGAGCGGTAGTCAACAAGGTCTTGAGCTTTTGGAAGCTCTTCTCACATTCATATGACCAGTGGAATGGTACCTCTTTTTGAGTCAAATGGATTAGTGAGTAGCAATGGATGAAAAACCCTTCACAAACCTGTGGTAGTAGCTAACTAACCCCATAAAGCTATAAATCTCAGTCACTGAAGTGGGCCTAGATAAATTCTTTACTGCCTCAATCTTCTGTGGGTCTACCATCACTCTTTTCTTTGAAACTACATGTCCTAAAAAGGACAACCAAAATTCACACTTGGAGAATTTCGCATACAACTCTTTCTCCTTTAACAAACCCAACACAACTCTTAGAATAAACTAAGATATCATCGATGAACACGATTATAAAGGAGTCAAGATAGGGTTTAAATATCTCATTCATCAAACTCATAAAAGCAGCAGGACATTAGTTAACCCAAAAGACATCACAAGAAGTTCGTAGTGTTTGTACTTGGTCTAGAATGCAGGCTTAGGAATATCCACAGGTCAAATTTCTAACGGATGGTATTCATACCTTAGATCAATCTTAAAAAAGATAGATGCACCCTACAAATGGTCGAATAGGTCTTCGATACGAGGAAAATGATACTTGTTACTGATTTTAACTTTATTTAACTGTCGGTAGTCTATGCACATAATTAACCTATCATTCTTCTTCTTAACAAACAACACTGGAGCATACCACGAGGATGCACTCAGACGAATGAATCCCTTACTTAAGAACTCCTGCAACTGAGCCTTTAGCTCTCTCAACTCAATTGGCACCATTTTATAGGGGGAGAGAAATAGGGCGTGTATTCAGCATCTGTTGGCATACCAGGCAAATCAGTAGAAAATACCTCGTGAAACTTACATACCACAGAAACTGACTCGACAGCTGGGAACTTTGTACTAGTGTCCTGGAGATGAAATAAGAATGCCAAACACCCTCTTCCAACCAAACTCTGAGAACAAAGGAACGATGCAAGTTTTATTGGGGCAGGACTATAGTTACCCTCCCACTCTAGTCTATCCAACCTAAGCATAGCAACTGTCTGTAACGACTCTCCAACACGTTTTGTGAATTTTTACTTGTTTTTCTCATTTTAACCCTCTTCGTATATTTTATACGTGATTTATGATTTTCGAGGGTGGATAGTATGGACCTCAAGGTATTCGAGAGTGACTTAAGTCATTGGTTGGGTTTTTGAGTCTTAAGAAAGTGAATTTTGACCACGGTTAACCTTCGATTAAGACGACCTCGGATTGGTATTTTAGTTTTCTCAATAGGTCCAGAACGTGTTTTTTAGTCAATTTACATGTTTGGTTGAATTCCATGGGTTTCCAAATAAATTCTGAGGGTCTATTTAAAGTTTAGTTATTTTAAATAATTATTATTATTGATGGTTAATGGGTCAAATCCACAATTTATTTACTCTTGTGACCCATCTACAAATAAAAAAAGGGAATTAAAGTTAATAGGGTTTTTCCTCTTCGTATCATAACCGGAGAAAAAAAAGGAACTTTGGCGAAGAGTTGCGTCGTCGTCGTCGACAATAGAGAATCTCAGGTGAGAATTCATCGTTCTGTGATTTTTCTTATTGTTGGGATATATGTCTCTTAACAGTAAAAGCAATTCTATAACATTGTTGGTATTTAGTCCATATGAACATAAGAGACAAGGAAATTATAAATCAATAATGTGGTAATGATGAGTTAGTTATTTAGCAAAAGTGGTAGGATGAGCCAATGATTGGATAATAATAGATAGAATGGTTGGATGTCTCTAATGGTTCCTATGTATTTGGAAGTATTGCAGTTACTGTTTTTCATGTTTAGGTTCGACTTTTGAACTTTTCACGTGAGTGTCGACTAATTATAATTTTATTAAGTTGTGGTTTACGCCTAGGATTCTTAGAGTAAAATTCTTGATTTGAGGGTAGAATAACGATTTGTTTTAGTTGAAATTTGGCATGCTAGTTATTATGTATTTGAACATATTTTGACCGTTCGGAGCGTTATGTAAGAGCAAATTCGTTACTTGACACTTGGACTTCGTTTTGAGGCAAGTAGAGATTTCTAATTTATTTTTGAAGTGTTAATTTTATTGTATTGAATGAACTTAAGGATAATGGGTAATGAGGGGGTCCCATATAAATGAGATAACGAGCATTTATATGGGCACCGATGTTATGCTATGAGAAATTCTAATAAAAATTATTATCGGTTGATAGAATCTCATAAGTTGTGATACAATTGAACTGTTGAGACTCATGAATTATGTGAACTTGGTTGTGACTGATAAACTCAATTTATGTACTTGATCATACATATTCATTCATACCAGTCTTATTATTGCATGATAATTATTGGTTGATATTGCCCACTGAGTTATTTGTAAAATTCATATTCTCATGCAAGGCCGATGGGAAATGATTCCGGCGAGTGGTATTGTGATTATTCATGACATTCAGGTTCTTATTATGCCTATGGTAAATGGTTCTGCTGGGTTTTATTATGCCGATGGGAAATGGTTCTGCCGGGTTTTACTATGCCGATGGGAAATGGTTCCGGCGGGTTTTATTGTGCCGATGGAAAATAGTTCCGGAAGGTTTTATTGTACCGATGGAAAATGATTCTGGTAGGTATATACTGATTTACTTTTGGCCAGTGCATTGCATTGCATCACATTTCATCTGCATTGCACTTTCTATTGAATTGTTCCAGACACGTGCCTTATTTATTATGTTATAGTGACATACATTTTGGTAAGATTTTACTTGTGAAAAAGAAAACTTTTAAGATACATCTCGTTATCGCTTCTAGAAGGAGTTAGTAATCAAAGCTTGGTGAGTACACGTGTTTCCCGTACTCACTCTATACTTGCTGCACCTTTTGCGTGCAGGAACTGAGCCAGGTACTAGGAATATTTGACTTGTTGTTTGTGTTCGAGGCTACTGTGGTTAGGATTCAGGGTGAGCTGCTTTCTCTTCGGCAGTACTAGATTCTAGAGATTCTTTATGTTTTCTATCTTACTTTCTTCCAGACAGTTGTTTTAGTTTTTCACAAACTTGTTTCATATTCGTAGATGCTCTTGTATTGGTGTCACCAAGTCTTGGGGTATTTTGAATTGAAACTCATTTATTCTGCATTTATAAGAATTGGTTGTTTATCCTTACATTATTTTTGCATTATTTATATCGTTAAACAGTTAGTAAGGGAAAGGGGTTCGCCTACGGGGATGGTGGGTGCCCTCACGGCCTAATGTAATTTTGGGTCGTGACAACATGATATTAGAGCATGTTTCATAGGTCCCACTAAGTACAAGAGCAGAGTCTAGTAGAGTCTTGCAGATCGGTGCGGAGACGTCTGTTATTTATCTTCGAGAGGCGTATGTGATTCAGTTTAAGGTCTAAACTTCTTTGTTTCATTCTCTCACCAATGGTGAGGAAACATTCTCAAGTTTGCACATTGACAATGATGAATGATGTTACATGATATGATGTAAGACATTGTGACGTGATTAGAAAGATAATTAGCTAAGAAACATTGTAATTTTGAACAATGCAACTGAGAAGGCTTGGCAGAGTAAGAATGATTTACTCGAGGTATGTGCTGAACTAGTATACTTTATTATTTTCTGGATTTATTATGATAATCTTATGATGTGAGTGTATCAATGACAAGTCAATAATTTAGTAATGAAATGGTACAATTGTTGACGTCCTGAAGACAAATATATTCTTGAGAGGTTTCGATTAGGTGAGAGGACATGAAATGTGGTCTACTGCAATGAAATCCGTGATGGTAGAACTTATTATAAAGTTTGTCTGAAAGCTTTCCTTTTTATCCTTTAGAGTAGAGGTGTACTGAAGAGAATTTGAATAGTTCCAGTTGGGTGACACAATGGCTACATAGATATAGTGTTCATATTATGGGAGCCACAAAGTGGGATAAATCTAATACATAATAAGATTATAAAAGGCTAAGTTGGATACCAGTCAACAAGGACTTTAAGCAATGAGTTAATGGTAGATATTGATAAATTAAAGTTGTGAGATGACTTTCGAATATTGAATTGGTGATCAGTAATATAAGTTAAAATTTTGAGAGAATGATGATTCTATAGTTGAAGGAGTTTAGCAAGGGTACTTATATAAAGCTATATGAGAATATTTGTAGAGACGTGCATATAGTAGTTAAGAATCACCCTACAGATTATGGACTAGCACAATGATGATTGGGAACATTACATCAGCAAATAACTAATTCTATAGGAATGACCAAGGATGTCCCAAGTATTATTCAATATGCTTTCTACCTACTACAATTTTATTTCAAGCATGGATCTACTTATTTCTTTATGCACCTTCAGACCATGTTTTAGATTTGGATTTGTTTGTGACTCTTTATATATTTTACGTGTTCCTACACCCGTAGATGGTTCTTAGTTGTGGATCGATTACATCAATCATGTGTAGTTGACTTGGTAGTACAAGACACGTGGATAGACTTAATTATACTAGTTATGGTAGATTTTGAAATCATATTGGGTATCGATTGACTTTCTCCTTATCATGCAGTTCTAGACTATTATGTCGAGATAGTAAGTTAGATATGCTGGGTATTCCTAAACTGAAGTGGAAGTGCACTCTCAGTCCGTATTTAAGAAAGCGTATTTTATTTTTAAAAGCTTAGCGTATGGTTGGAAAAAGGGTGTCTCACCTATTTGGCTTATGTTCATGATACTTGTGCTAATACTCCTCTTTTGAGTCGATGGTGAATGATTTTTCGAAGGTGTTCCCCACTGACCTTTCAGGCATTTCACCTTATTGTAATATTGATTTTGATATTGACTTGGAGTTGATCACTTAGTCCATTTTTATATGGATGGATCCGACAGAATTGAAGGAAGGACTACAATATTTTTTGGCTAAAGATTTTATCAGGCCAAGTGTTTCTCATTGGGGGTGCTCCAGTCCTATTTGTGATGAAGAAGGATGACACTATGAGTATGTGTATCGACTACAGATATTTGAACAAGGTTAACATATAATAACTATATCTCATTTCACGTATTAATAACTTGTTTGATAAATTTGAGAGGTGTCTTAGTATTCTGTAAGATCGATTTGAGGCGTGATTAGCATTATTCAGGGTTAGGGTAAATGATATATGTAAAGATAGCTTCTTAGACCTATTTTGATCGCAAAGAGTTCTTGGTTATGTCATTTGGGCTGACCAACTTCTCAATAATATTTATGGAGTTGATGAATAGGTTGTTCAGGCCTTATTTGGATTCCTTATAGTTTTTATTCGATGAAAACTTGATCTACTCTCGTAGTAGGGAGGAGCACGAGCATCATTTAAAAATTATGCTTCAGACTCTGAAGAAGAAGCTACTTCACCCAAAGTTTACAAGTGTGAGAGTGTTAACTCAATTTTTTGATATTCTTGGGGCATGTGGTGACAACATATGGTATTATGGTTGATCCTAAGAATATTGCGATTGTTAGAGATTGAGTTAGTCTACTTCACCTATTGAGATTTGGAGTTTTGCGAGCTTGGTTAATTACTACAAACAGGTTTTGGAGGGTTTTTCTTCTATTGCATTTTCATAAGGAACTAACACAAGGGAATGTGAATTTTCGTAGTCTGAGGAGTGTGAGGCAAGATTTCAAAAGCTTAAGCCATTATTGACTTCAACCTTGATTTTGACCTTGCCAGTGGAAGGTGAAGGCTTCACAGTGTATTGTGATGCTTCACGGGTTAGTATTGGGTGTGTTTTGATGCAGAAAGGTAAGGTAATAGTGTATGCTTTGAGGCAGTTGAAGGTTCACAAGCGAACCTACCCTACTCATGACTTAGAGTTAGCAGCGGTGGTTTTTGCTTTAAAAAATTGAAGGCATTATTTATATGGGGTGCATTGTGAGGTATTCACGGATCATTGCAGTGTTCGGTATATTTTCAGCCAGAGAGATATAAATTTGAGGCAAAGGAGATAGTTGGATCTACTTAAGTTTTATGACATCAGTATCTTATATCACCCAGGTGGCGCGAATATGATAGCAAATGGTTTTGAGTTGGAAGTCAGTTACTATAGGCAGCTTAGCCATATTGCGAGTGGAGGAGCATTCTTTGGGAATGGATGTTCAGTCCTTGGCTAATAGCTTTATCAAAATTGATATTTTGGACATCAGTAGAGTTCTTACGTGTGTTCAGGAACAATCTCTCTTATTAGATCAAATCGAGGTTAGACATTTCAAAGATGAGAAGTTGAAGATCATTTAAGACAAAGTGCTAAACGGTGAATCTAAGGAAGCAATTTTAGATTTGAAGGGTGTTTTGAGAATTAGGGGTCGTATATGTGTTCCTAGAGTTGGTGATTTGACCAAGTTAGTTATGGAAGAGGCACATAACTCTAGATATTCTATTCTTTCGGGAGCAGCAAAAATGTATCATAATCTGAAACAACATTATTGGTGGTGTCGAATGAAGAGGGGCATTATAGAGTATGTCTCTCGATATTTGAACTATGAGCATGTGCAATATGAGCACCAGAGGCTAAGTGGTATGAATCAGAGGATGCATATACCTTAGTTGAAGTTGGATCGGACTGCTATGAATTTTGTGGTAGGATTGCCATGGATTTTGAGAAAGTTTGATGTTGTTTGGTTTATCATGGATAGATTGACGAAGTCTGCTCACCTTGTGCATGTTCAGACTTCATACAATGCATAGAGGTTGGCTAGGATTTACATCCAGGAAATAGTGAGTCTGCATGGTGTTTCAAGTTTTATTATTTTAGATTGAGGTACTCAGTTTACATCTCAGTTTTGGAAGTGTATGCAGAAGGAATTGGGTACTAGGGTGGATCTTAGCATGGCCTTTCACCCACAGACCAATAGCCAGTCTGAGCGGACCATTCAGGTGTTGGAGGATATGCTACGAGCATGTGTAATTTATTTTGATGGTCATTGAGATCATTTCTTACCATTAGTGGAGTTTGCTTATAACAATATTTATCGTTCTAGCATTCAGATGGCCCCGTTTGAGGCTTTATATGGTAGGAGATGTCATTCTCCAGTGGGTTGGTTTGATGCATTCGAAGTTAGTCCTTCGGGTACAGATTTGTTGAGAAATTCCTTAGATAAGGTCAAGTTGATTAAGGAGAGACTTCTCACGGCTCAGAGTAGACAAAAGAGTTATGTGGATCGAAAAGTATGTGATTTAGAGTTTGTGGTTGGGGAGAAGGTCTTGTTGAAAGTATCACTTTTGAAGGGTGTTATGAGATTTGAGAAGAAGGACAAACTCAGTCCTACGTTTATTGGTATGTTTGAGATACTCCGACGTATTGGAAAGGTGGAATATGAGCTAGCTATGCCACCATACTTATCAGGTATTCATTTGGTATTTCATGTTTTAATGTTGAATAAATATCGTGGTGATGGTTCTCATGTGATTCAATGGAACTCGGTGCAGTTGGACCAAGGTTTGGCATTTGAGGAGGAGCCTGTAGCTATTTCGAATAGGTAGGTTAGAAAGCTGAGATCTAAGGAGATAGCATATGTGAAAGTGCAATGGAGGCATCGTCCTATGGAGGAAGCTACTTGGGAGGTTGAGTGCGACATGTGGAGCAGATATCCTCATCTCTTCGATAGTCCAGGTACCTTCTCTCTCTTTACGTTCGAGGATGAACGTTTGTTTTAGTGGTGGATGATGTAACGACTCTCCAAGTTGTTTTGTGAATTTTTACTTATTTTTTTCATTTTAACCCTCTCCTTAAATTTTATACGTGATTTATGACTTTCGAGGGTGGATAGTATGGACCTCAAGGTATTCGGGAGTGACTTAAGTCATTGGTTGGGTTCTTGAGTCTTAAGAAAGTGAAGTTTGACCATGGTTAACCTTTGGTTAAGACAACCTCGGATTGGTATTTTAGTGTTTTCAATAGGTCCACAACGTGCTTTTTAGTCAATTTACATATTTGGTTGAATTCCTTGGGTTTTCGAATAAATTCCGAGGGTCTATTTGAATTTTTAGTTATTTTAAATAATTATTATTATTGATGGTTAATGGGTCAAATCCACAATTTATTTATGGGAGAAGGACAAAAATGGCCAGTCGGCCCAAACAAATCCTAGCAAATAGCCAAAGAATTAAAATCCCACTTTCTAGCCAATTCGCTAGCGCTGGAGTCATTATACATATTCTATACAAAAATGATACAATTTCTATACACATCTTATATACAATAATTATACATTTTCTATACCCATCCTATATAGTTTCTATTAAAATCTTACACATATACATATTATATACAACAATTATATAGTTTTTATAAACATTTTATACAGTTTCTATAGAAATCTTATACACATATATATCCTATACAACAATTATATAGTTTCGATACATATCCTATATAGTTTCTATACGCATCCTATAAAAACTATATACATATATATATATATATATATATATGTATATATATATATACACATACACACGATAATTATACAATTTTTATACAATTGCATATAAATTTATTTTAAAAAAAACTGATTTTTTAGCCAAAAAAAGAGTAGCGAATTTTTTTAAAAAAAAAATTCAACAGAATCTTTAGAAAAAAGGCTGAAATGTCCCAATTAAAAATGGTCATCGCGTGGAATTTAAATGGCCGAGTGGCCATATAGTGATATTATTTTGAAAGGGCCAAATTTTATGGAAATAGTTTGGCCCAGTGGACACGTGGTGTCCTTTTCCCTTTATTTAATCTTGTGACCCATGTACAAATAAAAAAAGGAAATTAAAGTTAATAGAGTTTTTTCCCCTTCGTATCATAATCAGAGGAAAAAAAAAGGAACTTTGCCGAAGAGTTGCGTCGTTGTCGTCGACAATAGAGAATCTCAAGTGAGAATTCAACGTTCTGTGATTTTTCTTATTGCTGGGATATATGTCTCTTAACAGTAAAAGCAATTCTATAACATTGTTGGTATTTAGTCCATATGAACATAAGAGACAAGGAAATTATAAATCAATTATGTGGTAATGATGAGTTAGTTATTTAGCAAAAGTGGTAGGATGAGCCAATGATTAGATAATAATAGATAGAATGGGTGCATGTCTCAAATGGTTCCTATGTATTTGGAAGTATTGCAGTTACTGTTTTTCGTGTTTGGGTTCGACTTTTGATCTTTTCACGTGAGTGTCGACTAATTATAATTTTATTAAGTTGTGGTTTACGCCTAGGATTCTTAGAGTAAAATTCTTGATTTGAGGGTCGAATAATGATTTGTTTTAGTTGAAATTTGACGTGCTAATTATTATGTATTTGAACAGATTTTGACCGTTCGGAGCGTTAAGTAAGAGCAAATTCGTTACTTGACACTTGGACTTCGTTTTGAGGCTAGTAGAGATTTCTAATTTGTTTTTGAAGTATTAATTTCATTGTATTGAATAAACTTAAGGATAATGGGTAATGAGGGGGTCCCATATAAATGAAATAACGAGCATTTATATAGACACCGGTGTTATGCTATGAGAAATTCTAATAAAAATTATTATCGGTTGATAGAATCTCATAAGTTGTGTTACAATTGAACTGTTGAGACACATGAATTATGTGAACTTGATTGTGAATGATAAACTCAATTTATGTTCTTGATCATACATATTCATTCATACCACTCTTATTGTTGCATGATAATTATTGGTTGATATTGCCCACTGAGTTGTTTGTAAAATTCATATTCTCATGCAAGGCCGATGGGTAATGGTTCTGGCGAGTGGTATTGTGATTATTCATGACATTCAGGTTCTTATTATGCCGATGGGAAATGGTTTCGGCGGGTTTTATTGTGCCGATGGAAAATAGTTCTGGTAGGTTTTATTGTACCGATGGAAAATGATTCTGGCAGGTATATACCGATTTACTTTTGGCCAGTGCATTGCATTGCATCACATTTCATCTGCATTGCACTTTCTATTGAATTGTTCCAGACACGTGCCTTATTTATTATGTTATGGTGACATACATTTTGGTAAGATTTTACTATTGAAAAAGGAAACTTTTAAGATACATCTCGTTATCGCTTCTAGAAGGAGTTAGTAATCAAAGCTTACTTAGTACACGTGTTTCCTGTACTCACTCTATACTTGCTGCACCTTTTGCGTGCAGGAACTGAGCCAGGTACTAGGAATATTTGACTTGTTGTTTGTGTTCGAGGCTGTTGCTGTTAGGATTCAGGGTGAGCTGCTTTCTCTTTGGCAGTACTGGATTCTAGAGATTCTTTATGTTTTCTATCTTACTTTCTTCCATACAGTTGTTTTAGTTTTTCATAGACTTGTTTCATATTCATAGATGCTCTTGTACTGGTGTCACCAAGTCTTGGGGTAGTTTGAATTGAAACTCATTTATTCCGCATTTATAAGAATTGGTTGTTTATCCTTATATTATGTTTGCATTATTTATATCGTTAAATGGTTAGTAAGGGAAAGGGGTTCGCCTATGGGATGGTGGGTGCCCTCACGGCCTAATGTAATTTTAGGTCGTGACACAGTCACTATCTTTGAATGATAGTCTAATATAGCAAGGACCAACTCATACCCAGGATGATGTCAAAATCCACCATGTCCTAAATCACTAAATCTGTCAAAGTTTTTTGCCCCATAAATATGACTGGACAAGCACGAAAAACTCTATTAAACATCATAGAATTGTCCACTAGGGTAGACACATGAAAAAAAAATCAAGCAACTGATAAATCATATCATACCCCTCAGTAAAATCAATAGACACATATGAGGAAGTAGAACCTAGATCAAATAAATTTGAAGCCATGCGATCAGAGACAAGAATAGTACCAGTGATCGCTGCATCAGATACCCCTGCCTTAGGCCTGCCTTGAAACACATAGAAGTGATTCTTACCACCTACCCGTGCACTACCCATATCGGGATGATTACCTTCTCTACCACCATCTCGGTTGGGCTGAGTGCCACATCTATGACCACCCTGCCCCCTGCAGATAATCTCTATTATACCCATTACCCCCTCTACCCGTCAGAGCTCTTGGAGCCTGCTGTTGCCTTATCTATCAATAACAGGGATAATTCCTTTTAACATGACTAACATCACCGCAGTCATAGCAAGCATAGTCCAAGGTAGGTCGCTGTACTGGAGCAGATAAAGTAAGATAACCATCAAACTCTGACAAAGGTTGGCTGGCCCCTGAGGACCTCCTGCAGATACCTGCATCAAAGACTGAATGGGACGTGTAGGGTACCTTAGAATGCTGAGCACTGAAACTTCCCCTGTCCGAGGCTTCTTTGAATCCATCTTTGCATAACCCTCTTGCTTCACACTACTTTTAACAAATTCAATCACCTCCCGAAAATACCTGTTGGAGGATGCTACATGCAAAGCTGAAATATGTAGCCCTGTGTTCAACCCTTTCATAAAATGACAAATCCATTCCTCTTTAGTATTGATCAACTGTGTAGAATACTGAGCAACTGAATGGAACCAAGACTCATAGGCTATAACTGATAGATTATCCTACTCAATATTAGCAAACTCATCTCTCCTCTTGTCTTGCATAGTATGCAAAATGTACTTCTCTAGGAATACCTGATAAAATTGACTCTAACTCATTGGGAGGTGTCCCAGTAGGCCTACACTCCACCAAAGCTCTCCACCACATCTTCGCATCACCATGTAGCTGAAAAGTCACAACTCAACTCCATATCTTTCAACTATACCCATCATGTACAGTCGCTCATGGAAATCAATAATGAATTCATAAGCATCCTTAGACTCCAACTCATAAAATATCGGAGGTTTCGTCTTCACAAACTTTCAGAAAAGATCATGCTCACCATCGGTCATTACCGGACTTGTCACTGGTCATGGAAAAATACTTGTCTCAGAAGTTTTATCCATCCGAGAAGCTACAGTAGCAGCGTGCTGCACTTTTGGATACTGTATAGTGGAAACTGCAGTGTAGTCCTATTCTCTACCAGTCAACTCAAGAAAACTCTGAATTTGCTAGATCATGTCTGAAGACATCTAAACTAGTGATGCACCTCCCTGAACTGGTGCCGCCTCATCATCCTGAATCAATACTGCTTTGTTCTCCATAACCTCAGGAAGATCCTAATATTGGGGAGGAGACATTGACTTTTATGATCCGGTGCTGCAGCCCGAGCTTTGCCCCTCGCTGGCGCTTCCCTCCTTTCCCTACCTTGTCCTCCTTTAGCCTGACCCCTGCCATAAACTGTAGCCTCAACGACTAGTTCAGGCGTCGCTGCTCTTGCTTCTGAAGCACGTGTTCTCACCATCTGTAAAAATAAGAGTAAAATAGTTAAATACCAATTTGGATCGCCAGATACCAATTGGAATCAAGTAATAGCACGAAGGAAAGAATAAGTTGAGTTTTCCTAATGTCTTGTAGCCTCTCAAAAAAAAAGTATAGACATCTTCGTACCATTCCGCAAGACTCTACTAGACACGTTCTTGTATGATAAGATCGATGAACGGACTCAGATACCAACTTTATTATGACCCAATTAGTCATGTGGAACCCACACTAACCCTCTGATAGAAGTACCATCTAACCTGAATCTTAACCCTTATACTTAACCAAATTCAATAGAGATAATATAAAATAATCAATGTTAAACCCAAATGATAGTCGAAAACTAATATAAAATAAACTGCAGAATAATTCGACTAACTATTACATTCTCTAAGAATTGAAAGTTATTATACAGAACTCTAAAATATCCAAATGTCTAAGATATCCCAAAAACTAGTAATAAATAAAGAGTTTCATCATCTGAAAGAGGGATAATGACTCGAATAAAGATTCACAACAGCCTAACATATAGTGCTCACCCTTGAATTGTAGTCTGTAATCTAGCTAAAGGTGAGGTCGTGTCTGAGCCTTTGGAACACGGTCTCTGCACTCAATAATAGAAGAGTACATGGTAATGTCCATACAAACCACTATGCACTGGTAGGTATCATAGGCGGACTCAATTTAGAATAAATATACAGTTAAATCAAATAACAAGTAAAAAACACTTAAATACTTAGTACATACATATAATCATCTCAAGTCAAGTTATCAATATTTGTAACAAATTCACATAAGTCACCGAGTTTGTCCATAATAAAGTAAGAATAAACACTTTCAGCACTCATATCACGTGGAATCTATGTCCATCTAACCTTCACAAATATACTCATTACCATTAATCTTGTCTCAGCTCACAATTTCAACTCACAATAGTAGCCATGGGAAATATCAATATAAATGTAAACATGTGCTAAAAGGTCTTCTTTCTGCAGCTGACGAAGAGATCTTGGCGGAATTGCCACATATGAAATTGAGCACAGTTTTGCAAAGAAATAACTCATCAACTATCCATGACCTGCAGGGGACGCACCAGGGTCTATTTACCATACTGGCTCATGGTACCCGATCCATAACAAAAGAATAATATCAATCCATACTAGCTCGTGATACCCAATCCATAAATAAAGAACAATATCAATTCATACCAGCTCGTGGTACCCGATTAAAAAACAAAGACAATATCAATTTATACTGGCTCGTGATACCCGCTCCAACTAACAATAGTGAACCTATAGTTCCACGTCTATCTCTTAGGATACATCACTATGCACTAGTTACACATACACTGACTTTTTTAAGTTCTTTACTCAAATTCATGTATACACAACTTATTCATTCAAGCACAACATGAAAATAATCGTTATTCAAATATATTCAAAGACCGATCACAAGTCATATAATTCAACCACATAAATGCACTAAAATAAGTCTCAACTCTAATTTAAACCGTAAACCTACCTCAATTATCAAATTCTCAATCACAAGCTACTTAGTAATAGCCCTTCCTTAATGCTTTGAAGCATTCAAAGTCTATAAACAACAAATA
This sequence comes from Jaltomata sinuosa, assembly GCA_003996215.1. Lineage (NCBI taxonomy): Eukaryota > Viridiplantae > Streptophyta > Magnoliopsida > Solanales > Solanaceae > Jaltomata > Jaltomata sinuosa. The sequence goes on from QJPP01000389.1 coordinate 472,894, forward strand.
CAAGAGTAATTAATCATTTACTCTTTATTTTTTGCCATGAAAATTTAACCCACTTATTCTACCCTTATTCGAGGTCTTTAGCATTCTCCAAGGTTTAATTAATTATCAACTAGTCTCACAACATTCATATGATCAACATTCAAGGGGTTTTTAGTCAAGTTAACCCATTTCAAGCTATTTTATGATAAATTCCTTTATGAAACCAAGTGTCACGACCCAACCCATCATGAGTGGCACCCACCCATCCCCCCGGATGAGCGAACCAATAGAGTTTCACTTCTTGCCTAGACTAACAGCCTAAAACCAGCAAGCATAAATGTAAACTAGAAATCAAAGTAACCAAAACTAATCATTAATATAATCCTGCGGAAATTCCCACCTAGGAATTGAAAGTCATTGTACCAAACATCAATACCAAATCTAGAATATGGGGATGCAACCCCAAAAGGTAAACTAAAATAGTTTTAAGTCCAAAACAATTGGACTGAAACTCTAAAGATAACCCAAGGTAGTTCAAAATAAGCAGCTCACCCTTGAAAGTCAGAAATCGCCGGTGCTAGATACGAGGTCGCGTCTCAGTCGCTGGTAGATTTCATGTACTCACCAAAAGAAAGACAAGTGCAGTATCAGCACACCACCACTTTGTACTGGTAGGATCATCAGCCAGTTTTCAAGTAAACAGTATATAATTAGTACAACAATATCAAGAAAGGAGTATGGCAAACATGCAACAATAATCACAGGCACATCTAGCCTATAGGTCTCTACCTATCTTGTTACCGCATGAATCAATATCTTACAGTTCTAATCCACAAACATGTAACCAAAACTCTCCTTTCCGTCTATACCAGACCCACCCTGGAATCCCCTCTAGACAACACCAAAGGTAATTGATCAACCCGACCTAAACCAAGACCAATACATCAGTTATACAACAGTTCCCAGCGACTCAAGGACCATCAACAATAGCACCTTTAACTAGACAACCCGGTCCACTCACGGAACCAATATCAAGTATCACATTCAGTAAAATAACTCGGTTCACTCACGGAACCAATATCAAATATCACATTCAGTAAAATAACTCGGTGCACTCACGAAACCAATATCAACCAAAGCAATACGATAGTCAATGAAACAATGTAAGATGCAATAAAGTAAACCCGTACCAGGCGTGGTACCCGTGCAGACCGAATGATATACTCGTACCAGGCGTGGTACCTGTGCCAACCATGTGTTATACCCATACCAGGGGTGGTACCCGAGACAACTGAATGTCAACAACCACAATCAATATATGAACACACACAACTTGTAAAACCAATAAGTAAACCGTTCAATCACAGACTATAAACATGAAACTAGATATTCCACACAATTTCCCTAAGAAATGTAATGCATACAATCACTTAGACATGAGTACATCAATATACACATTCATAGAAAATCATAAGCCATCACCTACCTCAAAATATTCCGAGTTCTATTCGACCCGAGCTTTTCCGTGTTTCAGATTCTTCTCTCGTTCTTGGTCTAAAAAAAACACATAATACATACAATTAACACACAAGGCCTGCACATTACCAAGATTATACAAAATCCCCAAACCCCAGGCCATCCATGATCATCCCACCCTCTTCCCGAGAATTTCCACTATTAATTCTCCTAGTTCTATCATTTTTATGGATAAAAACAGGAAATTAAATGACCTATGATCATTTTAATGTAATTTTATCAATGCCCAAGAACACACATGCTTGGAATCCCCTTCCTTACCCGAATTCCACCATCCCTAGGTTATTCTAACCTTTTCCCAATTTCCCTCCTAGAAATTCTACCGCATAGGAAACGTATTACCAAGTTTGGGGAACGAAAGTCTTACCTTAGGGAAGAATTTTGACGGGAGAATGAAGAAAATCACCTGGAAATCGCCCAGCCCTTCTCCAAAACAAACTTGTGAAAACTGAATGTTTTGGGAGCTTTTTCTGCATTAAAAACCTGTCGGCCCGCTATGGCAGTCCCTGCTCTGCTATAGCGGTCCCTCTATAGCGGTAGGTTGTAGCTATAGCAGTCTTAAGTGGGTTAATCTCCCTTTGACCGCTACTATAGCGGTAATTTCTACTGCTATCACGTGTGACAGTGGTCATCATGGACCCAAAGTCTGGAACTCTGCCAGTTTTGGCCATTTCACAACACACTTGTTTCCCCTGACGTCCCAAAATAACCCCTTCACGTCAAACGTGATTTCGGGAGTTCTACTTACCCAAATGCGATTCCAAAAAGTCCCTCGGACTCCTTTATGTCTTGGCTAAGTGGAAACCTAGCTCTCCAAGACACCTCAATCCATTTTTACCCGGATTTCCCTAGACTCTACCTCACTCCAAAACTGACTGAGGCTAGCCTAGCCTAGAATTTCAAACTCCCAAACTCAGAGTTTTCTAACTCTAAAACTTAGCACGATTGGTCTACCTGTATCGACGGACCCAGTCATTATAACAGATACCAATTTACCCATCATTCATCCCCAAACAATCAAACCCAAAATTATAGAATAAAAGAAAGGAAGTGTAGTACCTGAATCCTCAAACAATTGAGGGTACTTGTCCCGCATGTCCTTCTCGGTTTCCCAAGTGGCTTCCTCAACCGGATGATGCTTCCACTGAACCTTCACCATGTCAACCACCTTTGTCCTCAACCTCCAAACATCCCGAGCAAGAATCAAAATTGGTTCCTCCTCATAACGAAGATCTTTATCGAAAAGTACCTCATCTCACTTGATGATGTAGTCCCCATCTCCATGGTATCACTTGAGCATGGATACATGGAATACTGGATGGACGCCCGACAAACTAGGTGGCAGTGCTAACTTGTAAGCCACTGGCCCCATAATTTCAAGCACTTCAAATGGACCGATGAACCGAGGGCTAAGCTTGTCCTTCTTACCAAATCGCATAACCCCTTTCATTGGTGATACTTTTAGCAATACTTGTTCACCAACCTACATACTCTTTCTGCCTGCTTTGAGCAGCCAACAACTTGGTATGTATGCCCCTTACCCTTTTCTGCGCTTCCTTCACTAAGTCTATGCCCAGAGGCTTCACATCACCTTTCTCAAACCACCCAACTGGTGATCTGCAGTTTCTCCCATACAGGGCCTCGAACGGTGCCATATCCATACTGGAGTGGTAGCTATTGTTTTACGAGAATTTGCACAACGGTAGAAACTGGTCCCAATGACCACCGAAGTCCATTACACATGCTCTCATCATGTCCTTCAATACCTGAATCGTCTTCTCCGACTGACCATCAGTCTGAGAATGGAAGGTTGTGCTAAAGGTGAGTTGTGTACCCAACTCTTCATGTAACTTGCCCCAAAACTTAGAAGTAAACTGCGTACCCCTGTCTGAAATGATGGACAATGGTACCCCATGCAGTCTCACAATCTCCTTCACATAGATCTTGGCCAATTGCTGCGAATTGTAATCTACCCTGACCAGAATGAAATGAGCAGACTTGGTCAGCCTATCAACAATGACCCAAATTGAGTCATACTTCCCCAATGTCTTAGGAAGACCCACCATGAAATCCATGGATATCCTTTCCCACTTCCCCTCTGGAATTGGCATTTTCTGAAGTAGTCCTGCAGGTCTCTGATGTTCATACTTCACCTGCTGGCAGTTCTGACATTTGGACACAAAATCTACTATGTCCCTTTTTATCCCGGGCCACCAGTAACGCTGCCTCAAGTTCCTGTACATTTTGGTCACACCCGGATGAATTGAGTACCACAAACCATGAGCTTCTGTCAAGATTTTCTGTATTATATCATCAACTCGAGGAACACAAATCCTCTCCCCGAAATTCAACACTCCTCCAAAGTCTAACATGATGTCTCTGGACTCCCCGGATATTACCTTACCTCACAATTTACCTAGTTTTGAATCCTGAAACTGTTTTGCCTTTATTTCCTCTATGAAGGTGGCTTTGACCTCAATGTTGGCCAACAACCCACCTTGATCTGAAATACCCAAGTGCATGAACTTGGCCTCCAAAGCCCGAATCTCCTTAGCCAATGGTCATTTGGATGCCCCCAAACAAGCCAAGCTACCCATGCTAACAGTCTTCCGGCTCAATTCGTCTGCCACCACATTAGCCTTACTCGGATGGTACTGAATGGTCACCTCTTAATCCTTCAATAACTCCATCCATCTCCTCTACCTCAGATTCAAATCCTTCTGAGTGAAAACGTGTTGCAGACTGCGATGATCTGTGAATACTTCACACTTGACACCATAAAGGTAGTGTCTCTAGATTTTCAAAGCAAAAACCACCGCTGCCAACTCTAAATCGTGAGTCGGGTAATCTCTCTCATGCACCTTCAACTGCCTGGATAAATAGGCTATCACATTCCTATCCTGCATCAACACAGCACCCAAACCAGAATGTGAAGCATCACAGTATACAACAAAGTCTTTACCTTCAACCGGCAAGGACAAAATAGGAGTTGTGGTCAAAAGTGTCTTGAGATTTTGGAAGCTCTCCTCGCACTTGTCGGACCACACAAATGGTACCTCCTTTTGTGTCAACCTGGTCAGGTGAGTAGCAATAGAAGAAAAATTCTTAACAAACCTCTGGTATTACCTCGCGAGCCCAACAAACCTCTTCACCTAAGTCACAGAGATAGGCCAAACCCAACTCTTGACTGCCTCAATTTTCTGGGGATCCACCATCACCTCTTTTTCTGACACTACATGCCCCAAGAATACCATAGAAGTCAACAAAAACTTGCACTTAGTGAATTTTGGATAAAGCTTTTGGTGCCTTAAGATATCCAGCACAATACGAAGTTGATTAGCATGCTCCTCCCTTTTCTTAGAGTAGATCAATATATCATCGATGAACACAATAACAAAAGAATCCAAGTAGGACTTAAACACCCCATTCATCAAACTCATGAATGTTGCCGGCACATTGGTCAAACCAAACGACATTACTAGAAACTCGTAATGTCCATACCGAGTCCAAAAAGTAATTTTCAAAATGTCCTCAGGTCTAATCTTTAGTTGATGGTACCCCGACCTCAAGTTGATTTTTGAGAACACTGATGCACCCTGAAGCTGGTCAAACATATCATCTATGCAGGGAAGAGGGTACTTATTCCGAATGGTCACCTTGTTCAACTGCCTATAATCTATGCACATCCGCATACTACCATCCTTCTTCTTTACAAACAAGACTGGAGCACCCCAAGGTGAAGCACTGGGACGTATAAATCCCTTATCTAGGGGTTCCTGTAGCTGAGTCTTAAGTTCTCTTAACTCTGCCGGAGCCATTCTATATGGAGGAATGGAAATGGGATGAGTGCCTGGCTCCAAATCAATACAAAAGTCTATGTCTCTGTCCGGAGGCATACCAGGCAAGTCCGCTGGAAACATCTCTAAGAATTCAGAAACCACTGGGACTAACTCAATAGGAGGAGACTCCACACTATCATCCTGGAGATGAGCCAAGAAGGCTAGACACCCCCTCCCCACTAGCTTCCTAACCCGGACAAATGATATTATCTTAACTGGCTTAGGACTGTACACACCTTCCAACTCTAGTTTATCCTCACCCGGAATCTCTAGAGCTACAGTCTTTGTGTTACAGTTCAACACAGCATGATAAGGAGATAGTCAGGTCATACCCAAGATAATATCAAAATCAGCCATGTCCAGAATTACTAAGTCTACCCAAGTATGTAACCTCACAAAAACAACAGAACAATCACGATATACATGAGTCACAACCACGGACTCTCCCACTAGGGTAGAAACATAGATAGGGGAATCAAGGATATCACAGGTCAAACCCAGTCCCAAAGCAAAACTCACAGACACATAAGAATATGTAGAACCTGGGTCAAATAATACCAAAGCCATTTTATCACAGACAAGAATAGTACCTGTGATCACCGCATCTGAGGCTTCCACCTCAGTCCTTCCTCGAAAAGCATAGCAATGTGCCCGATCATCAAACCGGGAAACTTCTTGGGCTGGCTGCGCTGCACCCCTTCCTGCGCCGTCATTCCGTCGGTCTCCCCATCCTCCCTGGAAATTACCTCGCCCACCCTGTGGATGACCCCTAGCATTACTGCCTCTGCCTACCGGAACCACTGCTCTAGTCTGCTGCTGACCCTGATTACCTGCCTGCCTATATGGACACTACCTCTTAAAGTGGCCCATCTCACCACAATAGAAGCAACCACGGTCAAGAGTAGGTCTGTTAGCTGATGTATAAGATGCTTCATGGCCTCTAGGAGCTAAAAATTGAGCTCCCTGACGACCATCTATAGTAGCTGGCAGAGTTGACTGAATAGGACGGGCCGGATAAACCTATTGATGCTGGCCCTTGGAGTATGAACCACCATAGTTTTCCTCATTCTGGGGCTTCTTGGCAAAAGCCTTAGCCTGCCCCGCTTGCCTAACTCCCTCAATCTTCTTCACATAGTCCACCACATCATTAAAACCCTTCCCTAAAGAAGTCATATGCACTGACAGTACCTGCAGATCATTATTCAGACCCTTGACAAACAACAGGACCAGTTCCTCCTCGGAACCCAACATCTGTGTAGCAAAACAATACAACGCATAGAACTTAGCCTCATAAGCTGAGACTGACATGCTACCCTGCTCCAAGTTCAGAAACTCATCCTTCTACCGGTCCCTCAAAGTATGGGGAACGTACTTCTCTAGAAACAATGCATGGAACTGCTCCCAAGTCAGTGGAGGTAGGATAGAAGACCGACACTCAACATGAGACCTCCACCACTGCTTGGCATCACCCTGTAGCTGAAAAGTGAAAAACTCCACCCCATGCTGACGTACAATACCCAACTTGTGCAACTTCTCATGGCAATCCAGGATGAACTCATAGGCATCCTCCTTGTCTGTACCCTGAAACATCAGAGGTTTCAGCTTAAGGAACTTAGTCAACATCTCATGCTCATTACCTGTCATCACTGGGCCTAGCATTGGCCTGAGGAGATCATTTGTGCCCGAAGCTGCATCCATCCTTGGTGTAGTAGTAACCGCTGGCTGAGTATCCAAGGCCTGATTCGCATAAGCTGCGAGTATGGCTCCAGCACCAACCAACCCACTCAAAATGTCCCACGCCTACCTGAAAGCTTCCGGTGTCATCGTAGGAAGGCCTGCACCCCCAACCGGTGTCGCCTCCTCCTGAGCTCCTCCATCCTCTACAACTACTTCTTCTACATCCTCAGCCACATGATCCTGAGTTGGGGGAGGGGTTACCTCATGTGCAGCAGCAGCAGCTCAAGCTTCACCCCTGGCGGGTGTGGGTCCAGCTCGTCCCTTGCCCCTTCCCCTACCTCTGCCGTGAACTACCAGGCCCGCTGCTGGGACTGCTGGCCTTGCTCTGTTATTCCTTGTAGTAACCATCTACGGACATATGAGTGAACAAGGTTATATACCAATTTATATCACCAGATACCAATTGGAATCAAGTTATAGCACGAAGGAAAGAAAGAAAAGATGGTTTTTTCGAAAGCCCCATAGCCTCTCAAAGAAAAGTACGGACGTCTCGGTACCATTCCGCAAGACTCTACTAGACCTGTTTGGTACAATGAGATCAACAAACCTAGGCTCTAATACCATCTTTGTCACGACCTAACGCATCGTGAGTGGCACCCACCTAGACCCCCAGATGAGCAAACCAATAGAATTTCACCCCTTACCTAGACTAAAAGCCTAAAACCAGCAAGCATAAATGTAAACTAGAAATCAAAGTAACCAAAACTAATCATTAATATTATCCTGCGGAAATTCCCACCTAGGAACTGAAAGTCATTGTACCAAACATCAATACCAAATCTAGAATACGGGGATGCAACCCCAAAAGGTAAACTACAATAGTTTTAAGTCCGAAAGAATTGGACTGAAACTCTAAAGATAACCCAAGGTAGTTCAAAATAAGCAGCTCACCCTTGAAAGTCAGAAATCGCCGGTGCTAGATGCCAGGTCGCGTCTCAGTCGCTGGTAGATTTCCTGTATTCACCAAAAGAAATACAAGTGCAGTATCAGCACACCACCACTGTATACTGGTAGGATCATCAGCCAGTTTTCAAGTAAACGGTATATAATTAGTACAACAATATCAAGTAAGGAGTATGGCAAACATGCAACAATAATCACAGGCACATCTAGCCTATAGGTCTCTACCTATCTTGTTACCGCATGAATCCATATCTTACGGTTCTAATCCACAAACATGTAACCAAAACTCTCCTTTTCGTCTATCCCAGACCCACCCTGGAATCCCCTCTAGACAACACCAAAGGTAATTGATCAACCCAGCCTAATCAAGACCAACACAGAAGTTATACAACAGTTCCCAGCGACTCAAGGACCATCAACAATAGCACATTTAACTAGACAACCCGGTCCACTCACAGAACCAATATCAAGTATCACATTCAGTAAAATAACCAGGTCCACTCACGAAACCAATATCAAGTATCACATTCAGTAAAACAATCCGGTCCACTCACAGAACTAATATCAACCAATGCAATACAATAGTCAATGAAATAATGCAAGATGCAATAAAGTAAACTCGTACTAGGCATGGTACCCATGCCAATTAAATAATATACCCATACCAGGCATGGTACTCGTGCCAACCATGTGTTATACCCGTACCAGGTGTGGTACCCGAGCTAACCGAATGTCAACAACCACAGACAATATATAAACACACACAATGTGTAAAACCAACAAGTAAACTGTTCAATCACAGACTGTAAATAGGAACCTAGACATTCCACACAATTTCCCTAAGCAATGTAATGCATACAATCACTTAGACATGAGTACATCAATATACACATTCACAGAAAATCATAAGCCATCACCTACCTCAAAATGTTCCAAGCTCTATTCGACCCGAGATTTTCCGTGTTCCGGATTCTTCTCTCATTCTTGGTCTAAAAACAACACATAATACATACAATTAACACACAAGGCCTGCACATTACCCAGATTATACTAAATCCCTAAACCCCAGGCCATCCATGATCATCCCACCCTCTTACCGGGTATTTCCACTATTAATTCTATCATATTTACGGATAAAAACATGAAATTAAATGACATATGATCATTTTAATGTACTTTTATCAATGCCCAAGAACACACATGCTTGGAATCCCCTTCCTTCCCTGAATTCCACCATCCCTAGGTTATTCTAACCTTTCTCCAATTTCCCTTCTAGCAATTCTACCGCATAGGAAATTTATTACCAAGTTTGGGGAACAAAAGCCTTACCTTAGGGAAGAATTTTGATGGGAGAATGAAGAAAATCGCCTGGAAATTGCCCATCCCTTCTCCAAAACAAACTTGTGAAAACTGAATGTTTTGGGAGATGTTCTAGCATTAAAAACTTGTCGTCCCGCTATAGCGGTCCTCGCTCCACTATAGTGGTCGCGCTATAGCATTCTCGCTAAAATGGTAGGTTGCCGCTATAGCGGTCTTAAGTGCGTTGACCGCCCTTTGACCGCTGCTATAGCAGTAATTTCTACCGCTATAGTGGTGGCCGCTATCGCGCGTGACAGCACTCTTCACAGACAGAAAGTTCAGAACTCTGCCAGTTTTGGCCATTTCACAACACACTTGTTTCCCCCGACGTCCCGAAATAACCCCTTAACGTCAAACACGATTCTGGGAGTTCTACTTACCCAAATGTGATTTCGAAAAGTCCCCCGGACTCCTTTATGTCTTGGATAAGTGAAAAAATAGCTCGCTCCAAGACACCTAAATCCATTTTTACCCAAATTTCCCTAGACTTTACCTCTCTCCAAAATAGGCTGAGGCTAGCATAGCCTAGAATTTCAAACTCCCAAACCCGGAGTTTTCTAACTGTAAAACTTGGCACGATTGGTCTACCCATAATGACGGACCCGGTCATTACACCAAGGTTCACCATTAGCTCTAATCATGTTTAAAACTATCAATTTCATTCTAGGAATCATAAAAGAATATCCTAGGTGAAATTACACCTATCCATAGGGTTTTTTTCTCACTTTTCATACCTTCAGAGCTCTAAACCTATAATTTCCCATAAATCTTATTTTTATGATTCTATGATTAATAAGGAATTAAACAATGTTAAGAGGAAGGAATTACTCACCTTAACCAAAGAAAATCACCTATCTCAAGGGGTAAATCGCCTCTCAACTACTTTCTCACAATACTTAGAGTTTTTGGGAAATAAACTCTGAAAAATGCACTAATTAAGTCAGGAATATGCCCAATCACTCATCATAATTAACCAAAGAAAATCACCTATCTCAAGGGGTAAATCGCCTCTCAACTACTTTCTCACAATACTTAGAGTTTTTGGGAAATAAACTCTGAAAAATGCACTAATTAAGTCAGGAATATGCACAATCACTCATCATAATGGGCCGCATATCGCAATGACAAGCCACTGTGGTAGGATTTGGCTCACTATGATGGTCTCTAGTGGTTCATCAGAACTGCAATGGCAGAAATTGGTCAGCTATGATGAACTCGCTACGATAGGAGTCCACCTTGCTATGGTGAATGCATAAACAGAATGTTATAAACTCACCCAAAACCCCTCATTTAACAATACAACTTTGGTTTCTAGATATTACAGATTAATTCTGATATGATAACCTATAATCATAGTTCTATGAACTTGATTTTTGTCTCGAAATCACTTCCTACAAGACCCTACATTAGTCGACTATCCATAAATGAACACCACAACATCAATCCTTGAATCACAAATCTAGAATTACCACATAAGTACATAACACTAGATTTTTGTCAAAACTCACTCTAGCTTGAGATTTTATGAACTCTGATTTAGAGACTTTTATAGCCGGATACTTATGCCCTAACTTTAGTATAATGACAGAATAGGTCATTACATTCCATCGATATATTTTCCCTAAATAATCATGTTGGTCTTCTCTCGGGTATTTTGATTGGTTATGACTTACACTAATTTTCACGCACTTGTTACCTTATTGCGTTCCCTAAAATGGTCCCGAGTCTTACATCCCACAAATTCGTGCCATAAGCATTTTCAATTTTGAATCCCAGTATTATCATTTAGTAAGTACCTCTTCCATTGATATGAAGCAAGAGAGGTTTTAGGGTTTAATTCTTTCGTAAAGGATCTATCCCTCTGTTCCTTCGAGATCTCCGATGTTAAGAAACTCTCTTAATGGAATTTCACAATGAAGTCCTTGGGCGACTTCGTGTTTCCCTAGTTTACATTGGACACATCAACCATCCTCTTGTCCAATCAGGCATGTATCTCTATGAACCCCATCGCCAGCTCTTCCCTGAGCATTCTTAAAAAGGAGCGGATAGTTTTGTGGTGTTCTTTGCTGAAATAGAGCTTTCCATCCTTGCAAGCTAATATTCCTGTCAAGGTTCTTTGGAGATCATCGACCTGTCCTTCCAGTGTAATAGTTCTTTTCATCAGATTTGTGAGTATATTTACCGATAAATGTAAGGCATCGTCAGTATCAACCATCTTTCTTTTGGACATGATGAGTGATTCCTACAAAACAAAGCACAACCAAGCTAGCAAGATAAAACAAAGTTAAACCCACACAGTTGCTCTGGTTCCACGGCGGACACCAAAGTGTTTACCCTAAAATTGGTACAATTGAATTTATAGGGGGGTCAAGATCATGCGTTACGATTTAATCCTATTTCAGGTCCAATTTACTAGTGGTTTGGTTATTAATATATTATGAAAATAAATCAAATATAATGTAAGTAAGATAAATAAGGTAAAGAGATCAAATCTAAGCTTATCCAAGGTAAACATAAGTGAGCCTGATATCCTAGCCTGTGGCTTCGATATCAGCTACTTAGATAACTACGATTTCAAGATAAGATGCAAGTAAAGAAATACTTGGAGCCCAAGAAAGTAGTGTGTTGCTAATGTTTTTCTTGAGAGAATCAGAGTCAAGATCTTCTTACAAATCAAGAGGGTCAAATTTGTAGGCTATAATGTTAAAGCCTTGGAAAACAAGAAAATATCTTTAGAGCCCTAAAGTACTACAGTCTGTGTCTTTCACCACACATCTAAACAATTCTTATTAGAATGTGTCAGCTAATATTCCTACATTGTTTAAATCCATACGAGCTCAAGCGCATACCTAAGCATCTTGATATTCTTGTCTCTTGTTTATCTTTTCCCCCAGATCATTATGGGCGATGACTTACTGATCCTTATCTTGTATGAGATGGCATCTCTTCCATCATTATCTCAGAGAGGGCGTTCTGAGATTTTGTGTTCTTGTTGCATCAAAATTGTTTGATGAACTTGTTGTCGGTGCCATAAGTCCCTAATCTCATTTACCCCCCTACAAGAATGATAAAGAAATAAATAGGCGATGCACCATTCTTGATGCTATATTTATAGAATAAATGTTACTTTCAAAGACTCTTAAAATGACTCAATTGACAGTTGTTGCAATAGGTAGACCTTTGTTTCATTATCTTATTCATTTAAATCTGTATCAACTATCATGCTTCATAAAATAATAAAAATAATGTCCAATGTACTAATTGTTCATAAGCCATGCAATATTTAGTGGAATAATTTATATTATCTTTTTATTTTTTTGTTTATGTATTTTTTGCAATTGTTCTAGTTTATGAAGGTGTAGGGAGAGGATGCCAATAAAACCTTGCATTGCGAGGGAGTATGAATTGTTATCTACCTATATAAACTTCGAATAAATTATCATGCCATGAGTCAATTTTTTATATTATATACTTAGACCCATGGTCCATGAATCGTAGCGTTCCCTTTTAAAACAAGAGATGGGTGATTTATAAAAATGGTTTAAGAAGTGGAAGGTCTTAAATTTTTGATTCCTCACAAGTTTTGTCTTTTGACCTTTGAATATTTGTCCATAAGGTTGGGCAAGAAGAACCACTCACTTTCAAGGTCAATGATGTGTAATTTACATGGAAAAATTCTTATTTAAAGATTTTTTATTAACTGTTTTAATGTGTATAAGGTCTAAATCTATGTGTCACATTCTCATATTTAGAAATATTTTATTATTAAAAGTTAATTTTATATTCTTAATTAAAAGTTTGATAGTCACACAAGTATCTTAAGGCTTGTTAATTTAGATCATAATTTTTTAAATTTTTCTTTCATTCTTCAATTTTGTGTCCAATCAGAAAATATCATGTTAGTTGGGATGGAAAGAATAATTACTTACGCAATAACCTTTTTCTTCTTTTATTTCATGATGGGGAGTGGATCCAACATGCATGTGTTGTGCAGGTTCACGGGAATTTAGTAGCATTTGTTTAAATCTTATATTAAAATATTGAGTTTGCTAAATTTCTATAAATATTTAATTATTAACGCAATTATTATTAAAAATGTGAACATTGTGAACTAACAATTAACACAAATCATCATGAAAACTACAAGCTAAGCACATATCTAAGCTTTCTAATAAGAGAAGAGAATATTTTGAAGAAGTAGGAGAAGATATTTTTGTTGTGTTGATATGTCCATACTCTTGGACTCTTTAAGTACTATTACATTGACACTTATCCTCGTGTAGTTATTACCAGCTCATGCCAGCTCATGTCCTTAAGAACTTTTATCCATTAACTGCTCCTAACAACATAACAAATTAGCTAAATAACTCATTTGCCAGTAATCACTTTTAAATTAGCTAACTGTTTTATCTTTAACAACTCCCCTAAAGCTAGACGGTGAGAATACATCTAACATACCTAGCTTGATGAAGAGTAGATTGTGTTGGACAGTTTTAAGTCCTCCTATAAGTAAATTTATCGTTTGATGCTTGGTATCAATATAAGCAGTCTCAACTAGTTCTATCTTGATTTTCTCTCTCACAAAATGACAATTAATGTCAATGTGTGTGGTTCTTTCATGAAAAATGAGATTGAAAATAATATGAATTATTGCTTTATTATCAGTGTAGTGTCATTAGAGTGATAATCTTTGTGTTCAAATCTTTCAGCAATTCAACTAGCCAAACTATCTTTGAAATTTCTCCATTCATGCTTCTATATTCTGCCTCAACTGAACTCCTTCATACTGTATGCTATTTTTTTTATTTTCATGAGATCAATGATTCACCTAGCTTAATGATATATCATGTGACTGATCTCCTTGTATTGGGACAAGCAGCTCAATCAGAATCAAAATAAACTATCATAACTGGGTTTACTGGATAACAAGATCCTCTGTCCAGGTGAGCTTTTGATATACCTAACCAGTCTTAGTGTTTCCTCCCACTGGGATAACTTTGGTTGCTGCATAACTTGTAAGTCATGATTTTACTACCCTGGCGCTAATTATCAAACACCAAATTCACCTAATTAATTCATTGAATTCGTCAGTTCAAATTATGATTCATATGGAGACCATATGATGTATGAGAGTGATATTTACAAGTACAATGAGAAGAAAGAGGAGTCATATAGTAAAAATTGATCACAATCAAGTACGAGTTTATTTGTTTGGATTTGGGTTCTTTTTTATTAAGTTGACCGGTGGGGAGGGGCGGTTTAAAAAAATGTGTCATGAGTTTTATTCTTAAAAATGAATAATTTTATTTGATTTGGGTATTTCTGGGTATAAGTGAATACTTTAGTGACGGTGGAGGCAAATCTAGTCAGGTAGTATGACGAAGGATAAAATTAGCTATTAAACTAAAGTAGAAGGTAAAATTGGCTCTTTTTCCTATAAAAATTCTAACAATCTCATTCGTTGAATTTATCCTTCATTCACTACCATTTCGATCCAATTATCTGAAATTCTCCCTCTCTTTGTTAATATAGGAATCTGATAATTTACTCAAAGTGAGCAGTTACAGACAACAAAAAGGCCATGCAGTGTACTCTCAATAAAAACCTTGATTTCTGTATCAATTATGCTTTTCCTTGTTGATTCGAGCTCAGAACCCGTAAAGCATAAATTGAGGCATTATATGTTGTCTTATCCAATTTAATAGCTTTCATGGACGTACAAAAAAAATATTTATTCGAGAAACCTGCCTTAACATAATGGAAAGTACTGCAAAACCAATGAAAGGTCTAGTTATAGTTAAATATAATAGTCTTTCAACCAGTCTGTATTAAGCATTGATGTCCTTGCAGAAAGGATCATTTGTCTTTCCCTTATATTCGTCATAGGCTACAATTGTGAGCTTCACATTTATCTCCAGTGGTGTTAGCTGGTTTTGCTCCACTAAGTCCAATATCAAAAGTTAACTCAAAGGCATACTTCCTCTAATTGATCATAATTCCATATTTGCATCTAAGTACTTCAATTCCTCAAAAATATTTGAGTTCACCAAGATCTTTTATCTTGAAAATTTTGTGCATTGACTTCTTTGTCTCCATAAGAAATCTTCTGCAATTTTCTATAATTAACAAATCATCTAAATACTCAAAGATAATAGCAATATCTGCACCATCTCTCTTGGTAAATAAAAAGTGATCATAGAGATTTTGTGAATAACCAAACTCCAATAAAGCTTTTGTAATCTTGAGATTCCATTGCCTAGAAACTTATTTTAGGCCATAAAGAGACTTGATCAACTTGCACACTGTGTACTCCCCTTGCCTCTATAATCCTTGAGGTAAATACATATATACATCTTTATTAAGATCACTCTGTAAAAATGCATTATGGACATTCATCTAATATAAAGGCCAATTGTGAGAAGCAGCAACTATTCTGTGGCTTTGACTGTGACCATTTTTACTATTAGAGAAAAAGTTTCATGATAGTCCAAACTATCCTGTTGTTGTACCCTTGAAAATTAGCCTTGCTTTATATCTCTAAACCTCCCCATTGGATTAGAACTTTACTTTATACACTCATTTAGATCCTATGGCCTTCTTTCTGGTGGTAGACTTATAATCTCTCAAGTGTGATTTTGTTGCAATGCCTCCATATCAGCTTTCACAGCATCAATCTAATGATGATGTTAGAGGCTTCCTTGAAATTGGTAGGTTCATAGGTAGCTGATATAGAACCTAAAAAATCTTGAAAAGCAGAAGATAGATTAACATAGAAGATACAATGTGTAATAGAATTATCAAAAATAGATTCGACCCCTTTAGTGGTCACATAATAATCAAGCCAAATAGTTGGCTTAGTCAATCTAGAAGTTCTTCTGATCTCCTCTTTTGAAACCTGAGAAGTGTCTAAAAATACTAATTAGCAAGTGTATCATGCAGCACAATATCTCAAAATCCTTGAGTTTCTTCATGTGAGATATGTTCCTTATCATAAGTTGTATCAGTATAGACTTTCAAATGATCATCAGAAGGGATATAAGGAATGATCTCATTTGGCAATATTATTTATTTTTTGAATAAAGGATCTGTTATTTGTGGAAGAAAAAAATTTCATGATCAATGTTACTTTCTCAAAAAAAAAAACTTCATGATCAACAGGTTTTTCATGGAAGGGGAAAACATGTTCTTAGAAGACTACACCAAGAAACTCTTAAACTGAATATCATATACTCTATAGCCATTCTGTGTCTCTAAATATCACATTATGACTATTTTTTTTGTCTGTGGTGCAAACTTGTCCCCGTCAGATAACATAGATACAAAGGATAATCAGTCAAACACCCTAAGGTGTTTTACTTCAGGAGTCTTCCCATATATCATATCATAAGGAGATTTGACTAACAACAATAGGTAGCTTACTAATTAAGTAGGCTACAATTTTAACACATTCACGCCAGAATTAATGAAAAACTTTGAAATCTCAAGGCTCGCAATCTCTAGGATATGTCGATGCTTTTTTCTACAACGTTATTTTACTGAGGTGTGTATGAAAAACTATTTTGATGAATAACACCATAAAATAAAAATTGATCTTTGCATTTGAAATTTAAAAAAAATTGAGTCATTGTTTATTCTCAACACCTTCACATTAACACCAAACTGTGTACATACCATAGCAAGAAAGTCTTTCAATACAATCAAAACTTCAGTCTTATAGAGAATCAAATATATTGAGGTGTACCTATTGTAGTCATCTACTATAGTGATAAAATACTGCTTCTTATCATAAGTTTGTTTTTTATATGACCCCTATATGATCATACTTGATTGTACCAACTGGGAACCTTGTTCTAATTTGTTTAGCTATTGGACATATATGACAACAATCTTGAGTATCAATATCTAGCTGCTCCTTTAATGATGGTAAGTTCTCTATAGCCTTTAATAATGGATGTCCTAACTTCATATGCTATATTTTAGTGTGACTTCTCTCCTTAGTTGTTGCATAATAATTGTCTTGACCTCTTCTTTCAACAAGTAAAGACTATTAGATACCATGTCAATCCCCATCACCCTTGCCACTGTAAGGACCCTGCAACACACAAAAATTAGGGAAAAATTAACACTGCATAAAATGTCTTTGGTCATCTTAAATATTGATAGCAAATTGAACTTGAAGTCAGGCACTTACAGGACATTCATAACTTGTTGATATCCTAGTATTGTTGAAGTTTTGATTTTGCTATTTGTGTCTTGACTCCATTAGATTTTAAATATCTCAAATCATTTAACAAGTCCTTACAAGATGTTATTTGATGTGTTGCTCCAGAATCAATAATCCACTCATATAGAAGAGAACTAGACAATAATGAAAAATTACCTGTCAAGTTAGCTTTGTACTCATTTCCTATGAAATTATGTGATAGATTCAACAGTTAAGCATGCCCCTCCTCTGTGAAGTTATGTCCCTACCTTTGTCCTCTGACAGCTGCATTATAAACATAAGTATGAAATTGTTAGGTCGAGATTGACTATATCATCCATGGTCTCCCTGATTATTGTAACCTCTTGACCATGTTTGATTTAGTTTCTTTTGAAATCTACAGGGTAACCTGTGTTTCTGTAATAGTTCTCCTTTTGATGCCCTTTACAGCCACAATTCTCACAGTTCAACATGGACTTCTTCCTTTTAATGTTTTGCACTCTACCAGCTATCATAGTTAAGGGCTCTCTGTTTTAATCTATTACACCTAGTTATCTTTCGCTCTCCTCTTATATTACAATTGCATAAGCCTATTTATACTGGGAACTTCAGTCTTACGTAGAATGTCACTTCTCAAATGAGAAAAGGTCTCATTTAACCCTATCAGAAAAAATAGATGTTCTATGAATAATATGACTGATCACAGTCACATAGTGGTATTGGCACCAACTCATCAAGTTCATTTCAAATATCTCTCAATTTTTAGTAATAATTTATAACTGAATCTGTTAGTTGACTTAGATTTGCTACTTCTACCCATAGCTGACATATTCTTGTAAGGTTTGTTTTATTAAATCTCTCCTTAAAATCATCCCAAACACGTTCAACATTAGAAGCATAAAGAACAGTTGTGATCAAACCTGATGAAACAGTGCTTCTAATCCAAGCATTTTTCCCATTGAATGGCTAAATCTCCTCGATATGAACTCTTATTTCTATTTTTTCTTATCTTGTTGGTAAAACTGTGAATAAAATAAATGGCTTCCATGCTAAACTATTATTTCTGGAAGAAAAAAATGTATTTATCAGGCGTGTTGTTGGCTCTTCCTGTGCATATTTTAGTTGTTGTACACCCCCCCCCTAAAGGGGTTCTCATTCAAATGATATCTAGGTTCTTTTGGGGTGACTCAAGTAAAAAGAAGAAAAATCATTGGGCCAAATAGAAAATTTCTGCCTAGCATACAAAGGAGGTCTGAATTTCATAAGGCTACAAGACACATGCAATACATTTACAATCAAACAATGGTGGAATATAGAGTTGGGAATTCACCTTGGAAGGATTTCTATTTGGCTAAGTATTTTCAGAGATCAAATCCTGTGACAAAATTGTGGTGCTCTAGACAATCTCAAGCATGGCATGAAATGTGCAAAATCAAAAGTTAGGTGGACAAACATATCTTTTGGAAGATTGGCAATGGAGATGTAGATGTATGGTATGACAATTGGTCAAATATGGGACCTTTGTGGGAATACCTTTCTCCAGGTAGAAAGCCAAGGAAGCTGAAACTCAAAAACACTAACATGGAGGACCACAAGAATTAGGATGGCTGGGACATCTATTTACCTGAGGCTATCAAACTCAAGATCAACTCGATGCAATTTAATTTCAGATAGGGTATTCCTGATGTTACTGTATGGACGTTCGATTCAAAAAGACTTCTCTCCATGTCTCAGCATAGAGACTCTTCAGACAAAAGAAGGATAAAAATTGGATTGACACCATGACTTGGAAAAATCCTAGTACTTTCAAAACAAATTTATTATTTGGAGAGCCATAGGAGACAAACTCCCCACTGTCACTAGGGTTGCTAGGATGGGGACTCTTATTGATTCTAATACTAATTATTATTGTTGTGGAATCGTTGCTAATGAATCTACTGGACATTTTTTTTACAGCGGGGACTTTGCTCAGGAAATATGGAGATTTACTTGTGGCACAGTTGACATTCCATTCAAGGATGTACCTTTTAGAGATCCTCATCAACTAATGAAGATACAAGGCTCCCAACCCAGTCACCAATAACTGGTGGACCTCATTGCCAAAATCCCTTCTGCTAAATTTGGACATCCAGATGTGATGTTAAATATGATTCTATAAAAATTAATGTGAAGAGATCTATATCTCTAATATAGCATTCTAGCCCAACTAGTGAATCATTTCTATAACACCCCAAACTTTTGAGGTAGGATTCCAATCATTTTTCACGTGTAATTAGACCTGAATCTGGAAGATTATATTGTACCTAGGTATTAAGCTCCAGTACTATGCATGAGAATAGTGTTGGGTGTGAATTAATATCGTAAGAAACCTCTAGCTCAAAGCTAAGTTGAAAGGTTCTCTATCGATTAAGTTTTCTTATAAGTTCACTCAAGGGTCAATTTCAAATAATCATTCCTCCCATTATATGAAGAGTTACATGGACCACGACCCACCAAATTAAAGATATTTGAGTCTTCTTTGCAACACCATCAACCACTCATCAATTCGAGTTTAGAGTAAAATGTTATGGGTATTTTATCAAGCAACTATCAGCCTGGCATGATGATGGCGCCCACACCAGACATAAAACTTCAGAACGCTGAAACTGGTGCATTGATGGCACCCCATGCCTAACCTATTTTTGTAATGACCGGGTTCATCGTTATGGGTAAATCTTTTGTGCCAAGTTTTGAGTCAAAAAAACTTCTGAGTTTGGGAGTTGAAAATTGTGGGTTAGGCTAGTCTCGGCTGGTTTTGGAGCGAGGTATGGTCTAGGACAATCCGGGTGAATATTGGGCAATGTATCTTGTTGCAAGCTAATTTTTTCATTAGCTAGGGCATAGAGGAGTCCGGGAAACTCTTCAGAAGTAAATTTGGGTAGGTATAACTCCTGGAATCAAGGTTAACATGAAGGGGTTATTAAAAATGTCAGGGATTCAAGGTGTGTTATAAAAAGGGCTTTTTCAGGAATTTTCTAAATTTTTGTCCATGACGAGCGCTATCGCTCCGCCACGGCAACCTCCACTATAGCGGAATAATTACCGCTATAGTGTAAATCAAGATGGTCAACCTCCACCATAGCGGTTGACTCCGCTATGGCAGTACTGCTATAGCAGAGTGGGGACCGCTATAGCAAAGCGATGGGACCAGAAAACTCAGAAAATGCATTTTTAATTTCATTCCCTTCCCTTCAGCCCCAAAAATAGACGAGAGTTATTCCAAAAACCCTCATAGGCTGCTCCAAGGCTTGAGAGCCATGGGGAGGAGTAATTCCGGTAAAAAGGATGCAAAACCATGGATTCAGGACTGCAGAACCATCAGGGAACGCCTTTACGGAGCCAGAAAGGGCATGGAACAGCTACTCGGCATCCAGGTAGCCTAGGTTTTCATTGAGTAGATAGACCTGCTTACATTCTGTACTTATTGTATAGTGGGAAAGGAGAATCCATGATTAGGCCTCCGGGCACGGAGTCTAGTGGATTCGGTGTTGGTTATGTGTGTGCTAGGAATTGGTTGGATTAAATTATGGGATATTGATAATTATTTGGGGTTGTTTATATTGTCCTGGTATGATAAGATGATAGGGCTCAGGGACTGGGATGTCGGGAAGATTTGGGGAATCGGGAATTGCAATGATAACTAAATGGGTATGAAAATGGGAAACTCCTAGGTGAGGTTTCCAGAATATGAAGGACATGATAAGTAGTGTTGGTTTTGCTAAGGGCTAAGGGGTGGTAATTCACAATGTTATTATATATGCAAGTTTTGAAATAAATGTGGTTGTTAAATTATGCTAAAAAGGGAAACCGTTCATATTCATAAATAAAGGGTGAGTGTGTTTAGTCTTCGGAAGAAGGTCGAGGCTAAGTTATATACTCGGGAAAAAGGGTAGGTGATGGCTTACGATTCCTGTGAATGTTGTATATTTTTGTACTCTTATCTAAGTGATTGTATGAATTACATTGCTTAGAGGAATTGTTTAGAATGTTAAGGGTTCTGTTTTACAGTCTGTGCATTGAACGGTGTGTTGCTTGTTGGTTTTACAAGTTATTTATTCATTACTTGACTGTGGATTAATTTACATTCGGTTGGCTCGTGTATCAAGCCTGGTATAGGAATACTAGCGGTTGGCTCGGGTACCACGCCTAGTACGGGTATAACAATTGGTTGGCTCGGGTACCACGCCTGATACGGGATAATACTAACGGTTGGCTCGGGTACCACGACTGGTACGGGTTTATTTTACTGCATTATTGCATTGATATTGTTATATTATGTTGATTGGTATTAGTTCTGTGAGTGGACTGGGTTGTCATATTATATTATTAGTTAGGTCTTGGTGTAGGTTGGGTTGTTATGGTATATTGTGAGTTTGGTCTTGGTATAGGCTGGGTTGCTACATTATATTATTAGTTTGGTCTTGGTGTAGGCTGGGTTGTTATAGCATATTATCAGTTTAGTCTTAGTGTAGGCCGGGTTGTTATAGCATATTGTGAGTTTGGTCTTGGTATAGGCCGGGTTGCTATATTATGTTATTAGTTTGATCTTGGTATAGTCCGGGTTGTTATGATATATTGTGAGTTTGGTCTTGATATAGGCCGGGTTGCTATATTATGTTATTAGTTTGGTTTTGGTGTAGGCCGTGTTGTTATAGTATATTGTGAGTTGGTGTGGGTGTAGGCCGGGTTGCTATATTATGTTATTAGTTGGTCTTGGTGTAGACCGGGTTATTATGTTGGTTATTAGTTAGTCTTGGTGTAGATCGGGTTTGTCATGTTAACACTAGATGTGTGAGGGGGATCCGGGTGGGTCCGGACTATTTAAAAGAGGTTATGTGCTCATAAATTAATGTCATTAAGTGTAATAATAGCGGTCATGAATTATCATGGTTAATAAGCTAAGGGTGGGTCTTGGTACCGAGTAGTCTGTTTAACACTTAGGTGTGGATGGAGGACCCTTGGAGGGTCCGGGTTATGTGATCCAAGAAGGGATTTAGATGTATCTCTATGGTGGTCATTGAAGGTGTCAATGGTTGTTAGGTGAATTGCATGTGGTTGGTAAATATAGAGGAATACTGAGAGTCTGGTTATGGTTATTGATTAATATAACCAGGTGGTAAAGTTGTCCTAGAGGTCTGGGAAAGTCTGGAAAATGGTAAGTAATACTTGGGTATAAGTGATTTGGTTGGGCAGTGAGCCAGATTTAATCTGGGTATTTAGTCAAGGTAGGTGACTTGGGAAGTCTAGGTGACAAGGTGACTTGGGAAGTCTGAGTGACAAGGCGACCCTGAGAAGTCTAGTTATGAGTGAGACTTGGGAAGTCTTAGATGTCAGGGTCAAGGCTAAAGGTGAAGGAGGGAGCTATAATGTTTATTTTCATGTTTTTCCCTGTTTTCCTATATGATGGTACGTGTGGATTCGGGTCGACCGATGATGCCTACCAGTACGTGTGGTTGTACTAACTCTACTCTTGCTATATATTTTTGGTATAGTCTGGTTGCACCGTTGGTGATGTTTCATAGGTACATGACGATGGTGATCTCCAGCAGCTTCTGTCGTTCGATTCCATGACGGAAATTTGTGTCTCTTTTACACGTTCTGTATAAATCTTGTAGTAGCTCTTGTACCTGCTTAGAGTAGATCCTAGAGAGAGTGTTTTTAAAGGTTGTAAAGGTGTTCCGAAAATTCTTTAAGTCGTCTATTTTATGAATATTTTCTGTAAAAGAATTTCTCATGTATAAAAATGGGCTGATTAATGGTTTACTTTAATTTCTGTGAGTTATATGTTGGACGGGTGGTGAGGGTTCGTCTATCTAGGTGGTTAGAGTAGGCGCCCGCACGGCCCAGTAGGTTGGGTCGTGACAGTTTTCAGCAAAAAAATTTACGTTTCTTTTTCCTTTTTCACATTCTCAAAAGGGTGTTTTCGATTTATCAATAATCTCTAACCCCAACCCACGGCTTTTAACTTTTTCTATAGCCTAATACGCTCAGATTTTACAACTATCAACACAATTTCTCTCGTGTCCTCCCCAAAGTTCCAAGAAACAAGAACGCCTAGGGTTCAAGGTTCCTATGGTCAATTTCAAGCGATTCTCAAAATTTTCTCCGTCAAAAGGTACGCAGAACGACCCCTTATTAAAGTACTTTCTAAAAGATATGATTTACAAGCCCTTGAGTATATACTATTATGATGTTTGATTATGAACTTAGGGTTACAAGTATGATTTACTAGCTTTGATGAAAACTCATGATTTCATTATCCGCTGACTTTTATTTACAAATACTAAAGGTTATATGATGAATGATATTTAAAAGGGAGATTGAAAGGTTTTTACTTGTTTTTCTTAATATTCAAAAGTCTTCAAAGTGATTTACGGATTTCAAAAGGTATTGCTATTCTAACAAATTTTATGAATGGAATGGATTCAGATAAAAATTATTGATTTACTATATGAATTTATGAAATAGGCATATTGAATTGTTGACAGACCCTATGGGTCCTATATTAATGAAATGAATGGCTTGCAAGTCTTGGTATGACGATACCAATAATGGATTATGCCCCTATGAAAGTTTTATGCTATTGAATAATGTTTTTAACGATATTGAAATGGTAATAATATGGGCTATAAGAGAATTAGATGGTGATCCGAGAAGGTGTGAGTTGAATGCCTCAACACCCGAAACCTGTGTTTGCCGATGCAGGGATGGCTCGATCCTAAATTGGACGACCTTATTGTTCCCTCTACGAGGATGAAAAATGTTGGCCTTAATGTAAAGTATATCTCAACTCATGCGGCAAACATGGGTTGGGGCTTAGTCGATTGAGTGTTGGTCGGACTCATATACCCCATGGTGAATTATATATGGAAGTCGATGATACCATCTAGTTCAAAAGTAACAGATAGAAAGTTTATTATTTTCTCATAATGAAATTTTTCTACAGATATTTTATTGTTATTGTGTTGGAAGTATTTTAAATGCCTACTTTCAAGATAATGTATATTGTATCTATTTTGACTGTTCTATGTACCACTACATTCCACGTATTGACCATTTTCG
Organism: Jaltomata sinuosa; assembly: GCA_003996215.1. Lineage (NCBI taxonomy): Eukaryota > Viridiplantae > Streptophyta > Magnoliopsida > Solanales > Solanaceae > Jaltomata > Jaltomata sinuosa. Next base: position 497,551 of record QJPP01000389.1, read on the forward strand.
GGTGGCTACATCATTTTATGATGTAGGTTCTCAGGCACCTTCTCGTAGTACTACGCAAATGCTAGATTCTTCAGACAGATCCAGCTTTTGGTTAGCCCTCCATATTTCGGAAGGCACCTTTATTGATAGACCTCTCAGTCTTATATTTTATGGTATTGTCGGGGCCTTGTCCCGGCATCGATATTTTATTCTTATGTTAGAGGCTTCATAGACCTATGTAGATATTTTCTAAATATATTGTTCCCAACATTTGGTAAACTTTTTGGTTATGTTTTAAATGATATTCTCAAATATGGGTCTTTTTTTCTCAACTGCTTTATTGAATATGCTTATGATATTATGCTAAGGGGTCTTCTCGAGCCTTCATTGGTCTGGGTTGCCCATTACGTCCAGGGCCTGGTCTCGGGACGTGACAATTTCTCGGGTTCTATCAAAATAAAAACTAGTTGGGAGGATGCTTTAAAAATCACTTCTTGCTCTGTTTGTTTTAGAAAATCTGTTTTCATTAAGAGCCTGTTTGAAAAGTCATCTTGGTAATTGGATTTGGTGTAATTACACAGTTTGGCATGTTTGGTTGTCCAGGTAATTACTTGGTCAGCAAGTAATTTGGTGTAATTGGCAGAGGGTAATTACACTCTCTAATTTATAGGGAGGAGCTGTGAATTGCTGGTAATTACATGGTGTAAATACAAGCTGATTACTTTCTAATTTTGTCCTTTTATTTCTATTTTTATTTTTTCGTTTTAATTTATTTTTTATTTCTATTATTTTAAATTCTTTTTTATTTTTATTATTCTAATAATTTTAAAAATATTTTTTTTATTTTATATTATTTATATTTCATTTCCTTCTCATCTCCAAACCTTTACTTCTTGTGATTCTATGTAATTGTTCGTATTATCTATTTTATATTTATATTTATCTTTTCATTTAGCATAATTTAGTTAGTATTCTAATTTTTTAATTAAAGTAGAACTCATTGTTGAATACGGTTATATACTTAGGTTTTCCTTTTCTTTTGAATCATATTTAGATATGTTATATTGAAATTTGACATAAGAGTATTATGTTAACTTTTTGGTTTTGAATTTTGAACTTATGTTATATTTCAGTTCGAATTTATTTGTTTTACTAGTATTGACTTGATATTTCACATTGCAAGTCATTCATCTTTTAGTTAGAATTGATAGATCATCTTTTTGTCAAATGTTTTAATAATTTTATGACATTATATTTATAATATTAATCTTTTTGCTAGACATGCATTTCATGATGTTCTTAAATATCATGTACTTTAAGTTTTTATGATTAATTTAATTAAAATATACTAATTTAAAAAATATAAATCAATTATTTTTTTATAATATTATTAGTTAAGAATATATATATATTATATATATATATATATATATATATATATATATATTATATATATATATATATTAAATATTTAATTTAATATTATTTATAAAGGCACTTATTTGTTTAGTATAAATTTTTAGTTTTTGATAATTAACTTTTATTAAATTTTAATATAACCATGTGATTACACTTGTGCAACCAAACAGTACACTTGTAATTACACTGTAATTACATTGTGGCAACCAAAGAGGTTGATGTAATTACTAGGCTGGTAATTACTATCTTAGTAATTACACCAATTCCAATTATCAGGTGGCTTTCCCAAGTAGATTAAACCCCAACCAACATTTGTTAAACTGAACTCTGATGGTAGCTACAGGAATGAGAGATGTGGAAGAGGAGGCATTGTGAGAAATCATGAAGGCCAACTCATCATAGCTTACTCATTAGCACTACAACAAGGCACTAGCAATTGGGCAGAAGCAAAGGTTCTCCTATTTGGCAAGAGATGGTGTGTGGATAATGGATTTCAACATGTTCTGGCATAAAGTGACTCCAAAATACTGATAGATTGCATTAAAGGAAAGAATAGCATACTTTGGGCAATGACGGACGAGGTGCAAGAGCTGAAGACTATAATGGACCAAAGTGGCTACCTGGTGATTCACTATTATAGGGAAATAAACTAGGTTGCTGACGATCTTGCAACTTTGAGCCACAACTTATATATCAATCTATCTGACCTCCCCTCAAGTTAAAGGTTTAATAACTGTGGACAAATGGAGCCTTCCAACTGTGAGAATTTCAAATAGGGAGAGGAAAGATTTTACTTTTGATCCTCCATGACGAGTGTATAAATTTTGTTTGAAAATTTTTAGCCACATAGCTTCTCAAGTATAGGCATTTATCTCATCTCAAATGTAACTAGGTGGAATTAGTCATGTTTCAGTTGACTGGGCAATATGACTCTTTCTATCTCAAATCAGATGTTTTTTTTAAAAATAACTCCCTTTTTATTAATCGAAGAGAGATTAAAGAGATAATATTTATTGGAGAGAGATTAACATTTTAAATGATTAAAGAAAATAAATAAGGATAGTCAAAACACATAATTTCTTAAGGGGCGTGTAAATAAAAAAAAAATGTGACAAATAAAGTAGTCCGGAGGGAGTAATACTCAGGGGTAAGAGAAAGGGAACACATTGGCTCAAAAAATTAGTCCTAACTACCACCAGCACCCAAAAATATATCAATAAATAAACAAAAATGAAACAAAATAACAGGAGGATGATGGGTCATCTAGTGGATCTTGAGATTTCCCACAAGCTGAATTTAGACAATAAATAATGGATTTAGCGCATATATATATAGATAATATAAGATGTTACATTATTAACGAAATTTTGCTCGTTAAAGTTCAAATTACCTTTACACGTTATTCGCAGTACCAAAATGAATTATAGAGCTGCATCTTCAATAGATTCCTCACATTAACATAACTACTAATTGGTATACAGTTTCCTACAAAGAGACATGATCAACAAGTTTACGTCCCTTGGTCTCAATTGGAAATAACAGAACACTAATTGCTGATAAAATTATAACCACTTCAAATAAAATGATTGCAGACATCTGGTGGCAACTTCTAACCAATTGCACTGCAACTATAGGAGAGACCATCCCTGCTATTCTCCCCACAGCACTTGCAACTCCACAACCAGTTGATCTCACTGAAGTTGGATAAATCTGCAGAGAAGAGATCAAAATGAAAAAACTTAAGCCTCCTAACATATATAAAATTCGTCCGAGGGGTCAGTTTGTATCAATCTACTACTTTAGACGAGAATCTACTTTGTTTTGCTAAAACGTCAAAGTAGATGTTTAACATCTTTATACTGACACTCCAAACAAGGCTATGGCAGGAGTAACTTGATCCTCTCACCATATCAAGGATACCTCAGCCACCAAAGAAGAATTGGAAATTGGACTAATCTACATTTATCCCTCATTACAAACCTGAAAACTCAATGTATTTACACATGAAGAAGATCCACTATGATATTATATGTTTATATATAGAAGGGCAAATGGTTCTTAAATTGTGACAGGATTGCTAAACTGATCAGTTTTAGAAACTATATTCAGTTCTCTTTAGAACTCTACGCTAATCCAATCAAATATCTGTTAAATTACATGCAACGGCTACAATAAATAAGGGAGCCAGCCCTAATGTCCTAAAATTTAACTTGGTTTGCAAGTCGATGAGGATAATAGAGAGAGAGGGGGGAGGGGAACGGAGGCATAAAGATACATGTAGTCAACAGTTTAAGATGCCCAATAATGAACATAAATGTTGTTTGCCACTTCAAGCAAATAAAACACAGTTTCAGTGCAAAAAGAAATCTTACAAAGTCAACCTTTTAAAATGTGAAAGGTAGAAGTTCAAAATTCACTGTTCAATTGAATACATGAAAGACAAGGGACCAAAATAAGTTGCCATGTCAAGAAATTGAATGAGTCAGAACGATGAAGCTAAGAATGAAAGAAGAAAGAAGAGCTTCAAGAAGGTAAAGAGTGACACCCACCTCTGGACAATAGACACCAGCAAGGGTGAAGTTCCCTATCACCCAGATACGAGCTCCAAATAGCAATGCTGTTGTTAAGACCTCATTCTGAGGTACAACAAGCGGAAAAAGGAACAGGGACCCCAAGACATACATCAGTGCCATTGAAACTTTTCGACCAACTTTCTCCACTACCAAAGCTGAAATAAGAAGCCCAGGAAGCTCTGAAAGACAGAATAACTTAGATTTACAAATTGTAATTAAGTCAATGGGAGCTGAGAAGAAATAATTCAATCGCAATTTGACACAAGAAAAATGAAAGTAAAAGTACCAGCAAGGCTAGTGATGAATACGTCTCTATAGAGGCTTGTATCATTTTTCATATTCGAAGCAACTGAGAAGCATCTATTTTCTCCAGTGCTAAACTGTGATGTCAGCAATATAATGCCATAATAGGAGAATGAATTTCCGAAATAAACCACCCACATGAGGAGGGTAATTCGTAGTAAATTTGGGGATAAAAGCATCAGGGATGAAGACAATCCTGTCTTAAAATTGAAGATTTTGTTTGCTTTCGGCCCAAGCAATTCCTCATTCAGCTCCGTCACTTGATCAGAAATAAGCATTCCAGGGGGAAGTTTTGTCTGATTGACAACAGCTATTTTCCTTAAAATATCATATGCATCACTTATTCTACCTTCGGCACATAGATATCTAGGAGACTCTACTGTAAAAATGTACAAGAGAAGTGCTGCAAATGATGGTATAGACGATAAAGCCAATAACCACCTCCAACCTAGTCTTGGCATGATAATCTGCAAGAAAGACCAAGCAAGTCGCAATAAGTTTTTCCAATATTTACAAATAAGGTAGATACATACTCTACTTTGTTTTCATTTTTCTCATTAATTACTAACTGTTTGGGAGCGCTACAACTCTCTGTCGACGATAAAAAACTACAGCAAATGATATACAATGAAGTGATAATAATCAAGTAACAGATCTCTTAGTTATAACCTATTAATTTTTTACTGAAGACTACAGTACTACAAAATGTGTGGGAGCAAGTGACCAATCACAGCTTATCTGGTCCATCACCTTCTATGCACTTACAGTCGTCTATGTTCTGGTTGAGCACCTCGAATTCTAGGGCAGGCAGACCAATTTAGGAGAAATGTTCTAGTCTGGGTGAAACTTTTCTCAACCCCATAGTCGTTTCTTTGAATTAGGTTCTGTTTGGGATTTGAGACCTGTCTCTTTTTTTGGGGGCGTATAGACGATAAAGCCAATAACCACGCTTAATTGGTGATAAATAGGTGTTTAGTCCGATTGGGACAACAGAACAGTCTTACGAGAAATTTTTAGAGAACTGGAAATAGAGATAAAAGTAGAAACTGTTATTAGAAAATACTTTAAATAAATCAAAGCTGAAAGAAGTGAAATGATACATTATATATATAAATGTGTGTATGTATCTCATTTGCTTAAGCAAACCCATCAAAAGAATGCAAACAGAAATGGACAAGTTATTGTTTTATATGGACAGTCTTAGCAAGTGCAGATTTCCATTCAGAAGATGCTTATACCTTGGTTCCAATATCTCTTAAATCTTACTTGACCCATGGATATTAGTGGTGAAGTGTCAACGAGGCACCCAAAAGGCACAGCGTCAATTATTCATATTTAAAGAAGATGAAAATTAACAGTGGACAGAAAGCAGACTATTTGTGACAACATTATTCCTTTTTCCTCTGTTCAGCTTCCATTGACTTCCACAGAGTATTAGATGAGTCACAAGATCATCCTATCTTATTAAAAGAGAAATATTTTGTTCTTTCTGCTTTATTCTTTGGGGAAGTGCTATATTCACTTTATTTATTATGCACAAATTAGATCTCATTCACTTATAAATGCATTCCTACATGCATTGGAGAATCGTTACTGACCCATTCCTTATTCTAAAGACATTATCTATACATTAAGGAGTCTTCCACATACAGATGAAAGGCTTCTAGTCATCGTTGAAGTTGTACATAGATATAGACATGGGGGAAAGTAAGAAGATGGATCCTAAGACCTGCTAATCAATCCCAATTGAAGCTCATCTGAGTTGGCGTTAATTATTGAAGGGATCCAGGTGAGAGTAGATAAAAATCGTATATCTTGTTAATATCCTGAGAAGAGGAGAACAATTTCACAATAGATAGGCAGTACATAAGAACAACGTACCAGTTTCTACTTTTTTTTATAAGCTAAATTACACAAGCAAAGGATGTACCATAGCCAATAAAGCCTCAAGTATTGTTCCAATTGTCCAAAAGGTTGAATAGATAACCATCCATATGCCCCTATTTCGAGAAGGCACGAATTCTAGAAACCAAGATCCATATACAGGCCCACCACCCAGACCAGTTCCAACCAGCATACGAAGAATGAGCAGTGAGACATAGTTTGGAGAAAAGGAACTCAGAAATGCACATACGGTTGTCACTATTGCCACAGACAGAAGACTTTTCCTGGTGATGGAAAATAAAAGTGGATAATCATCTTCAATGCACACAACTTAAACCAAAGAACAAATAAGCAAATGCTTCTATCATCTATCTCCAAGAGAGACATAATCATAGTCCAACTATATATCAAATTCATCAACAATAAACAAAAAAAATCTAAGGTATTTGAGAAACTGATCCTAGATAGGAAGGCGTGGAGGATGCGGATTAGGGTAGAAGGTTAGTAGGTAGGGATACGTTCTTGCCAGTAGGGAGGAGTGCTTGGGTTTGTGGTCCGGGTTAGTAGTCGTAGTGCTACGCTGGTAGTGTCTTGCTTTGGAGTTTTGGTGATGTTTTTGTTGCCGGTAGATCGATTGTAGTAGCATTTGGTGGTAGTCTTGTTTCTGTCACATTCTCTTGTTTTGATACTGCCTATTGTTTTTTGTTCTTATATTATGCCCTTTTTCTAGATTGTTTGTGTTTTGAGCCGGGGTTCTATTGGAAACAACCTCTCTACCTCACTTTTGAGGTAGTGGTACGGACTGCGTACACTCTACCCTCCCCAGACCCCACTTTGTGGAAATATACTGCGTATGTTATTATTGTTGAGAAACTGATCAGGTTCAAGTTGACTTGATCTACAGGCTCAACATCAGGGGTGGAGCCTTAGTGAATCTTGGCTCCGCCATTACTCGACTCACAATATGATTATTCACCACTTTCATAATAACCCAATTTGAAAAAGAGAAACTTTTCAATTGAAACATGTATGTAAGGAAAAAAGGCTTGCCTTCTTCCGTAGTTGTCAGCAAGAATTCCCCAAAAGTAAGCTCCAATGAGCATGCCAGCAAAGACAACAGTAGTAATAAGGGATTCTTGGGTAGAAGAAAGAGCCCATTGAGACTTAACAGCAGGTCCAATAAAAGAAAGAATCATAACTTCAACAGCATCCACCATGGATCCAAGACCTGCATAACCCAACACCAAATATTGGAATTTTCCAAAACCCACAGCTGTCAGAGCTTCATCCACTGTGTACACATTTTCATCTTCCTGCTGCTGCTGTGCCATCGAGATATTGGGGTCAATGGATTGAAGCAAATTAAAGGGTAAATTATGGATTTTCTTCATAAATAATCAATGAACTTGCCTCCAGGTGAGCTCAATTAAGTAATCAGGTGGAAGGCTAGGATTTAATGAGCTCAAAAATTCAAATGGCTCAGATTTACTCCCAAACCTCAAGTGGATATAACAACCTTACAACCCACCTACACGGGTTAACTAACTTTGTACTTCCGGGGGTGGCCGTTTGGTTCTTTAATTTAATTTTTTAATATTTTAATTTGATTGTTGGATTTTTAATTATGAAAAAGTGTGCATTGGATATTGAATTGGTTTTTTTTTAATTAAATTTATTTTGATTTGATTTGATTTGATATTTCTAAAACTGATTATTCCGATATGAAATTGATTTTTTTGGATATAAATTGATGGGATGATGGTCCAAAACACACCTGTACTATTACCGAATTTGCTATAACACACTCCAACTTTGCGGAGTCCTATGATCCCCCTGGACATTTTTTTAGTGTATTTTTACGGCCTTTATCTGCTTAGCTGGACAAGAAAGTGAATACACGCACACTGAGCGCGTAGAGGTCAAAAAAAAATTACACAAACCTATCACTATTTGCCACGTAGCAGTCCAACTCTTCTTTTTAAATTAACTTTTTACACTAAACATTGTACCGTTATAATTACCTCTGTTATACTTCTTCCATTGAAGAACTTGGAGTTCTTCATTGGGAAATTGCCATTGCCATTGATTTGAAGAGGTAAACTCTTTTTTTTCTTCAAATATGTTCTCTTTATTCATTTTTAGTTTACTATTATAAATTTAGGGCTTCTAATTTCTTCTTTAAATTTTCTGTTCAAAAATTAGGATTAGCTATGGAAGAGGTAAAATTGGATTTGAATAACATCTGTATAGACATCGAAGATCCAATGTTGAATGCAAAGGTGCGATGCAGTCATGGTATGTTGCTCCCTTTGAAGACTTCTTGGTCCGATAACAATCCGGGTAGAAGATTTTGGTCTTGTCCATATTATGGTTCAAAGAAGTGTAAATTTTTTCGTTGGAGAGATGGTTTAATTGACGAACTATCGAAGTTCATTATTCCAAAGTTAGTGAAGAAACTGAAGGACATGAATGAACAATTGGTTTCAAATGTGAGAAAATGAAGGAGATGAAAGAAATGGATGCTTTCACTGATAGTGAAATTGTAGAGATGGAAGAACAATCTGCATCAATTGTGAAGAAAAAGGAGGAGATGGAAAGAGAATTTTTATTCCATGATTGTGAAAACATCGAGCTATTTCCAAATGCAACAGAGAATCAGATAGAATTGAAGAAGAAAGGGATCAACTACTTTAATGGAATTTTTATGGTCTGCCTCCTGATTTCTGTTGCTTTTTGGATCAAAAGGTTTATGCAGATGGAAAATTTGAAGACTTAATGAACGATTTTCTCTTTTTAATTAGCGCGTGTAAGCACTCTCTAACATTTGACAATTTTTTTTGTCCAGCTAAGCAGATAAAGGTCGTAAAAAATACACTAATAAAATGTCCAGGGGGTCATAGGACCCCCGCAAAGTTGGAGTGTGTTATAACAAATTCGGTCATAGTACAAGTGTGTTTTGGACCATTATCCCTAAATTGATACACAAGTCAACTTTGTCAACCCTTATATGCCATTTTTTCAATTGCCCAAAAGTACTACCTTTTTTTATGTTTAGCACAGACAGACTCAGCTACTACTTATGCATTAATTTTTATTGAATATGTTTGGCCAAAAATGTACTTTTTTTTTCCAGCATCAGCCAATAACAATGTGCATACAACCATATAGCCACACAATAACACATTATCACATTACAAGAAATCCAATAATACTGAGAAGCATGAACGTTCATCATTTGGTGAAAAATCAAATTTAAACCAAATTAAACGAATTTAAAAAATTGATATTTTATTTGAGATGATTTTAAATTTAAAAAACTAATACTATCTAAATTTAATTTTTTTAAATTTCAATTCAATTGTTTTTTATTATGAAAAAGTGTGCATTAAATATCAAATCAATTTTTTTTTATTAAATTCATTTCGATTTGATTGATATTTCTAAAACGATTATTTTGATATGATACTGATTTTTGGGTACAAATTGATACACAAGTCAACTTTGTCAACCCCTATATCCCATTTTTTCAGGAGTGAATTTCACTTTACCCCAGTTAAAATATAATACTCTCTTCACATATTGAATTAGAATGATAATCTCCTTGTGCAATATTTTTCAGTGAATTTTTTTTTTTTAATTAATTTTTTTTTAAAACTAAAATAAGATAATTAACCCTCCAATTCTTAAAAAACACTGAGATAATTACTCACTCAATGAGATACTTACCAAATATTCAAATTATTCAGGAAAAAAAAGTACTAATGAAAAATAAATCTAACCTTCAAAATTCAGTGTTTAGCATCAAAAAAATCCCCTGAAATTCAAAGTTTTCTAAGGATTGGAGGCTAATTTTCTTATTTTAGTTTTAGAAAAAATATATTTAATCAAAAAAAGAAAATTTTCACCGAAAAATATTGCGTAAGGAAGTTATCATTCCCATTTAATATGTGGAGGAGATATTATTTCTCAACCTTTAAATATTAGGAGTAAAGTGAAATTCACTCTAAAAATGAATGCATAAGTAATAGCTGAATCTGCCTCTGCTAAACACTAAAAAAAAAAAAAAAAGTACTAGTACTTTCTGTTTTTTTGTCCAGCATCAACCAACAACAATGTGCATACAACCACATTATCACATTACAAGCTAAGAAGAAGGAGCATTCATCATTTGGTGAAAAATCAAATCAAACGAATTTTAAAAAATAATATTTTATTTGGATTAATTTTAAATTTAAAAACTAATTATCACGCTTCGAGCCTACCCCTGGATGTAACACGGGATCCGAGATCACAAGTGATCTCAAGCTAACCCTTTGGCATTAGCATGACTTAAAAACTAAACATAAACATAAGGGCGGAAGCTTAACTGAAGTAATGAGCAACTTAATCTGATATATAAATATAATTCTAAGAATGACAATCTGAATTAAGCTGAATATTTGTATCTATGACTGAAAGTCTCTACTACTGATGAGTTGCTGGGACACACCCCTAGCTAACTCTAAATACGAAAAATTGAATGAAAGAACTAAAATACTAAAATAAAGTTAAACTTCAAGTCCTCGAATGAGGAGAACTCACCAAGATGGTTGGATGTACTGCTGATCTACTAGTCGCGAGTCTGAAAGCGGGCTACAAAATCTACATCATAATAGAATGCAGTACAAAGAGGTGTGCGATCAGTGCTATGGAATGTATTGAGTATGTGATATATGCATATGTCATGATAAAGTATACTTGAAAGCATGCTTAAAACTGAGATCATGCATAATTTATGGTAAAACATGCTTAAAATATACTTGAAGCTAAAATCATGTAAAAATAGTAAAATCTGAAATATAATGACTCAATGCAATATCATAAGCTGAAAACATATTTAGAATCATAAGTCATAGTAGTAAGCCTGAAATCTGAAGGCAAAGAGTCAAATACATTTAAAAGCTTAAAATTATTTCTGTGGGAGGTTCTATAATCGACATAGACCATGTGAGCTACATGGAATGCGATGTATCCATCCCATCGAGAGGACCTAATATACCTTGTCAGGGTATAAAGGCATGACTGGCGTGATCACTAGTTCTGATGCCCAATTGAGGGGCTAAATAAACCTACAGGGACACGTAGTTCTGGGACTTAGGGTACTCTCACCCTATCCAACTCCGTGCTAAATACTACTCCTAAAACATACTATATCTCATATATATACTAGGGCATAACTGATGACAAAACTGTTCATAACTCATAGACATATCTGATGTCAAATTCTGTTCGAAAGGCATAAGGACATATCTGATGTCAAACCTGTTCGAAAATGCATATGGACATATCTGATGTCGTGATTTCATAAATTCATAAGTCTTAAAATCATAGCATGGCCATAGTTCAAATTATACTTTTTTCTAAAATTCATCGTTTGAAGAACTAGGCATGCAATTTCATAATTAACTTGAGGTCATATTATCTAAACATGTAAATTCTGCTTGAAACATGCAATAGGGTGAAATCATGCTAGAAATCATTCTCAATACACGGGCTTTTGAAAACACTTGAAGAATCTCATATAAATCATGGGTAAATGATTAGAAACCATAAATTGATGCTATTAAACTGAATTCATAAAAAAATCACAAATTGGGTAATAACCCTAATTTTATAACTTTCATAAATCAAAGTAAAACTTGAGGTTTTGGGCATAAGGTGAAAAAAATCCCTTATTGAATACCCACATACCTGAATTTGAAGCTTTCATAACTAGAACTTGAAGATGGAGGCTTGGAGATGAAACCCTAGGCCTTGGAGCTTAAGAGAAGAATCTCTTTCTTTCTTCTTGAGGTTAGATTGAAGGAATGAGGAGAAATCTAACTAAGTATCAATAAAAACCCTCTAAATATGCCTAAAATGGCTTAGTATAGGAGTTAAAAAGTGCGAGAAATGACTAATTTACCCCCAATAAATGAATTAGAAAAATTGAGGTTCCACTGATGGATTAGCTGGTCGTGAAATGGGTTGACTGGTCGTCAACCCACTCGTGGAATTCAGAGGTTTTGGTACCTCTATGAAGGTGATTCCACGGGTTACAGGACGGACCATTGTTTGAGATGATGACCCGTCAAGTCACTTGTGGAAACTAGGGAAGAAAGGCTGAAATTTGATAAACTATCGATTACTCTACGGAACGTGATTTTGATCTACGAGTCGTGGACCAACCAGTAGTTTTGATGATGAAAATTTTAAGGTTCAAGTCTGTTTTCACAAGTCACAGTATGAATCGTGATTCTGTTCTACGGGTTATCATCCCGTTCGTGGAAACTGACAATGCTGTAGTAAAATACCCATAACTTTTTACTCCAGACTCGGATTAATGCTTGATTGATGGCTTTGGAAAGAAAATTAAAAATTATTTAATTTGGTAGGTACTAGGTCACCTAACTCTTTATATTCTAGGAGTAATGACCGTTTGAAGCTGACCCTAATTTAGTCTTACATGAAAACTCATTTGATTGGGGTGCTTTCAACTTAACTTGATGATAGAAGTTTCTTATGAACATGATTCGCATCCAAAGCATCCACCATACTAGGAAAATAATTATGACACTCATGAAAGAGGTTCGGATGTTATCTTAAAAATTTTGGGGTGTTACACTAATAATATTTAGTTTGATTTTAATTTTATTAAAAAGAATCGAGAAAATAACCTCATGAGGTTGATTTTTTTATATCGATTTGACTTTTTGTTAGTAATGTGTCCATTACTCGTGGTTTATAACCACATCAATCTAAAGATATCATTTTCTAAAATAATATTGAGTAAGTTTTGTTTGAGGTATTATTTGTACTAATTCATGTGAAGACGATAATTATTTTATATTATCTTTGACTAGAGAAACACTTGAATATTTTATTTTGTTTTGCACTCGTCATGAGATTGACGAAGATGTGAGTGAATTTTTTTATTTTTCTTTCTAAAGATGAATTTAATAATTTTTCTAAGGAGAGAAGTAATGGATCAGTATGGGTTATATTACGATGAATTTATTAAAGGAATTAAATATTTAAAATTGAGAGTGAATCATTTGAGCTTGCTACGTGTTCTTATGTTAAAATTAAGAGCAAATTTATACAAAAGTATAATGGTAGGTGCATAATTAGTGAATACTCAAATGAAGGGTATATATTTGTTCCTTTTCATTTTTTTTATTTGGGGGGGAGGGGAGGGTGGGGGAGGGGGTTAGTGTGTGAAAAATATAATAGTAATATAAGAAATAAGCAGTATAAATATTTCTCATTATAACAAATGAAAGTGATGACATGTTAATATGAGTGATGATTAGAGTTAGTTAAAATATTAGCTAGAAAGGTATTTCTGTAATTTCTCTTTATAAGTCATTAGTTTAATAAGTTAGTTAATCAGTTAGTTGACTAGCCAATTAAGCAGCCACTTAGTAAGCTGTCAAGTGTGAGCTAGATATATAAATATCTTCATTAAAGAATGAATAATACACAATATAGAGAAATGAATTTTCTCCTCCTCCTCCTCCTCCTCCTCTTCTTCCTCTTCTTCCTCCTCTTCTTCCTCTTCCTCCTCTTCTTCCTCCTCTTCTTCCTCTTCTTCCTCTTCTTCCTCTTCCTCTTCCTCTTCCTCTTCTTCTTCTTCCTCTTCCTCTTCTTCCTTTTCCTCCTCTTCTTCTTCTTCTTCCTCTTTCTCTTCCTCTTCTTCCTCTTCCTCTTCCTCTTCTTCCTCCTCCTCTTCCTCTTCTTCTTCCTCTTCTTCTTCTTCCTCCTCTTCCTCCTCCTCTTCCTCTTCTTCTTCCTCTTCTTCTTCTTCCTCCTCTTCCTCTTCCTCTTCCTCTTCCTCTTCTTCTTCTTCTTCTTCTTCCTCTTCTTCTTCCTCTTCTTCTTCTTCTTCCTCTTCCTCCTCTTCCTCTTCCTCTTCCTTTTCTTCTTCTTCTTCTTCTTCCTCTTCCTCCTCTTCTTCTTCTTCTTCCTCTTCTTCTTCTTCCTCTTCCTGTTCTTCTTCTTCCTCTTCCTCCTCTTCTTCTTCTTCTTCTTCTTCTTCTTCTTCCTCTTCTTCTTCCTCTAATTCTCACAAAAACTATATGGTATCAGAGCTAGCAAGTAAGTAATACATTAATTGATTTTAAAAATTTCGCAAATTGATTACTTTCTAATCAAAGTAGAAAAATTAGGAGTAGTTATCGATAGATCCAAACACAACAGCTAACAACTCGACAAACTCTCAACCTCAAAATATTAAAAATATTGGTGATTCTTCATCGGTTGGAATAGATCATAATCACCCTTTATAAGAGCATGCATCTGAAATAAGTGTAATTTAAATAATATTCTTACTAGTCTAGACGACTTTGACTTGTTGCAAATGAACATATAAGATCCTTATAAAATGCCTACTTTTGATGAATATAAATATTTCTCAACTGTTATTATTGACTATTCTAGAATGTCTTGCCTGTTTTTGTTAAGAATGAAGTCTGATGTCTGTACTATTTTGAAGAGAAAAAAATCTTACATAAGAACACAATTTAATAAAAAATTTATAACTGTGAGAAGTGATAATGAAACTGAATCTGTTAACTTAAACTGTAATGAATTGTTTAAAGCTTTAGGGATAATACATCAAACCTCATGTGCTTATACACCTTAATAAAATGGGATAGTAGAGAAAAATATAGACATATTTTAGAAATAATAAGAGCTATCAGATTTCAAGTAAACATTCTTTTAAAGTTCTAGAGTTTGTGTGTTCAAGCAGCATTGTATATAATTAACAGGTTGTCAAGTAGTGTAATTAGAAACAAGTCTCCATTTGAAAAAACTTCATAATAAGAAATCTTCTCTACATCATTTAAGATTCTTTGGTTATTTATGCTTTGCAAAAATAGTGCATGAATTAGACAAACCGAAATCTAGATCTATTGTTTGTGCTCAAGTGATATGCAAAAACTCAAAATAGATATAATTATATGATCTAATTAGCAATATTTGCTTTGTAAAAAGAGATGTAATTTTCAAAGAAGGTGTACTTTTATTTAAGTTATAACTCAAACAAATTATTTTAATTTTTAATTACACTGGCACAAATCATTTATCTGACTACCTGAAAATAACTCAAGGCAGTATCATTGAGCAAGTCATATATCAACCTATGCAAGATAACATAATATCACATGTACTAAGAGTAGAGCTTAATCTAGTAGAATCTGCAGTTTTATAATCAAATAATGAGCAAGAACAAGCTCAAGTGACACAAATAATTCAAGCACCAGCTAAAAAATTAAGAAGAGGAACTAAGTCACCTTTGTGGATGAAAGATTTTATCTCCATGAATATTTATGAAGAATCATACAGCCTTGATAAGTATCTATCACATGAGAAGATTGCACCAGCTTATCAAGTATAGAAGCAATGAATGCAGAGATTAAAGACTTGCATAAAAATTACACATGAGATGTGATTAGTTTTTCAGAGAAAAAGACACCTATAAGGTGTAAGTGAATATTCAAAGTCAAGTACAAGATCACTGAAGATATTAAGAGATTTGAAGCAATATCAATGGCAAAAGAGTACAGTCAAAAAGAAGAGATAGATTACCAAGAGAATTTTTGTTCTGTAGTCAAAATAAAAATAATCAAAATTGTTTTAGCTATTGCTTCACAAAATCATTGACACATACATCAAATGAATGTGTTCAACGCATTCCTTCAAGAAAATTACATAATGAAACCTATGTGGAGTTACCTTAGGAATTTATGAGCTGGGGGGAATAAGGTATGTAGACTCATCAAATCCTTTCATGAATTGAAACAAGCATCAAGACGGTGGAATGCAAAACTTTCTGAGGCGCTGATAAGCTTTCAATTTAAGCAAAGTGAACATGATCACTCTCTATACATCAAACAAACACCAACAAGGTCTACATTTGTACTCATTTATGTGAATGATATGTTGATTACAGAAAGTAGCCTACAATTCATTGAAGAAATAAACATGAAGCTGAATCAGACCTTCAAAATAATAAATTTGGGTGAGCTGAAATATTTCCTATACATTGAATTTGCTAGATCAAAGCAACAAATACTAATGCATTAAAAAAATATGCATTGAAACTTATCTCAGAAGCAGATTTAAGAGATGCAAAATCCGCGATAACTCATATTGACAACAACTACATGTTGATTACAAAGCAGTATGACGACTATGTCAACTCAAAAATCACAAAAAATGATCCTCAAGTTGATCAAGGAGCTTACCAGAGATTAATAGGAATGTTACTTTGCTTGATCATGATAAGACCTGACATTTCATTTGAAATACAAAATCCTTAGTTAGTTTCTTCAATAATCTAAGAAAGACACACATGGAAGCAACACTAAGAATTGTCAGATACATAAAATATCAACCTGGCCAAAGAGTTTTATATTTCAACACACAAGAGAATACAATCACAAATTTCTGTGAGGTTGATTGTCATGACTCAACTACCGGGCCGTGCGGGCACCTACTCTATTCCACCTAAATAGGAGAACCCTTACCACCCGAACCAACAAAAAATGCGAAAAAAGAAGTAAAACCATAAAATAAACCATTTTGAAATACAAGAAACATCCTTTACAATATTTAAAGAATAAACCATTACACTTCAAAAACTGCCCTCCCTAGAACCTAGTCTAAGCCGATACAAGAGCTACTACAAGAGTGATACTAAGATAAAAAAAATACAACTCCCACCATAGAATCAAGAAGTAGGAGCTGCTGGAGATTCCCATCATCGTGTACCTATGAAACATCACCAATCGTGCAAATAGATTATACCCAAAAAGGTATAGCAAGAGTAGAATCAGTACAAACACACATACTAGTAGGCATCATCGGTTGACCCAAATCCACTCATATCATCATATAAGAAATCAAGGGAATGCACAATTAATTACAATACTCAACCCTTCAACATTCACCTGTCAACCCAAGCCTGCCTATCCCCTATAATTCCCAAGTCACCTTGACACCTAGACTTCCCAAGTCACACTTATCATCTAGACTTTCCAAATCACACTTCTCACCTAGACTTCCCAAGTAACACTTGTCACCTAAACTTATCAAGTCACACTTGTCACCTAGACTTCCCAAGTCACACTTCTCACCTAGACTTCCCAAGTTACACTTATCACCTAAATTTTCTAAGTCACCTTAACCATTACCAACATCTATGTCCATACTCGGACTACCATTTCCTTACCCAAGTCAACCACTATGACTCAACAACTCAGAGTAAACTCAACTACTTAGTGACGTAGACTGCACCTATCGTACCGACACTTACTAGTACAAATCGTCTCAATGACCCCCAGGGCCATACTCGACAAGTAATCACAACAAACATTATAACCAGACCCCAAG
Organism: Jaltomata sinuosa; assembly: GCA_003996215.1. Taxonomy (NCBI): domain Eukaryota; kingdom Viridiplantae; phylum Streptophyta; class Magnoliopsida; order Solanales; family Solanaceae; genus Jaltomata; species Jaltomata sinuosa. The sequence continues at coordinate 515,124 of QJPP01000389.1, forward strand.
TCTCCTCCTTAGCTTATCAACCACACGTAAAAAGTCTAACAGATATTGACGATTCTCAGTGACAATAAACACATATCCTTTTTACATAACCCAGACCAAACAGGGATCCCTAGAACATCATCTATGCCAATAATATGTGACCCCGGTTCACAAAAGAACCACCTTGTCACTTAAGCACACTAACCCAACCCTTCAAGGACCAACTATACGCCAAATAATACCTCTCGGCCCTCTCAGGAACCCAACAGGTGAAGAATAATAAGTAACAATTAGACTCGTAACAATATAATTCCAGACTCTCAGTCTTCCTTTTAAACTTATCAACCACATGAGACAGGTTCAACAATCAATTCAACAACAATAATAAACATCACATTTATCCTTTTTCATTACCCGGACCAATCAAGGATCCCTAGACCAACACCTAAGTGTTAACATGGGATGCCCGGTCCACCCCAAGACCAACCTCATATACAAATATGATTACCCTGCCTCTCATGGGCCATATGCAACAATCACATTTTAACAATATACAATCCAGTCCACTCATGGAATCATCGAAAGGATACAATAATGCAAATAACATAACATGTACCAGGCATGGTACCAGAGCCAACCATTATGAATTTTCATACTAGGCGTGGTACCCAAGCCAACCGTTAGTATACCCGTACCAGGCGTGGTACCCGAGCCAACCATTAGTATACCCGTACTAGGCGTGGTACCCGAGCCAACCGTTAGTATACCCATACCAGGCGTGGTACTCGAGCCAAATGAATGTCACATCAAGTCCAATCAATCACAACCAATGAACAACATACTTGTAAAACCAACAAGCAAACAAAATAAGTTCATTTCACAAGACTGATTATCGGACATTTAGACATTCATAATTATTCCCTAAGCATGCAACTCATACAATACTTAAGTAACAGCACACAAACATACAATGCATATGAAAATACAACATTCTTGGACCCCTTAACACATGAAAACATACAATGCATTCGAAGACTAAGCCCAATTCACCCCTTAACACATGCTAGTAGATACACCCATTCTTGGACCTCCTCCTAGGATCGAAATACAACAAGGGGAGAGACCTCCCTAACATTGGTAATTCGACCATTTACGATATTCCAGTTTCTTTATAACATTTCATAGAATTCCCTCTTTAACCTGTGGTTTAATTACCCAAGTTTCCTGATTCCCCAAACCTTCCCGACACCCTAGTCCTTAGATTTTATCTTCACGCAAACCAATTAATTATAACAACCCAAAATGTCACAACACACTATCACCACTAAAGCAGTTCTAGATTAACTAATTCAATCACAACAATTCTCCTTCAGACTCCGTGCCCGAAGGCCTAAACATGGATTCTCCTTTTCAATCTATTCAATGATATGAAAAAGAAGCGAGTCAATCTACTCAATAAAGAAAACCTAGCCTACCTGGATGCCAAGCAGCTGCACCATGCAATTTCTGGCTCCGTGAAGGTTCTCTCTGATGATTGGCAGGCTCGAATTCGTGGTTTTGCATCCTCTTAGCCAGAATCTCCCTTCCTATGGCTCCCAAGCCTTGGAGCAGCCTAGGAGGGTTCTTGGAGTAACCCTAGTCTATTTTGGGGCTGAATGGGAGAGAATGAAATTATAAAATCTATTTTTGAGTTTTCTGATCCCGTTGCTCCGCTATAGCAGTCCACGCTCCGCTATAGTGGTACCTCCATAGTGAAACCATCCGCTATAGTGGTGTTGACCAATGTTGACTTCTGCTATAGCGGTAATTTCTCCGCTATAACGATGGTCGCTACAGCAATGTGTCAACCGCCAGGGATAGAAAGTCGTAAAGTCCCCCAAATTGATCTATTTTATAACACACTCTTTTTCCTGATAATGTGGAATAACCCTATCATGTAAATCTCGATACCGAGAGTTTTACTTATCCGAATTCAATTCCGAAAAGTCTTCCGAACTCCTTTATGTCTTAGCTAAATAGAAAACTTACTCAAAACAGGACACATTACCCAATTCTTACCCAGATTGCCCTAGACCATATCTCTCTCTAAAATTGACCGAGACTAGCCTAGCCCAGAATTTTCAACTTCCAAATCTGGAAGTTTTCTAACTCGAAACTTGGCACAAAAAGCCTACCTGTAATGACGAACCCGATCGTTATAATAGATACCAATTTACCCATTGTTCGTCCCTAAATGATCTCTAAGGCAGAAAGAGAAGAAGGAGCCCGCCCCCCTGAACCTTAACGCTCTACCTTGACATCGTAAATATGACCATACACAAACCACCAAAACTTTCCAATCCCTTGGTGTACCCAAATTAATCAAAATTCAACTCACTCCCGCTCTATCAAGGAATTCCTTCCTTCGAGCTGCACAAGGCTAACTAGATTACCCTTCTCCGAGGGCCCGAGAAATCTGGGGCCTTATCGAAACACCGGAGCGAAAGAAACTCAACTACAACAACAACAACAACATACCCAGTGTATTCCCACAGCGTGGGGTTTGGGGAGGGTAGAGTGTACGCAGTCCGTACCGCTACCTCAGAGGTGAGGTAGAGAGGCTGTTTTCGATAGACCCCCGGCTCAAGACAAAACAGTCTAAAAATAGGCTAAAAAGGACGTAATAAAGATACAGGATAAAAATACATGAAAAAACTACAAGAGACGATAGGAAGTAATATGTAGTAACAAACAACAGACAGAAACAGAGCACTGCCACGAAATACTACCACGAGGAATCCAAGAACAAGAAACTATAAGCGTAGCACTACGATTACTAGTCGGGATAATAAGGAAAAACACTCCTACCTACTAGCCTACACACACTTCTACCTACTACTCTTCTACCCTAATCCGCGTCCTCCACACCTTCCTATCTAGGGTCATGTCCTCGGTAAGCTGCAACTGCGCCATGTCCTGTCGAATCACCTCTCCCCAATACTTTTTGGTCTACCTCGTCCTCTCCTGTAACCATCCATAGCCAACCTCTCACACCTCCGCACTGGAGCATCCGTGCCTCTCCTCCTCACATGTCCGAACCATCTCAACCTCGCTTCCCGCATCTTATCTTCCACCGACGCCACACCCACCTGATCTCGGATATCCTCATTCCTAATCCTATCTCTCCTAGTAAACCCGCACATCCATCGCAACATCCTCATCTCCGCCACCTTCATCTTTTGAATATGGGAGTTCTTTACTGGCCAACACTCTACTCCATACAACAAAGTTGGTCGGACCACCACTCTGTAGAATTTGCCTTTAAGTTTAGTAGGCACCTTCTTATCACACAAGACTCCAGATGCGAGCCTCCATTTCATCCACCCAACACCAATACGATGAGTGACATCCTCATCAATCTCTCCATTTTCCTGAATAATAGACCCAAGATACTTGAAACTCCCTTTATTTGGATGACCTGTGTATCCAGCTTCACTTCTACGTCATCATCCTGAGTTGCCTCACTGAACTTGCACTCCATATATTCAGTCTTGGTCCTGCTCAACCTAAACCCCTTAGACTCGAGGGTCTGTCTCCAAACCTCCAACTTAGCATTAACTCCTCCGCGAGTCTCATCCACCAAAACTACATCATCCGCAAATAACATACAACATGGCACCTCACCTTGTATTTGCCGCGTCAATACATCCATTACCAAGGCAAATAGAAAAGGGCTAAGGGTCGATCCCTGGTGCAACCCCATTAACACGGGAAAGTGCTCCGAATCTCCTCCCTCAGTTCTAACGCGAATCTTGGCCCCCTCATACATGTCCTTAACTGATCTGGTGTACACCACGGGTACACGTCGAGCCTCCAAGCACCCTCCAAAGGACCTCCCTAGGGACTTTATCATACGCCTTTTCTAGATCGATGAACACCATGTGCAAGTCCTTCTTCCTTTCCCTGTACTACTCCACCAATCTTCTAAGGAGATGAATAGCTTCTGTAGTCGAGCGTCCTGGCATAAAGCCGAACTGGTTCTCAGAAATAGGCACGATCTGTCTCAACCTCAACTCCACCACCCTCTCCCAGACCTTCATAGTGTGGCTTAGCAATTTGATACCCCTATAGTTGTTGCAACTCTGAATATCACCCTTGTTCTTGTACAAAGGAATCATCGTGCTCCATCTCCAAGCTTCAGGCATCTTTGCCGTTCTGAAAATACCATCAAACAACTCGGTTAGCCACTTCACATCTGTCTCACCCGAGCTCTTCCAAAAATCAACGAGAATCTCATCTGGCCCCGTCGCCCTACCCCTACGCATCTTACAAATCGCAACCTTAACCTCTTCAACCTTTATACGGCTACAATAATCATAGTCACGACGCCTCTCTGAGTGTGCCAAATCTCCCAGCACAAAGCTTTTGTCCCCCTCTTCATTCAAGAGTCCATGGAAGTAAGACTGCCATCTCCTTCTAATGAGTACCTCATCTACTAGTATTTTTCCATCTTCGTCCTTGATGCACTTCACTTGGTCAAGGTCCTGAGTCCTCCTCTCTCTAGCCTTTGCTAACCTGTATAACTTCTTATCCCCACCTTTATCCTCTAAAGCCGCGTATACGCTTTCAAAGGCTGCCGTTTTAGCTGCCGTTACCGCTAACTTAGCCTCCTTCCTAGCTATCTTATACGCCTCCCTATTCCTTCGCTTCTCCTCCTCATCCTTACTCTCTACCAACTTCGCATATGCCCCCTTTTTAGCCTCCACCTTTCCTTTTACTTCTCCATTCCACCACCATTCCCCTCGATGCTTGCCAGAACGACCTCTCGAGACGCCCAACACCTCTCTAGTTGTCTCCCTTATGCAACTAGCAGTCGTATCCCACATATTATCCACATCCCCACTACTCCCCCAAGCCCCCCTAGTCATCAACTTCTCCCCTATTTCCAGTGCACTGGCCATAGTCAGGCTACCCCATTTAATCCTAGGCCGGTCATCCACAATCCGCTTCTTTTTCTCTTTCTTGATCTCTAAATCCATCACTAAGAGTCTATGTTGGGTCGAAAGATTCTCACTTGGGATAACCTTACGGTCTATACAAAGACCTCTATCACCCGTCCTAAGGAGCAAAAAGTCTATCTGAGTCTTGGCCACCGAACTACGGAAGGTAACCAAGTGCTCCTCCTTCTTCGGGAAACTAGAGTTAGCTACTCTCAACCCAAAGGCTCTAGCGAAAGAAACTCAACTAACGAATAAAAATAATTTTTCCACGCCAAGGGGATTAGATCCCACCATGGCGACCCCTTTCCCGCTATACCCGGAGTTCTCCTAACCCGAACTCCATTTCGTAAGCTTCCTACGGGGTACTATGCCCCTCACATATCATAATATCACCTTACTCCTATCAACACTATGCCCCGAGACATCACGTATCTCTGAACCACACAACAACAAAAATTCCATTGGAACCCATCCTAGCTTGAGATTTTTGTCAACTTTCGTCTTAGGGGGAATTCTACCCGGGCACTTACACCCTAACTAATGATATAGCGAGCACACCCTCATCACCCAATGAGCAGTGACACCAGGTATTATCATGACCGACCAGAGGGATAACAATGTTAAAGAATCTATTTAATAACCCCACTCCCTCAACCAACCCTACCACTAAGTATCATCAATAACAAACCAGCCACTAATCACCCTCATAACATAAGCCTATGAGCAGTGTCCAACACTATTCAGTCAATTACTAGTCATTTGCCAAATCCTACATGGGTGACTATTCCCACCAATGGTCAATCATAATTCTACCAATACCCCAGGCTATCATATCCACCCCCTTCCTTTTATTCCGCATGGATGCTAAATAAATCATGCAATAGCTCGCCGCTCAATTAGCGATCTAAAATGACCTAGTAATGAAAGCAAGACAGGGAAAAATAGGACAGGCATTTTGTCCTGCCCCTCTCGCTATAGCGATCGTCACTCTGCTACAGCAGTACCATCGTAGCGGGAAAATTTCTGCTATAGCGAGATCAGCGTAGCGATACCGTTCTGCTATGGCGGTCCCGATGGTAACAACCCAGAAATTTTTACCATTTTCTGCAAAAAAAATTCCTCATTCCCCTTTCATGTTTTCACATTAACATATGAAATCACGTTATGGTCTTAAAACATAACCTCAAGACTAACCTCAACTATGCATAGTTGAAAAATTAGCACCACATTTTCATAAAATAAGTTATGAAATGCATCAGAACTGCGTACAATAACACATTCCCATTATCGTACACTACTAGTCCCCCTTTTTCCTTTCTATGGTTCTCAACCAATCCTGACTGTCCCAAAATCAAAGCTTCCCCACAGTCATCAATCTTTTTTTCTCCCTTACCATCTCTACCAACGGTAAGTCTATACCCGAAAGTAATAAAAATCATTCCAATTAAGGCATACCGCAATTTATCACTAAAGCAAATCACAAACTTTAAAGCCGAAATAAATTTCCTTAAGTCACAATCATGAGTTACCATAAAAATTTCCTTATCGCAATTCCCGCTATCAAGCAATAATAGCTCTTTTCCCCATGGTTCCCAAACAATTCTAACTGTTTTGAAACTGGAGTTTTCCTACAGTCATAAGCCTTGTTCCTTACCATTTTTACCAATGGAAAGTCCATTTTTGAATTGTAATACCACTTTACTGATCCATTCAAGTACACATAGAAAGTAATTACCAATCAAAACACACAAATTCAAGTTATGACTCCTCCCGGACCAAAATATTTACCACAAGCAAGCTCACCCCACACGACTGCAGTCATACAAGTAATATAATACACATAGTTTCAAGTTTCAAGCCACAGCACAATCAAATAATTGCACACCACATATTCGCAGTCATTCAAACAACCTGAATACACATAAACACAATCTCAAGTCTCAAGCTTCAACCCTCGATCAAATCAGTTCCATTACCCTTTATTCGCTACATAGATGATCGTTAGCTGATTCATCCATCCTTTACATAGCCTCCTAGGCCAGATACCAATTGGAGCCTTCCCGGTTCTAATTTTTCCTTGCTTGTCTTATCGCAACTGGAGTCCAATGACATCCTTTACTTCGTTCAGATACCAATTAGAATCGAGAGATACCAATTGGACTCAACCCATACAACCAAGTGAATGAACCACACGAAAAGGAATGAAAGAAGAGGGATATTTCCTAGAATGCTTCATAGCTTCCCAAAGATTAGATGTGGACGTCAACACACCAATCCGCGGAACTCAATTCGACATTTTACTCTTGTACTAGGAGACCGGTAACCTGGGCTATGATACCATTTGTCATGACCCAATTATTGAGTCGTGCGGACACCTACTCTATTCCACCTAGATAGGAGAACCCTTACCACCCGAACCAACAGAAAATGCAGAAAAAAAAGTAAGATCATGAAATAAACCTTTTTGAAATACAAGAGTCATCATTTACAATATTTAAGGAATAAACCATTAAAATTTGAAAATATCCCTCCATAGAACCTAGTCTAAGCCAATACAAGAGCTACTACAAGAGTGATACTAAGATAAAAGAAGACACAACTCCCACCATAGAAGCAAGAAGTAGGAGCTACTGGAGATTCCCATCATCGTGTACCTATGAAATATCACCAACCCTGCAACCAGACTATACCCAAAAAAGTATAGCAAGAGTAGAATCAGTACAAACACACGTACTGGTAGGCATCATCGGTCGACCTAAATCCACTCATACCATAATATAAGAAATCAAGGGAATGCACAATTAATTACAATACTCAACCCTTTAACATTCACTGTACCAAAACCCAATGTCAACCCAAGCCTTCCTATCCCCTAGACTTCCCAAGTCACCTTGACACCTAGACCTCCCAAGTCACACTTATCATCTAGACTTCCCAAGTCACACTTCTCATCTAGACTTTTCAAGTCACACTTGTCACCTAGACTTTCCAAGTCACACTTGTCACCTAGACTTCCCAAGTCACACTTGTCATCTAGACTTCTCAAGTCACACTTGTCACCTAGACTTCTCAAGTCACATTTCTCACCTATACTTCCCAAGTCACACTTGTCACCTATACTTCCTAAGTCACACTAACCCTTAGACTTTTCTAGTCACCTTAATCATTGCCAACATCTATGTTCATACTCGGACTACCATTTCCTTACCCAAGTCAACCACTATGACTCAACAACCAGGAGTAAACCCCACTACTTAGTACGTTGACCGCACCTGTCGTACCGATACTTACTCGTACAAACCGTTACAGTGAACCCTAGGGCCATACTCGATAAGTAACCACAACCAACATTATAACCAGACCCCAAGTCTCCTCCTTAGCTTATCAACCACACGTAACAAGTCTAACAGATATTGACGATTCTCAGTGACAATAAACACATATCTTTTTTACATAACCCGGACCAAACAGGGATCCCTAGGACATCATCTATGCCAATAATATGTGACCCCGGTTCACAAAAGAACCACCTTGTCACTTAAGCACACTAACTCAACCCTTCAAGGACCAACTATACGCCAAATAATAATAACTCTCTGCCCTCTCAGGAACCCAACAGGTGAAGAACAATAAGTAACAATTAGACTCGTAACAATATAATTCCAGACTCTCAGTCTTCCTTTTAAACTTATCAACCACATGAGACAGGTTCAACAATCAATTCAACAACAATAATAAACATGACATTTACCCTTTTTCATTACCCGGACCAATCAAGGATCCCTAGACAAACACCTAAGTGTTAACATGGGATGCCCGGTCCACCCCAAGACCAACCTCATATACAAATATGATTACCCTGCCTCTCATGGGCCATATGCAACAATCACATTTAACAATATACAATCCAGTCCACTCATGGAATCATCGAAAGAATACAATAATGCAAATAACATAACATGTACCAGGCATGGTACCAGAGCTAACCATTATGAATTCTCGTACCATGCGTGGTACTTGAGCCAACTGTTAGTATACCTGTACCAGGCATGGTACCCGAGCCAACCGTTAGTATACCTGTATTAGGCGTGGTACCCGAGCCAACCGAATATCACATCAAGTCCAATCAATCACAACCAATGAACAACATACTTGTAAAACCAACAAGCAAACAAAACAAGTTCATTTCACAAGACTGATTATCGGACATCTAGACATTCATAACTATTCCCTAAGTATGCAACTCATACAATACTTAAGTAACAACACACAAACATACAATGCATATGAAAATCAATAACTATCACCTACCCCCATTCCGGGTACATAAACTCAACCTTAAATCCCGTCCGAAGACTAAGCCCAATTCACCCGTTAACACATGCTAGTAGATACACCTATTCCTGGCCCTCCTCCTAGGATCGAAATACAACAAGGGGAGAGACCTCCCTAACATTGGTAATTCGACCATTTACGATATTTCAGTTTCTTTATAACAACATTTCAGAGAATCCCCTCTTTAACCTGTGGTTTAATTACCCAAGTTTTCCGAACCTTTCTGACACCCTAGTCCTCAGATTTTATCATCATGCAACCCAGTTAATCATAACAACCCGAAATGTCACAACACACTATCAACACTCAAACAGTTCTAGATTAACCAATTCAACCTCAACAATTCTCCTCCAGACTCCATGCTCGAAGGCCTAAACATGGATTCTCCTTTTCAATTTATACAATGATACAAAAAGAAGCGAGTCAATCTACTCAATAAAGAAAACCTAGCCTACCTGGATGCCAAGTAGCTGCACCATGCAATTTTTGGCTCCGTGAAGGCGTTCTCTGACGATTAACAGGCCTGAATTCGTGGTTTTGCATCCTTTTAGTCGGAATCTCCCCTCCCCATGGCTCCCAAGCCTTGGAGCATCCTAGGAGGATTCTTGAAGTAATTCTCGTCTATTTTGGGGCTGAATAGGAGAGAATAAAATTATAAAACCCGTTTTTAAATTTTCTAATCCCGTCACTCCGCTATAGCGGTCCACACTCCGCTATAGCGGTCCACACTCCGCTATAGCGGTACCGCCATAGAAGAACCATCCGCTATAGCGGTGCTGACCGATGTTGACTTCCGCTATAGTGGTAATTTCTCTGCTATAGCAGAGGTCGCTACAGTGATGTGTCAATCGCTATGGTGGTTGACACGAGACAGAAAGTCGTAAAATACCCCAAATTGATTTATTTTATAACACACTCATTTTCCTGACGTTCCAGAACAACCCCATCATGCCAACCTCGATACTGAGAGTTCTACTTACCCAAATTCAATTCTAAAAAGTCCCCCGAACTCCTTTATATCTTAGCTAAATAAAAAACTATCTCAAAATAGGACATGTTATCCAATCCTTACCCGGATTGCCCTAGATCATATCTCGCTCCAAAATCGATCGAGACTAACCTATGCCAGAATTTTCAACTCGCAAATTTGAAAGTTTTCTGACTCAAAACTTGGTATGAAAAGTCTACCCGTAATTATGGCTGGCACCGGCACCGGTACTTCCGGACCGGTATTAACCAAAATCGGACCGATACTGGAGTAATCATCCGTCGGTTGGCCGGGAACCGGTACCGATAGTACCGAGAATTATTCCCTTTTCGTCCCGAACCAGTATACCGGGTCCCGCTCCCTTTTTTAAAAAAAATTTAATTATATTAAAATTTGATTATTTATAATTGAAAAAGTTTCAAAATATATAAGTTATTTTATATTTCTTTTAAAAGTATAACTTAATAAATTAGACTTTTTTATAGTTTAAATTTTAAACTCTAAAAGTTTAAAACTTTAAATTTCAAATTTTAAACTCTTAAAAACTTTTTAAACTCTTAAGTCTTAAGTTTTAAAAGTTTAAATTTAAATTTTTAAATTATAACTAACTTAATAAGTAAGTTTGAAACTTTTTAAACTATATCAAACTTTCATTTGTTAAACTTTTTAAAATTTCAAATTGTAACTTAAGTTTGAAACATTTAAAAATTAAAATATATAAAAAAGACTTGTATTAAATTGAAGACAATAATTAAAAAAATTTAAAGCGAACAGCCTATAATTTTATTCATAAAAATTAAATAATACAATTTGTATTACAAATATTAGAAGAGGACCTAATCTACGCAGACACCTTCTAGGAAGGGTTCTATTTGAATTAGGCCTCGAACTATCATACTAATATTTGAATCCTTGAAAATAGTCTTGACGTAGAGTTTCTAACAATTCTCTGGTAACATTTTCTGGAAGTGGTTGTTGTGCTTGATCCTCCAATGCATCCATGTCGTCTTCACTAAAATTTATCAAAATATTATCTATATCATATTCAAATTGGACAGGTAAACTAGGACGCCCATAATTCCTTCGCTCGGCATTGATCCAATCTCTAAACAATACCGATATCTCCAAGCTGTCTGATGCTAATGAATACCTATGCTCCCCAATTTGATATCTTGCTGCACTAAAAGCGCTCTCCAAAGCTACTGAAGATGCTTGAATAGCTAGCAAATCTCGAACCCCCGGTTGAAGTTTTGGAAATGACTTGCCGCGAGTCTTCCACCATTCCAAAAGTTGAGGTTTGCCTTGTGCATCCTTAATGCTTTCCATTCCCTAATTAAGATATTCATCAAAATCATTCCTTTCATTAGAAGTAAGACCAAGATTATTTTCCATCATATCATCAATATCATCTTCATTTGACTATCTACGCCTAGAACTTAAAGGTTCTACATTATGTACTTCATCATTTATTCTACTAAAATTATACAAGTCATACAATTTTCTAGCTTCAATTCTTATGATATCTTTAACATCGGACAAACTAGGTATTTTGTCCTCTTCGACAACTTCGTCACCTTGGATACTTTGCTAATATATAATCTCTAAAATATCTAAATTTGAATATATTCTTTCAACCATTCGTGATGCACCTATTTCTTTGTAAGTTGGGTTTAATAAACAAGCAGTTAAATAAATTTGAGGAATAGGAATAAAATATTTTCTAAATTTTTTAATCATTGCATTAATAGAATCTTTAAACCGTGAAATATTTTTGTATTGAAAAAATTTATCAGAAATAGCACATATATTTGGTAAAATTGAACAAATAGTTGGATAATAAAGTCCAGATATTTGTTTTGTAGCTAAATAAAAAACTTTTAAAAATTCTTTAAGTTCATATACTTCTTTCCAATCAGTGTCAGTAATTCTATAATCATTATCTGAATTGTGAGCATTCCAAACCATTTGTAAAGGCTTTCTATATTCATAAGCAACTTTAAGCATTTCATATAAAGAATTCCATCTAGTAGACACTATTTTTGAAATTTTTCTAGGGGGAAGTTCTAATTCACGACACCGATTTTCAAACTCTACACGTCTAGACTTTACTTGACATTTAAAAATAAAATGGCATGCAGCTTTACATTTTATACAACCATTATTATACATTGCTATACCATCTCTAACAATTAAATTATAAATGTGTGCAGCACACCTAATATGAAAACCATCATTATAAATAGGGCAAATTATCGATTTTAGTTTATCAACAACATTTGTATTATTAGAAGCATTATCAAGGGTGACACTAATTACTTTATTACAAATTTCATAAAATTGTAAAACATCTATAATAGTTTGAGCTATGTAACAACCGATTTTCAGCATTTCACAACATTTATAACCTAAAATTCTTTTTTGCATGTTCCAATTTTCATCAATCCAATGACCAGTAATAGTGAAATAACCGTTACCATTAGGACTACGACCCATATCAGAAGTGATAGTCATTCTACAAGTATTATAGTTAAATAAACAACGAAGATATTGTACATGTTGTCCTTGATAATCAAAAATAGCTTTTTTAATAGTATTTCTTAAAAAACCTGTGAAAGAAGGATTATACACTATTTAAATATAATGAACAAAACCGAGATTTTCAGCAAAACTAAAAGGCAAGCCACAAAGAACAATCATTTTAGCTAATTCTTCAAGATCTCTTTCTTTACTATAATTGCGATGTGTACTAGGGCCAGCAACATTAGAAGGGTTTAACTGTGTTTGGATCATGTTAGAGGCCCCTACTCCTACAGATGCATCGGGAAGGGAAGTACCATATTTTTTTGCATCGGCTATAGCCTGAGCTTGCAAAAATTCATTTTTACAACATCCCATTAAATGATTTCTTAAATGTCCTGTCCCACTCGACTTTCCCGTAGTTTTATGATTCAAAATATATTTACATATTTTACAAATAGTTTGAGTTTTATCCTCACTTTGAATCATAAATTGCCACACAACAGATTTTTTAGGACGTTCAGCCTTTGGCTTAGCCCTAGTAGGATGTACAGGGGGAGTGGGAGTGGGAGCGGGAGCGGGAGCAGGAGTGGGACTAGTAGCCGTAGGCGGCTCTGTTTCATCATCATCAAAAGTATCATTACCATCATATTCATTATCATATTCTACTTCTTCATCTAGTTCTTCATTAAAATTACCAAACTTTGTCTGTAAAAATTCATGATCTAATTGAGTATTGCTATCAATATTAAAAGGAGTTTCATCAACATGTGTAAAATCATCCGTATTTATTCTTAATTCAGGCTGTTGTCTAGTTTTAGATTTGAATTTAGAAGAACTACCGACTTTAGTTTTTCCGGTTACTGCATTAGTCAACCTACCAAAAAGTGTTTTTTTACCTTGGCCGAAATTTTTATCACCAGATTCCATATTAAAATATTAAAAGTAAGCAAATAAATAAATAAATACAAAAATTAAATGCAAAAAAATACATAAGTAAAGAGATGAAAGTTGGAACGAATGTACCAAACGTCTGCGTAAAAACAAACGTGTATAACCAAAAGCCGAAATTGATAGATGAAACTTGAAGCTTGAAAATTGCTCCAAAATAATCCAACAAATAAAATTAACAATTTAATAGAGACTATTAGAGAATAGAGAGTAGAAGAGTAGAAGATTGAGAGTTGAGAGAGTAGATGAAGAAGAAGAAATTTTGTGTAATAAATAATGAAGGGGTGGGGGGTTTTTATAGTTAAAATTTAGGACTAAAATGTATTTTTAAAAACTTTGGGGTATTAAAAAAAGTTTGGGGGGTAGGGGGGTGTTTTGGGGGGCTGTTTGGCTGAAATAGCCGTTGGGTGGGGCCCACTGGCCGTTGCCAACGGCTAACCCAATAAAAAAAAATTAAAAAAAAAAATTGAAATTTTCCACCGGACCGGTACCGGGATGGACCGTACCGGGACGATCCGGTAATTTTACCCCTTCCGTCCCGTTACCCCTACCGGCCAACCCCTACTCCGGACGGAACCGGAGTCCACCGGACCGGTTCCCCTTCCGTCCGTTACCCCTACCGATCAACCCCTACTCCGGACGGAACCGGAGTCCACCGGACCGGTAACGGACCGGGACGGTCCGGAACCGGTACCGGAACCTCCCAGTTCCGTTGCCACTCTTACCCGTAATGACGAATCTGGTCGTTACATTGATATAGACTGTGCATCATGCCCTCTCACTAGAAAAAATGTAATTGCTACTTTGTCAAGGTGGGAAGTTCTCTGATTTTTTGAAAATAAAAATAAATAATTTATTGTGTCCAGGAGTTCAGTAGAAGCTAAGTATAGAAGCATAGCTTTTACTGTAATTAAAATCATTTGGTTACTAGGGCTTATGAAGGATCTAGGCATTGAAAATAAGTCAGTGCACATTTTCACAGATAGCAAAGCAACAATTCTACTTGCAGCTAATCTTGTTTATCATGAGAGAACAAAATATATTGAGATTGATTGTCACTTCATAAAAAAAAAAGATTGTACAAGGTTGTGCACCACGTATATACTAACACAGGAATAACCAGCTGACATTCTAATCAAGGGACTGACTAAGGTCCAATATCCGTTCCTTAACTCCAAGCTAAGAGTTCAAAACTTTTTCATTTTCAAGCTTGAGGGGGAGTGTTAATATGAGTGATGACTAGAGTTAGTTGAAATACTAGCTGGAAGAATAATTATATAATTTCTCTTTTAGTTGAAATACTAGCTGGAAGGATAATTATATAATTTCTCTTTATGAGTCATTAGTTCAATAAGTTAGTTAATTAGTTAGTTGGTCAGCCAATCAAGTAGTTGTTAGTAAGCTGTTAAGTGTGAGTTGGATGGATAAATATCTTCATTGAAGAATGAATAATACACAATACAGAGAAATGAATTTTCATCTCAATTCTTTTTGTTAATCATCTCTTATCAACTTCTCTAGGGTTCATCAAGAACTTCTTCTTCTCAATTTCACAAAAACTACCCATATTGCTTCTTCTTTTTTTTCCTTCTGATTCCCTACGTATTAAATATTTTGTTATTATTTCTGAACATGATATCATGTATTTTTATATATATAAATATTTTTTTTTGTGTTTATAATAATAAATTTATTTTACTAACTCTAAAAGTGATATAATGAAAAAAATCAAACTCAATTATACCTTGGTATGCTATACTACTTATAGTAACTTTTTCTCTAACTTTGAAAATGATCAAAATGGTCCTTAATATGAAGGTTGAACTATTTTAGTCCTTTATATATATACTAGATACAAAAAGTCTGTGCAAGACACGGGCCAAATATATGCTACATTTTTTATCTCAATTTATGTATCACAAATTAAATTTGGAGAGTCGATCAATTTTATTTTTTTTATGATTATTAAATATATTAAATTATTAATTATTGTGAATTATAATATTTTCTTTACAAAATTTTCAGATAATATATGTTAATCTATTTGTCTCAATTTATGTGGCGTTGATGGAATTTGGATAGTCACCCCCATTTGTTTATATAGTTTTTAGATATTTTAAGTTGTTATTTATTGTGATTTATAGTACTTTTTACGTAATTTTTAAATAATATATGTTACTCCCTCTACTCCAATTTATATGACATTGATAAAATTTGAAGTCAATTAGATTTTTTATGTCTTTTAAATATTTTAAGTTATTAGTTATTATGATTTATAACACTTTTTATATTATTTTTAAATAATACTTATTAGTAAGTAATATGTTACTTCTTTTATTCCAATTTATGTGGCACTGATAGAATTTCGAGAGTCAATCAATTTTTTTATGTCTTTCAAATATTTTAAATTATTAATTATTGTGATTTATCTTTTTACGTATTTTTTAAATATATAATAAATTTAAAAAAATACAAACAAATTAAAACAAAAAATTGGGCCCACAAATGAATACTCTTTTCTTTTAAAAAGAGTATAGTATATCTATATATACTTAAAAAGAGAAAAATTTAGCCTAGGATGTTGCCAAGTGACAGCATAGGAAGATGACACGTGTTAGTTTTAGGACAATTTAGTTAGTAGTTAGTTAATAATTTATTTATTTATTCAGCTTTTAAATTTTTAAAATCATGTAATTACTTTTGTGGGATAAAATTACACAAAAAACTGCTCACAATTCACAATCACTCACCCATTCTCACGTCTTCCCCCCACGTTCCTCACTTTCCCTTATCATCAGCCCACACGACACAACACACCCATTCATATATAAACTACATATTTATCATTTAAACAAAAGGAATTTTAATCAATTTAGGAACTTCAAAAGAATATAATTACAAAAAAAAAAAATTACAAACTCAACAAAAAAACAGATTACTACTAAAAATATATCACCTTTTTTTAGTACTCATTTAAAGCAACTCCCTACCCACCTTAAATTTTTAAAAAAAATCCAAAATTTTAAAACAACTTCTACGCAGTTTACAATGAAAACGAACTATTTTCCTTACTCTTTTAAAACATCTATTTCCCTTTTTTATAACAACAATAGAAGGCCAATTTTTAATTTCATGGGGTAAATTTTAAGTTCATTTAACTACATTAAATTGACGTATTTGTTTGTATTTTAACTAATAGAAAAAACTGTTAGGCAGTTTTCAATTTTTTTAAAAAAAAAATATCATGTTTTTCAAGCAATTTTTTACATGCTAAAATTAATTTTTAAAATTACATGTTGCAGTTATGCTACAAACAGTGGTAGAAAGTCTTTTTAACTGCTTCAAAGTGTTTTCAGGAAAACGTGTTGCAGTTTGCACGATAATTGCGACCCACAAACATTAACTGTTTGCAACTCTTTTCATTATACATAGTTACCCCCAATAACATGCATTTTAAGACAAGTCCACATAAATTTAAGCTGGAGTTTACACCCAAGACAACTGTGAAGGAGACAACTGATTCTAAATTCGATTTGAATATTTTTAAGCTTCGGCCGTATAAGGATTTGACAGATCAGAGTGACATTGATGAGAATGATTTTTTTGGTAATTTTTTCACTCTATAATTTAATTTTTATTTAATTTTTATGATATCAAACTAGGAATATTTTATAAAAATGTTGCAGATGTCATAGGACAAATTGTTTGTCATGGTGAAAAACAAACTCATCAACTTCAAGGTGGTAAAATCAGTCAGTTTATGAATGTTGTTATCGAGGATGTTGAGTAAGATTGTTATCCAAGAACTAATATTTAATACTTTTCTACAACCTTGATTTCTAATATGTTTTTTACCTGTAGAAGGAACACTATTGCAGCAACCTTCTGATGCAAGAATTCCTCTCAAGTTTCAAAGAAGGCAATTTCCAGTCATTGTATCTTTTGCCATGACCATTGATAAAAGCCAAGGTCAATCATTGTGTAATGTGGGATTATTTTTAAAGAAGCCTGTGTGTACTCATGGCCAATTATATGTTGCGCTTTCACGAGTAACTTCTAGAAAAGGGTTGAAGATCTTATGTTACGATGAAGATGAGAAAATAACAAATGAAGCTACAAATGTAGTGTATAAAGAAGTTTTTTCTAATTTGGAGGTAAATAATCTTCTACATTTAATCTACTTTTGATATAGTTTTCTCCCTTTTAAATGAATCTGTTATTTTGTTACGAAAGCATTTGATTATTCAAATTTGTTTATATTTTCATCAGATGTGTTCAAGGGAAATGGAGGAATAACATTATTGAGATCCTAAAAGCTACTAGGATCAGTTTAGTTACTAATGAGGTATGTGTTCAGTATTAATTTAAAATAAATTTTCGAATGTGGTCAAATTTCATAATAAGAATGAAATATTATTGCACCACTTAACACACACACATAAAGACAGCTCATCACATACATACTTGGAAATAAGTAGAATGAAATTTGACTTATGTCGCAGAAGGAATAGCAAAGAAAAGAGCTTACCTCACATGTGGAGTGTCGACAAAGAGAACGTGCTTGTGAAGAGATCTAAAGCCATCAAAAAATATAACTTCCAAGCCCAAAAAATAATAAGCAACTAGCAGCTGTGAAAACAGAAGCTGCTCCAAAATAGAACTGATCAGAGTACAGAAAGACAGCCTGAGCAAGGAATAGTTTGAGAACCATGGGATGGGTTAGCAAAGCGAAGCAATAACAGAGAAAGAGCAGCACACTAATCCACCATAATCAGAGCAAGGAAAGAGCAAATCGATGAATACATGTGTAATAATCTCTTCTGATTATTGATTTCTCAGCTTTTCTTCTTACTTTCTGTCTATCTCGCCATTAGCTATTATTTTATTTCTACATTCTTCCATTTCTTAGCATTTGTTAAGCCTGTGCTGACTTTGTGTATATATGGTGTGCTGCTATGTGGGTTTTGAAGTAATGTGTAGTACCAGCATATGGTTGAAGTAAGAAAGTGTTTGGTCTGAAGCTTAAGGAAAATGTATTTGAGTAATATGAACCCTTCATATGATTCTAAAGTTCAGTACTATTAACTATTGATATAGTTGTATGTTGAATCTCTTTTCTCCAAAGTGAGTGAAAAATGTAATATTGAATGAGATTTCATTTATCTTGCCTAACAAAATTTATTTACTAAAGGAGATAAATGAAGGGCAGTAAGCACTTTTTAAATTAACCCAAACACTATTACTTAAAATGTATTTTGGATTAAAAACACTTAAAATAAGTCAATCCAAACAGGCTCTTAGACAAGTATTGATACGAAAAATCACAAACATGCAGAGAGAAAAACAATAATACAAAGCTACACATAAAATTACAGAGCAACAGACACCAATAAAGTACAGATACAAACCAACACAAGTTCAATCATAATAGAGTCTGCAGAAATACACTGAGTATCTACATCATACGCTCTCACAAATAATCTATGAAAAAAGACATTATACCAGCATAAAAATACCAAACAACAGATTGAATGTTTTGTCGATTTAGAAGTTTCTTGAGCAAAAATAATAACAAGAACACTCAAATCTACGTTTATTGGCACCTGAGCTCTAAAAGAAGCTCAATTTGGTTGATTGCACAAAAATCATACAATAATGGAGAACAATCACTAAAGCAGCTATATATATATATATATATATATAAACAATTAACTGAATGTGATAATCTGAACTTCATAGAGGTGTACAGAGCAAACAAAGTAGAGCAAGGAATTGACCTTATCTCAAGTAGCAACTTGAATTGCACAATAGATTTGAACAGTCTTAACCTTTGAACTTCTCTTGATGTCTTATATCGTACTGAGGGATTGCAATTCCCTTTCACAGGGAAAACTGATAAGTGCTATATAAATAATCTAACTATTTCTTTTTAAGCTAATACATGTAGTATTTACATCCATTTAATTGTTTAAAAAGTAGCAAGTTACCCTTTTCAGATAAATTATCAGCAGTTCAAATAAAGTATTTGAGCCATCGTATATTTTGCGGAGGTTTAAACCTATAAACTGCAAATGAAATTTACTAATCTATATTTTTAAATCAATAATTAAGTTGAGATTCATGTAAACTTAATGGTTAAACCAATCAATATAGATGGTGAGGGTACTTTCTTGGATTAAAGTGGTCGATTGCAGACTTTTTACTTCCATCAATTCGAATTACGTACAAATCTCTTCTAATGGTTAATTAGATTTCAACTTTCTGTCAATGATCTCTGTGCAAGTCTCTCAAGTTGTTCATCAGTAAGTTTCTCAGTCTCTTCCTATGTTGATATACTTTTTTCTAAATTTGACATTATATTTTTACTTCTTCATAATGGATTAACTATTTAGGACTGTACATTTGTTTGTCTTAATGTGAGATACATCCACAAGTGTTCTTTACTGATGCACTGAAAAAATCGAAAAATATTAATAGTGATGTACAGAGCAAGCAAAGCAGAGCAAAGAATTGACCTTACCTCGAATCTGGATAGTCAAGACAGAAGATGCGTCAGAGAAGAGGTCCAGAAGTTGTTCGGGAAAATGAAGCTTCTAAACTCATAATCGATAAAGTGCACCGGTGGACACACAACCTCTCCAAATTAGTTCACCAACAATATACACATCATACCTAAGATCTGAATGGAGAAACAGAAAATAAAAAATGAGCAATGTACAACCACCGGTGAAAACTCACATTGTTTCTCTACTTAGCGTAAAGTAATATGAGAACTAACATCACCATGAAAATACATTGTTTCTGGCTATCAACAGTCACAACTCGCCACATAAGTACCAATCTCTTTGCTTTGCAGCTTCTCATTTTCTACTTTCTTCGGCGATTGAAAATTCTACAAAAACGTTTAAATTTTACTGTTCTTAAACCATAAAATGATATTGAGCAGAATATATAGAAAATTTTGTATTGTTCAATGAGGTCTAAACCACAACATTCTGTCTTTACCTTCGTCAAGAAAATGAAGAGCTAGATTAATTACCAACGATATATCTAGCTCATTCTAATAGATTATCCTGGAATACACTCACTATCTACTTCGTATTTTCATTAAATATTAAACAAAACAGAATTACTTCAAGCATACAGATTCGCAAACACGCTGAGGGTTTAAGTCGATTTAGTATATTATTGAGCAAAAACATAAAAAGAACACCTACATCTAAGTTTATTGGCACCTCAAAGGGGAAATAAGCTCCATTTGATTGATTTATCGAAAAACAAAACATTATTGGAGAACAATTATCTATAGCATAGGAAAAATAAGGCAATACTAGAAGAACAACCTATACTTACTGGAGATATAGACGAATCAAGCTCGACAAAGTTATTTCAAAGTGGAAGAGGAAGATCACTTGCAGAAATTAAACAGAGCCGCTGACATTCAAATCTTACACGAAACCTTCAAAAATCCAAAAACTACCCACGCTTGGTATTTGATGCATGGATTATATAATCCTCCTACAAAATGCAACAGTTGGTAGACAATAATTTTTTTAGCTAAACACATATGAAGGAATAGACCTCAAAACATTAAACTTTCAAAATTTAAAACAACATAAACACCCAAAAATGAAAAAAATAGAAGATTCATCTAATTATATCTCCAACAATAAACACTTCATAACCACATATCTGGGACTCATGCATACATCAGAAAAAAAGATCAACAAAGATACCTTAAATCACGGAACATGAAAATACAAATAAAACTCATCAAAGATATTTATGAAGTTACCCAGCAAGAAATCAGCCCCAAAATCGCAGTTAACGAAGTTCAGATAGCTATAAATAGCAAATCAAATATGAGAAAATAAACATCTAATCTTAGATCTGGACAATCCAGATAGACTATTAGTTGGAAAGTAGATCAACAACCTCTCCGTAAAAATAAAGATTCTAAATCCAAAATTGATTAATTCTTTCACCGATGGACACAAGAACTCCAAAATAGCTCACCATTCATATACACAACAAAGCAAAATTTATGATCAGAGAAAACAAATCTGAACTGAGCTAAGATAAGCATGCAATAGCAAGGAAAATGTTATTTTATACCAATTAGTTGCTATTGATTTCCTTGGGTGTGAGTATTTCACTTTAACTCAGATCGAGAGATAAGCAAATGGAGCAAACGATTATTTTACTTCTAATCTTTCGTAGATCATGAGTTTTTTGGTAGAGGAGAATGCTTGGATTTTCTTAGTGATATGATAGAGAGAAGCAAATGAAGCTTCTAGAGAAGCAATTCTTCGAGTTTTGGGCTAAAATTGTCCCTTATCTATTAGAGTAGGTTCATTTTGGTCCTTCAAATATAACCCTGAGCATATTTAGTCCCTTAACTTTACTAAAGTGGAGCACTTTTGGTCTCCCTAGCAAAACCCGTTTAAAATAACGGTGTTAAACCCATATGGCACCCACGTGACTTGTAAAATACAAAACCCATCGGACATTCCCCTTTCCTCAACTTCACACTCGAAGAAACGCTTCAGTAAAAAAAAGCTCTAGCCTCTTCTGATATTTGATAACTGCATTTTAAGGCTGATTTCGCACATTAAACAACTTTCATGAGAAATCACTATATTCAAAGCAAGAGCATAGGGTTTTTGAGACCAATTGTTGTTGTAGTATTTAAGCCAAATATTGCATTTACTTGGAGCATTTTGAAGAATTGTTTGCTGCATGTTTTGGTCCATTGTGGTTGCCTTTTTAAGGTGAGCGAAGTGTGGTTCGGTGCACTCCATTTGTTAGAAAATTATATGTTGTATAGAGGTTAAATGTTTGCTATTATGAGTATATATTTAATTTTGCACGATCTTAACACAATTAAGAAGAAATTCTTCAGATATAAATAGCTACTACTATATTAATCCTAAAAAATGAAGAAGATGAGAAGAACGAAAGTGTGCATCAATCAAGAAAGAGATAACATTGTCAAATTTGCACCGTTAGAAAAATTGTCTTTCCCGTTAGGTTTTAACATTGTTATGTTAGAGAGACCAAAAGTGCTTCACTTTAGTAAAGTTAAGGGACGAAATATGCTCAAGGTTACATTTGAAGGACCAAAATGAACCTACTCTAATAGATAAGGGATAATTTTAGCCCAAAACTCCAATTCTTCCGACAAACTACTATATTTTTTAATTATTAAGTTTCCTATTACTTTTGTTTAAGAAAATTGGGCCTAAATCGGGTTTGGACCAAATCAGTTAAACTGTAGCTTACTTTTTGAATATTTCATATTTATATATATGTACTAGATACAGAGTCCGTGTCAGCCCAATATATGTTATTTTTTTATTTTAATTTATGTGACACAGATGAAATTTAAAATTGATCATTTTTTATGTTTTAAAAATATTTTAAATTATTAATTATTATAATTTATTGTATTATGTGATTTTATACGTAATATATGTTACTTTTTTTTGTCCCAATTTATGTGGCAGAGATGAATTTCGAGAGTCAATTAAAAAAAAATTTAATAAATATTTTAAGTTGTTAATTATTGTGATTTATAACATTTTCTTGCTTGCTATTTTATTTGTTTCAATTTATGTGATATAGATGAAATTTGGATAGTCAATTAAATATTTTGTATGATTTTTAATTTTTTTAAGTTATTTATTATTGTGATTTATAATATTGTTTTCATAATTTTTAGATAATACATGTCACTCTCGCCATCCTAATTTATGTGGCACAGATAGAATTTGGAGAATTCACCAATTTTTTATATAGTTTTTAGATTTTTGTATGATTTTTAAATATTTTACGTTATAAATTATTGTGATTGTTATAATATTTTTACATAATTTTCAGATAATATATGGTATTCTCTCTGACCTGATTTATGTGACACTGATGGAATTTGGAGAGTCAAGCAAATTTATTATATAGTTTTACATATTTTAAGTTGTTAACTATTATGATTTATAGTACTTTCTATTTTATATTAAAATAATATATGTTACTTCCTCTGTTCCAATTTATGTGACATTAATAGAATTTGGAGAGTCAATAATTTTTTTTATATATCGTTAAATATTTTATATTTTTAATTATTGTGATTTATGATACTTTTACGTCATTTTCAAATAATATATGATACTTTCTCTGTCTCAATTTATGTGGCACCGATAAAATTTCGAGAGCCGACCAAATTTTTATTATGTTTTTTCAAATATTTTAAGTTGTTCATTACTATAATTTATATTAATTTTTATATAATTTTTAAATATATAATAAATTAAATAAATAAGATGTAACGGAGGATAAATATCAAAAAGAGGTGGAAGCAGGCATGAGACCTCCACCTGCATGTTGTCGCTCTTCTATATTATAGAATAAAGTTCATATATTTTAAAAAAAAGTTAAATAAGTTTCGAGGTTTATAATAAAAGTAGTATATGTGCTCATATGCAAATTCTTTCAAAAATAATTTATACGCTCCTCCAACTTTACAGCTACATGATTGAATATTATTTTTTTTCATAAATTTCTACGAAATCAAGACAATGAACAATATTCTTTTTCAGTAATTTCTTCTTTATAGGTGTATATCCATATTAATATCAACGTTTAGTTGCATTTTTTTATTCTGAATTTGGTCCTTAAATATAAAAAATTATATGTTATTATTTTAATAAATGAAATTTAAAAAATCATATAATCTTTATATATTTTTATGTGGCTGTAAATCATCTCATTAGGAGATAAATTTGCATTATTGTTTTAAATATTTACTAAATGTAAAATGTATATTTTTTTTGGGAAATTGACTAAAAAAGAAAGTATGTCATATAGTTTAGGACAAAGAAAGTACAACATATATAGTTTAGGACAAAGAAAGCACATATATTATACACACATATTTGTATTATTTCCTCTTAACACTATTTAAGATGATCAAAACTTAAATTCGAGAATATTATAATTATCTCTCTCTGCTCTTTTTTAAAAAAATAAAAAATAATTCACACATCGCGCGGGCACGTGTGTTAGCTAAAAAAGGAACCAGCTAATGGGATTCGAACCCGCATATCAATGCACACAAAATTTTGGTATTGCATTCCCTACCACTAATCCGCTCAATTGTTTTGGTGAAAATGAATAAGCAGGCATTTTAAGTACACAGGTTGATACATTACTGCCTGCCTATTCCTTTTATTAGTAAGTAAGTAATATATATATATATATATATATATATACACTAGTTTATCCTATGTTATTTAATATATATATATATATACACTAGTTTATCCTATGTTATTTAATATAAAATTTAATCTTATTTGCGAAAGACTTGTGGTCTAACTTCTTGATGTCATCTGATTGCCATTATAGTATGTTCTTTTGTTGGTGTTCTGTTATAATATTGAACACGATCAAATAAGAAAAATCTTATCCATGAAGTAATTATATATTAAAAGTGTTAAGATTTTTTTAGGTGCTTTACCGTAGACATTTAAATTAGCACTCAAAAATTAAGGTAAAATTGATATAAAAATAGGGAACAATATTGAAATATAACGGATGACATTATAAACTTCAATAGAAACTCAAAGAAGTAATTCATAATCACTTGATTATGTTGTGGCTGCACTATAATCGACAGGATTCAAAGTCAAAATTAAATATTAAACCATTAACATTTTAAAAAAAATATATAGCGGACATGATTAAGAAAATAAAATATTATCCTAGCTGCATGTTAATTCTAAATCTCTTCGTACATAGAAAGAGAGAGCATTAACTTGAAAGCATAACATGAAAGTTGATGAAATAAAGAATTTGAAAAAGATCAAAATCACTATGAAAGAATTGAAAAGAGTGACTATAAATACATATAGTCCACATGAAGAGAGATAGAATGACTTATATAAAACATATATACAAAAAATTTAATTGGGGCAATATTTTGACTATGTGAAAGAAACAAAATGGGTGATTAAAAGAAAAGATCAAGAACTTCAAAAATATATAATTTAACTTTTGCTAGCTGCATGTGAGAGAATGTGGATGAATATGCTTAATTAGCTTGTCAGCCAACTTTCTCAAATTCTCCAATTTATTATGAATGACATTTACATGATATCAAGTATGCCTTTTGCCATCGATTAGTTGTATATTTATAGTAGTATAGTGAATGATAATATTTGGGCTCTGATAGATGAATTTGGTAGAATATTGAATGGTACCAGGTTTCAACTATCTTTCTGGAAATTGAAAACCCACCATCTTTATCAAAATAAATTTTCTTTAAATTCTGACTTGATTTACACTAAATGCATTTAATGTGCAGGTTGTGAAACTTTAATATGATAGTAAATAATTTTTATATCTATTTTAGTGCTTTATGACTTTTTCTCTTTCTTTCTATCCTAACCTCACCTCTTCAGGTGATATTGATCACTTTACAGTTATATATTGTTTAATTTCAATGCTCACCATTAAGTTATCACTTATCAATAAAGAATGATCATTCAAATTTCATATTTATAAAGAATGACCATTCAGATTTCATATTTTTTTGTAGTTGAATTTGAACTATAATGTTGTATTATTAAATGTAACTCCACAAGTTCTACCTATTTTGATTAGAGTTATTAAAAAAAGATAACTCTTGCAATTGGCTTTAATATTTAGATAATTAAATATTTTATAATATTTTAAATTTTAAAATGGGCAAAATCGTAATTCAACTTTAAAGTTAGGAGCTTTCCCACTTTTAGTATAGTATTAGTCTCTAGACACGCGCTTTGCACGTGTATCCCATATTCATTGTCACAAATATTATAAAAATAAAAAAAATTATATAGTGAAATTACGACAAGGAATACATTTATAATTTACTAAATGTCTAAAGAAAATTTGATATTAGTACTCATTTTCACATAAATATCACAATCATAGTGAAAAAAATGAATTAACAATCTTACAACAGAAAAATAAGAAGATAAAATCAGCATAACAAAATATAATCCAATAAACACTATCAAGAGAATTTATATTGTACAAATATAATTATATTATGAAATATAATACGATAAACTTGTCTTAAATTTAACATCTATGAGGCGTTTAATACAAACCTTATAAAATAGAAATAACTAAAAATTAAAGTAATCAAACAGTTTCTTAAAAGTTCAACAAAGTGAAAAGTGTTACTTAATGAAAATGTGCATAAACAAGAGTAAACAACTTCATAAATACTTATGAGAAGTAATGGGAAGAAAAACTTTCCTGGTAAAATTGCAAATACATGAAGACCTCTTTCAGTCATAAAAATGCTGAAAAATATAACTGATTAATAATAAAGTAGAATTAAATAAATTAAATAAAGTACAATAAAATATCTCAAGCTAGCCCATAAATATAACTTATAAGCACCTAAATGGCAACAATCAATAGAAAATAAGCTTTTCTAATCGAAAAAAAATATATTTACCTGAACATTATTATTGGAGCTGAGCAAAATACAACAAACGAAAAGAGTAGATTGTTATGGAAAGTAAGGAAAACCACCAAATGATTTGACACTTTGGTGTCTTATTTATATAAAATGTAAATTAAAAACTAAACATAAATGCTATTGTAACAGCATAAATTCAAAGGACAAGCAAATAAATATTGGAATATGAAAGATAATACAATTATGAGTAATTTATTTAATCAATCTAAAATTTAATATTCAACTTATATGCACTAAATCAGACATTATGTATTCTACATGCATATTCATATTAGATAGTGGAGAGACTGACTGTTAATTATGACTCCACAATTGATAATGGCTCAACTTGAAAATTTGCACAGATAATGAACTAAGATGAAAAACGTTAAATTATTATATTAATTTAGAGTAAATGTGCAAATTTTGTACAGAAAATGAATGTGCTCAATTTTGTCTTTGTTATTTATGATAATGTAGATACATTTTTATACAAAAATGTTAAAGGAATATTTTCTAAACTAAAAGGTAAAATGGTAATCCAATTTTGCGCTTTGAAGCTTTTCACTTTTAATAATACAAGATATATATATATATATATATATATATATATATATATATATATAAAGTGATCATTTTAGCTCTTAAATTTAAAAACCTGTTAAATTTAACTCACTAGTCACGTATATTTGTTAACTACATGAAAAGAGAGAGCAATAATCTAACTTCTTCACTTTTCTGAATTAGTTTCTTTTTTCTTTTTTTTCAGAAAAAAAAGATAACAAAATAAAAAAAAAATCTCGATCAATTTATACTTTAGCTCATTTAACTTCATAAAAAAAGATGCTACATAAAGTAAATTCCACTTAAATAGATAGAGAACACATGAGCTAATATTTTTTGACATTTTTTTCAAAACAATTAAAAATCATGTTCATATCTATGGAAATCTTTTGTTGTTCATTTATGGGTTAGGTCTAATATTTACGTGGAATAATAAAACAGTATCACATATTAATTAAAGTATCACATATTTTATTTAATAATTTCGTTAAAAAAAGAGATATTTTTTAACCTGAAAATTTATGATAAGGACAATTGACATTCAAATGGTAGAATAAGGCAACTTTAAACTATTTACAATACACTGGAAATATTTTGACCCTCTTCAAAAAAAAGGCTGCATATCCTTGGCTTCGAATCAAGAAAAACAATGAACAAAAATAATATATTTTTTAAAAAAAATAAATCAAAACTAGTACCAATGCATTTTTCAGTAACGTATAAGACATTATTTTATTTAAAAAATTCAGCAGGCAAAAGCTAACGACTAACAGAGTAAATTAATATACAAAATGTTATTGTCAGTGAAAAATTTAAAAGGTCGTTACTTTGAATTACAACTTAAGGATAAAATATATAACAATAATGATTCTATAAAATTCAATCACAACTAATTGAACCCTACAAATTTAAAATCCTTCTGATTGATTGACATTTACATTTTGAATTCAAATGTTGATAACAAATGCAAATTGAAATCCTATTGAGTGATTTATTTTTTTTGGTGTGAAATTTGTACAAAGTATCGAATTCTGAAGTATGTCTGTAGCAGTATTAGAGCAGTGGAGTATATCTCAAAAAGGTGAGAACCTTCTATGCTCTTTACATATAGTTAAGTAATGTTACTATAGTTCAATGAGTGAATATAGTGCATGCTAGAAAAGTTGCGTGAAAATTCTCAAAACAAAGACTAAAAACGATAAAATGGAGTCCGGCATCAAAAGGGACACTATTTCAATATAATGTACTAAAAGGGACACTTTCTAAAAATATATACCAAAAGGCACAGTTCGTCCATGCTGTGTCACTCTGTTAACACTCACAGTTTAATATGATTTTTTTATAAAAAAAAATAAAAAATTAAAAGGGGTTAGCCAGGAAATGGGCGAACCCCATTTCAATAAAATAATTTTTGATAGTTTGTCAATTTCTGGCGAACTACATTTGATAGTCTAGTCACATATCCATTTGCATGGCCAATCCATATAAACATACAATTGATACTAACAATAATCAAAGAAATAGTCAAACGTAGTTAATTAGTACAATACTCCAAAATACAAAGTAGCTTAGTTAGTAATTTCTTCGTTCTTAAATAAGTGATTATTTAGATTCTCTTCATTTTTAAATAAGTGGTTGTTTAGTTTTTTTATTTTGTTCATATATAAGTGGTGTTTTAGATAATCAACACGACATTAATGACGTTCTTCCAATTTTATCATTCTTTGAATAAAGAGAGTTTTACAAAATCAAGAAACTACTCCCTCCGTTTATTTTTACTTTTCACATTTTGCTTTACGAAAATCAATTTGACTAAATTTCAAAGCTAAATTGAAGTAGATTAATTTAATATTTTAAATTTAGATGGTCGAAAACTATACGAAAAATGCTATAAGTTGCAATCTTTCTCATATTAATATGATAAAAATATACATCTTAAAATATTAGTCATAATTCATGTAGTTTGACCTCGAGAAGCGAAACAGTGACAAGTAAAAGTGGACAGAGAGAGTACGAAAGAGTTACTACATCTTTTTCAAGGTATTTATTAAGGGCAAGTTAAAAAAAATACTCTTTGTTTTCTAGGAATGAGTAATTTCTTAAAGGATGTGCCCAAACTAAAAACATCACTTATTTAGGAACGAAATAAATAGTAAACATGCAAGTCCATTGTTAATAAACACTGACTAACACGTATGGGAAAAAGATTTAATTAGTTATATAAATTGATAATATGAAGTTCTTTATACTATTAACTATTAAGAATGCATTTTAAACTTGTGATATCATATTGATATGATTTTTTTGTAAAAAACAATAAAATTGAAATGTAGTTTGCCGGAATTGAGAGACTACAAAATATTACTTTATTAAAATGGGGTTCGCCCATTTTTTGGCGAACTCCCCTTAATTTTTTTAATCTTTTTTTATAAAAATTCATATCAAAGATGGGTATTAACGGAGTGACACAACATGAATGAACTGTCCCTTTTGGTATGTGTTTTCATGAAGTGGCTCTTTTGATATATTGTGTTAAAATAGTGTTCCTTTTGATGCCGGACTCCGATAAAAAATGTATGTATGAACAAGAATAATGGAACAAATTAGACCATCATATTGCACCCTCATTTCTACTAAATTGGAAGACAAAAATGCATTACATCATAAGAACATAAACAGAATGTGCGAATCAAGTAAAATTACTTGTATATTTTTCCAACATCTTAAAGTTGAACAATTACTAAAAAGAGAACACTAGACGACTCACGCTTAATTGTTCAGTAACATTTTATAAAATACTCGAGTTGTCAATAAATCACTCAGAAGGATTTCAAATTTACAGAGTTTGATTAATCGTGACAGGATTCTATAAAGTCGTTATTATTACTAACATTTTATCTTTATGTCATAACTCAGAGTAACAATGTTAAACTTAGTTTTTGCCCATCCAATTTTTGAATAAAATAATGCCTAATACGTTACAAGGAAATACATTTATACTAATTCTGATTTTTTTTTAAAACATATTATTTTCGTTTATTGGTTTAAATAATGAATCACTTGGGTCAA
This sequence comes from Jaltomata sinuosa, assembly GCA_003996215.1. Taxonomy (NCBI): domain Eukaryota; kingdom Viridiplantae; phylum Streptophyta; class Magnoliopsida; order Solanales; family Solanaceae; genus Jaltomata; species Jaltomata sinuosa. Next base: position 546,016 of record QJPP01000389.1, read on the forward strand.
CACTTGTATTTTTCCTAAAAAACACCCTCGTTTACCAATCTTTAAAAGATAAATGAAATAAAATTATGGTTTAAGTTTATATGATTTTGAATCTGCTAATGACCTTCTAGGACAGTCACATTGACAACTATTACTCTTATGCAAGTTGATTTTTGAATAATAGCACATCAGACAAGCAAAGGCAAAAAGATACGTACCCATCCATACTGAAAATGGTACCAGCCTATTTTCATTTCTTTTCCTCTCCAATGGGAGAGAAAACTTCAATACAATTAAGTGAAATAAGTCCAAACATTTAGATAATAAGAGTATCAATTAGTTCCCTACCCTTTGTCTCTACTGAGATGAGCAGAACACTAGTTGCTGATAAAACTAGAATTGCTTCGAAAGATATGATTGCAGCCATCTGATGGCACCCTCTTACCAATTGCACCGCAACGACAGGAGAAAGCATGGCCCCAATTCTTCCCACAGAACTTGCAACTCCAATACCAGTTGATCTCACAGACGTTGGATAAATCTGCATTGAAGACATTAAAATGACAAACTGAAGTCTCCCCAGGAGCACAGGTTTTGAGCAGCGTTTGGTTCTAGTGAGCCAATGGCCCCTAAAATTCAGAATAACTTTAGCAGTTAACAACTAAAGATGCATCTCGGAAGGTTACTCTGCACTAAAATCAGAAAATCAAGAATGGAACCTCATTATATAATAAGCCTCAATCACATTGCCAAAGTGGCAGAATCAACATCTGTAGTAGTTGACAACATGTTTTGGTAGACTCCAAATGCCTATGGCGTCATGTAGTGCAATTCCTACACTCCTCAGCCAATAGAAAATTGACGAAGAGGCCAAGACAAAACTTCATGAAAGGATGTCAAAAAGAGGCCTTTACCTCATAATTTTCTAATTTTTTCTCTTCACTGATTAAGAACAAGAAAACTCAAATGATTCACGTGAACTAGATCCATTACAATATTATTTGTTTAAGAATACACACACACACACATTTCAACCTCGGTACCAATGCGAAGATTAACCAATTTAGAGCTTCATCATCTTTTGTCAAATTAGAACTCTTTTCTAGTTCAGCGACATAGTTGTTAAACATATACTAACAACTAACAAGAAGAAGAGAGTTGTGTCCTAATTTGCTAACATTTCCACCCCTTTTTCAAATTCAACACATGCATCTGGCTTGAGAGTGAGGTGGTTCCAAATAATCTTGAAATCAACTTTCTTATATATGCATTAAGTTTAACCGGATGGAAATGGGAATGAGTTTTGATGTCTAGAAATTGCATGATGATGAGGAATGATAGTTACCTCTCGGCAGTAGACACCCACAATGACGAAGCTTCCCGAAATGAAAGTACGAGCACCAAATAATAAGGCAGTAGTCAAAGCAGGCAGTTGAGGTGCAAGAAGCGGTAAAAGGAATAGGAAGTTTAAAGCACACATAAGTGTCATACTGAATTTCCGACCAACTTTCTCCACCATTATAGCTGCTAAAAGAGTTCCAGGGATCTCTGAGAGACCAAAATAGGATAACTTAGATTTCACAAGTTGTAACTTTTTGATTAGTTGAGACGAATATGACAGGGCAAAAAAGGGCAGCCCGGTGCACTAAAGCTCCCGCTATGCACAGGGTCCGGGGAAGGGCCCGACCACAAGGGTCTATTGTACGCAGCCTTACCTTGCATTTCTGCCAGAGGCTGTTTCCAAGGCTTGAACCCGTGACCTCCTGGTCACATGGCAGCAACTTTACCAGCAAATATGACAGAAGTAAAGAAAAATTGTTTTACCTGCAAGACTATTGATGAGCACATCTGTATAAAGGCTCTGATCATCGTTTGTGTGCAAAGCAATTGACGAGTGTTGACATCGTCCACTGCTAAACAGAGAGGTCAGCAATATAATGCCGTAATATGAGAACGAATTTCCAATATAAACTACCCATATGAGGAGGGTATTTCTAAGTAAGGCGGGGGACAATAGCATTAGTAGTGATGAGAAGCCTGATTTAAGATTTGAGACTTTGATTTTCCCAGGAGAAAGCAATTCCTCATGCACCTCAGACACTTGAGAAGAGACGAGCTTTCCAGGGGGAAGTTCTGTCTTATTGACCACAGCTATTTTCTTCAGAATATCATAGGCGTTTCTTGTCCTACCTATGGCACACAGATATCTAGGAGATTCTACTGTAAATACAAATAAAAAAAGTGCTGCAAATGATGGTATGGATGATAAAGCCAGTAACCACCTCCAGCCCAATCTTGGCATAATCATCTGCAACATAAGCAACGAGAATGCCATAAGTTTTTCAATATTCCATGATCTTGATAGTGGCACACGACCTCAGTGAAATTCTTAATTTAATCTAATTTTTCTTTAAAAGCACATTCATGTATGAGTATGTATAAATTAACAGCAAATTACAAAATAATCCATATTTTAGAAAAGAATTGTATCCAGAAATTATACGAAGTGACTTACTTCTACAACACATTGGGCTCAAGGTTTCTCAGTTATAACTTATAACTGCACATTCTTTGATAACATAACTTTAAGCATAGACATATATTCTATATGTAAATTAAATATACATACCTGACACAGAAGACATTATTGGGGTAGGGATGAACAGGAAATACTTTTGATAAATTAATTTCTTTCCCCTTACCCTTTCTAACGTCAGTGGCTTGAGTGACGGAGAAGTCCTATGGATGCAGTAACTCTAATGGGTAGAGAGGACCAATTTATAAGGTTTTAACTTTTATCTGGTATGTCTATCAAGTAAAAGAATGAAAGAAAAGTCTAACATTCTTTACTGCCCGTCCTTCACAAATTAGGTTCAGGTTTAATCTACAGCAAAATTAGGGGGTAAGCTTATGCAATTGATATGAGATTGTGGCAGAATTTCAATAACAAAAATAATTGTTGTTTCAGCTGCACGGAGTAATCTGATGGGAATGGATAGTAAATTGTGTTGGATAAGATATGTTATGGAGAATTGCTAGAGTTTATTTACTTGGGCTGCTTCTGTTTTTTCAATGTGGAAACAAAAGATTACCACATTATACAGTCGGTAGTATTTGGAGGCGTGATTAAATGGAAGATCAACAACATCAAGAAAAGCATATTGAGAAACAAAAAGAGTTGTATTAGTAAAGGTAAGAAGATGATTAGATTCCAAGTGCTGCTAATCCAAGCACTACACACAGCCAGACTTTAACACTAGTTATTCTATAAAGCAAGGTAAGTGAAAGTGAGCTAAACAGGGTTGCACTAGAGATCAAATAAGCAAAAGAAAAGGATGTAAAATGTACCAGTGCTAATAAAGCCACAAGTATTGTTCCAATTGTCCAAAAACCTGTACAGATAATCGTCCACATTCCCCTGTTTTGTGAAGGCACAAATTCAAGAAACCAAGATCCATATACAGGTCCACCACCTACTCCAAATCCAACCATCATACGCACAACAAGCAGCCAATTATAATTTGGGGAGAAAGTACTGAGTGCTGCAGATACTGCAGTCACTATTGCTATACTTAGAAGACCCTTCCTGGTGAACAAACAATGACATTAGATCAAAATTGATTCCTAGGGCACCAAAGCTCCCGCTATATGCGGGTCCACGAAAGGGACGGACCACAAGGGCCTTACCCTACATTTCTGCAAGAGGCTGTTTCAAAATTGATTGCCAGATCAAGAAAAAAAAAACTTGTACATTTTGATTAAGTTCTTGCCTTCTACCATAACAGTCAGTGATGAAGCCCCAAAAAATAGCTCCGATAAGCATGCCAGCAAAAACGAAAGTCGTCATAAGGCTTTCTTGATTAGGAGAAAGTGTCCATTGGGACCTTAGAGCAGGTCCTATAAAAGAGAGAATCATAGTCTCTGCTGCTTCTGCAATAAAACCAAGACCCGCATAACACATGACCATGTACTGGAATTTGCCAATTCCAAGTGTCGTGAGTGCTTCTTCCACTGTGTACACAAAGCCATCCTCCTCCACTTGCTCTGCTTCCATTTCTGTCTAGAAAAAAGCTAGAGTGCGAGCGAGTGAAAGAAAAAAAGACAGTCAAAGGGGTCAAAATAATGGCGAATATTTTTTTAGCAGAATACATATATAAACTAGATTATAGTACTTGATTACACGATTTTCTTGTCCTTACTGTAACCCAGTGGACATGACATGACAAAATATTTTTCTATCAAATAAATTTGAGCGCCTGACTCATATTTTTTAGGGAACTGGGTCAAAAATACCTTTTTATTTTTAAAAATTGATTATATTTACCCTTCGTCATACTATCTGGCTAAATATACCCTCTCATCACTAAAGTTTTCACTTGTACCCCTCAATTGGATGGAAATATCCAATTCAACAAAAATAACCCAAATTTAAAAATAATCCTAATCTATAACCTGCCCGCCCCAACCCACAACTAAAAAATACCTCAAATCTCGTCTACCCCTCGTATTCTCACTAAATAAAGCAAGTTTTATGTTCAAAATATGGTTAATTTTATATTATATTATGTGTTTCAATTTATGTGATGTATTTTTCTTTTTAGTTTGTTTAAATAATAATATTTTTTATATTAAAAAATTGTTTAACTTTAAGTTTCTTATTTTATCTCAATGATATGATTTATATTCACACAAATATTTATGATTTTTTTTAGGTCACAAATTTTTCAAAAAGTTTAAGGGCACAAGTCTAATAATTAAATAATGCTGCAAAAATCAAACTTATCAAAATTTTAAATTGCCTCAAATTCTTCAAATTTGTAAATATATTATAGCTAATTCAATTTTAGTTTGAACCGAAATATATTTATTATTATTGTAAATATATTAAGAAATTCCCCCTCCCCTAATTTATTTGGACTTGAGTACAGTTTTTTAATGCATTATTTGATTAAGTGTGTGACAATCAATGTCAAAGAGCTTGAATAAATAGGATTTTATAGTGAAAATTTTTTAGTTGTGGGTCAGGGCAGGCGAACGGGTTATAGATTAAAATTTTATTTTTTTTAAATTTGAATTTTTGTTGAATTGGGTATTTCCATTCAATTGAGGGGTACAAGTGAAAACTTTGGTGATGAGAGGGGTATATTTAGCCAGATAGTATGACAGAGAGTAAATATAGCCAATTTTTAAAAGTAGAGGGGTATTTATGACTCTTTTCCCTATTTTTTATTTGAAAATTTAGCCATCTCCTTGGGCGAGTCATCCGATCAGAAAAAATGGTCACTCCGGCCTTAACTCCTCTCCCTTATTAAATTCCAAACCAAAAATCAAAACCCATCTCAGATTCTAACAAATAGATAATTAAAAATCTCCAAATCGAGTCACCGGAATTTTTTTTCGCCAACATCTCCGATGAACTTTCAAAATTTGGAGAACGCAACAAATTGAGTTAAATTGAAGAACAAAGATTTCGGAAAGATCTCCTGTGATAATTACTTTACTTTTCCTTAATCCACTTCTATTCTTACTCTCTGGGAAAAAAAAATAGTTCCGACTCTATCCAATTAGTTATATTTTATATGCCATGATGACAGAAGAAAGCTCGAAATATGTATAGTTATTAATTTCAAAAAGCAAAAAATTATGAAAGATTAGGATTACAATAGAAGGGAAGGAAGAGGTAGGGGTAAGAAACAGGGGAAATCGGGCCTTAGTGAAGAAAGTGGGTAGGGAAGTGAGGTATTTTAAAAAATGTTCCTTTTTTTCTTCAGTTAAATGATGAGAAAAGACATCGAAACACCCCTAAACTTATCCGTAAAATTTACTTTAGACATTTAATTACACGAATATTTATTTACTCCCTTAACAACTTTTAAATGATTTAATATCACCCTAAAAATATTAAACGACTCTCAAAGTGTATCACACACGCACCACATTCTTCTTCTCCCCCCCTCCCCCCCAGCCCCCGCCTCCTTCAAAACTCCCCTTCTCCGACATCTGACACAACCCCCCCCCCCAAATCCTCTTCTCCGACGCCTTCCCCCCCCCCCCCCTCCCCAAGATCTCTTTCTCCAACACAACAAACCCCCCTTCCTGCCTTCTTCTCCGCCCACCCCTCCCCCCTCTCCTTCAAAAATCCGCTTCTCCAACATCTGACCCCCCCCCCCTCCAACCCCACAAAAATCTCCTTCGCCGACACCCACCCCCACGCACAAAGACACACAGTCTTCTTTTTCAATGCCACTTATTACCCCTTCTCTCTTTCTCATTCTTTAATTTTAGCAAATAAAATTTAAATTTAAATTATAATTTTTTTAGTAATAATAGTTGAAAGGTCGTTGTCATGGTGGTAGTCTGTGATGGTAGCAGCAGTAATTCAACCGTAAAGAAAAATGGTGTGGATTGATTTAAATAATTAAATAAATTCTTTTGATAAAAGAAATCATACAAATTCTCTGAATTTTAATAATATTGTAGTGAACTAAAAAAGATTAACAAGAAAAAAAGGAAGAAAAAAAAAAGAAAATGGAGTTGAGTTGCAGGTGGAGGGAAGAAGAAAAGAAAGGAGGTGAGAGGTGTAAAGAAGAAGAAAGAAGTGGGACAAGTTTTTTTTAAATTATTTTTTATTTTTATAATATAATTTATATATTTGTAGGATTTCTTTTTTAAAAAAATAATAATAATACGCGCTTTTTATTTTTTTTATTTTGTCACGTCAGCATTTAAGGTGATATTAAATCACTTAAAAGTTGTTAAGGGGGTAAATAAATGCCCGTGTAGTTAAAGGGATAAAATAAGTTTTACGGACAAGTTTAAGGGTGTTTCAATGTCTTTTCTCTTAAATTATTGGCCCCATTTGGCCATAATAAATTTTCACTATTTTTTGAAAAAATATTTCACTTTATTCAAAAAATATTGTTTGGCCATAACAATTTTTTTACTATTTTTCAAAAAATTATTTCACTTTATTCAAAAAAATTGTTTGGCCATAAAAATTCTAAATGCAACTTGAAGTTATATTTGGAAAAGTAAAAACACCTAAATACTTGTTTTCACTTTTTTTCATCTCATTTTTTCACTTTTTAGTTATATTGAACACTTTAAATTCTAAAAAGTCTTTCCAAAAAGATACGGCCAAACACAACTTCAACTCCAACTCTAAAAATTTCAAATAAAATTAAAATTCTTTGATTTTCATGACCAAACGCTCACATAGATATTTTTTGTTATTTTGTCATGTTACTGGCTAAGTGCAACTTACGCGTTAGACCTTCAGGAGGATGAGTGTACTTACGGGGCTGATAAGGTGTCTGAATTATCATAATAAAAATTGTGGTGTTCAATTAACAATAAAGTCTATATTTAAGTGTCTATTTATATATTGTGTAAAAAAAATATCCAAACAACCTATAATGCAACTTTTTCATGCGATAATGACGACACTAACAAAATTGCCTTCAACTTCAAGACTCATCATTTATATCTTTGAAAGTTTTGAGTCATATTCTTTAATTTGAATTGAATTGAGGAGTTTTTTGGGGCTTACGGGATATTAGAGGAGGTTTATACGGAAATATGGTAATATCGGCAAGCCACTAATCATATTGCTAAAGAATGTAGTTAGAACATTAAGAAATGAGGTAAGAAGATCATTTAAGTCTTCAATTAATTAAAAAGGACAAGTGGGTCCTGTAATATTTATAAGTTAGAAGGATTCAACTTCTTCAAATAACTATGTACAGTCATCGAACAACTGTGTGCAGTTATCAAACAATTGCGTTAATTGTTCGAACAACTATTCAATCGTCCAATAACTACGCACAGTTGTCGAACAACTGTAATAGTTGTTGAGACAACTTCTTCAGTTGTTGGGACAACTTCTATAGTTGCGGGGGTAAAAGTGTTAAAGTAAAAAGTTTGAGAATTGATGAAAATTTTGTCACTTTTACCTAATTTTTAAAACTTGAAGGACTTTTACTTAATTGACAAACTTGTTTATCCCTTTTAATTGCTTCTGCCTTCCTAGCTTCTGAGACACTGAAAAGGGCAATGTAGAAAGCACCAGTATTATAGCCTTACCAGATTTCACTAAGACCTTTGTGGTTGATCAGGATGCCAGTGCTAAGGGAATTGGTGTGATATTGGTGCATGTAAAAATATGACCCTTTAGGACTAATAAGGGAAGGATTTCCAAGACCATATAAGAAAATCATGACATATTTCCTCAGGAACTTAATTAACACTCTTCCACATGCCCAGAACTTGGACAATTGGAGCACAAATAACATAACAGGGGGGGGGGGCAACATTGAAAAACATATGAACAGGGACCGATGGATCTGACTCTAGTACCATATGAACATATGGCCATTGAATCTAATTCAACTTCAAAAACTAGCTCATAAAAGGAGGATTGCCAAAATCATATAAGGAGACCACAATTCATTCCCTCAAGGCCTCAACTAAGGTGGGACTTGACAATGCAGGAAGGAAAATCTTTAGCCTCTTTAGTCAACCCTTGTGCAGGAAGAGCCAGGATGAAAAAGAGTTGTTGGCTCTTTTGATCGTTACTTAAAAGTGGAGGTAGTACCTGCAACCTGATACTTATCAAGACATATTTCTTCAGTTTGAAGTACATGAAGGAGAAAAATAGCCTTTCTCAGTTTCGATACCTTAAGAAAAATAAAATTGTGTTTCACTTGTCATGAATGTTACTACGTTACCCAAGTTGTTGCATACTATGGAGGTTGATGTAGCCGGCAAGGGCCAGGATGAGGAAGGTGAAGTACATGGACATAAGGAAGAGGAAAATGAGGTTATAGAGCAAGCAAAAGCGTCAACATATGTCATGGGTTACCAACCTTCCTATTTAAAAAAAAGTGCAATTTTTGCCCCATCTTTTGGTTACTGAACAATAAATCACAGGATTAAAATGCATCAACTGATTCATGCATGTGTAAATTCAACAAATGAAAGTAATGTTTTTCAAATCAGACAAAGGGGAATATCAAATATGATCACCAGACTAGCTTGCAACAAAAACTTATAGTAGAGGAATAACATTTTATTTTAAAAGACTTGCTTTGGTGCAAGATGATTTTCTGAATAACAGCAAAGGCAAAAGATAGGTACCTATCTATGCACCTGCAACTCAAGCAACCAAGTCTTGTCAATCAGTAAAAAGGAGAAGGATATTTTCATGAAGTGTCAAAATGACACAGGACCTAGCTGAAGGAATTTTACTTCGCTACAAACGGGAGGAAGTTCCATAAAGTCAAATCTTACATAAGTAATTGAGAATGATACAAACCTATTTCCATAGCTTCTCCTCTCCAATTTGGAGAAAAAACTTCAATACAAGTAAAACGAAATAAGTCCAAACTTTAGACAACAAGAGTATCAATTAGTTCTCTACCCTTTGTCTCTACTGAGAAGAGCATAACACCGGTTGCTGATAAAACTAGAACTGCTTTGAAAGATATGATTGCAGCCATCTGATGGCATCCTCTTACCAATTACACGACAATGATAGGAGAAATCATGGCCCATATTTTTCCCACAGAAGTTGCAATTCCCATACCAGTTGACCTTACAGACGTTGGATATATCTGCATAAAATGACAAACTGAAGTCTCTACAGGAGAAATCATGGCCCCTATGTTTGCTTCTAGTGAGCCAATGGCTCCTAAAATTCAGCATAACTGAGAAAGTTAACAATTAAAGATGCATCTCATTATACGATAAGTCTCAATCAGATTGCCCAAGTGGCAGAATCAACATGTGTAGCACAGGTGACAACATGCATTGGTGGACTCACTAAACAAAGCCTATGGCATCATATAGTGCAATTCCTATACCCCTCGACCAACAGAGAATTGGCGAAGAGGTCACGATGAAATATCATGAAAGGATGTCACAAAAGAGGCCTTGATGGCTTGTATGGATCCACTACGGATCAGGGACCAGGTCCTTGAAGCAGGTTTAATCCAAAACGGAAGGAAATAAAACAATAATAATGAACACATAATTTTACGTGGAAACCTCCTTGCTCAAGGGAGTAAAACCACGACCTACCACATAGGATTTCACCAACAACAACTTCACTAAAATAAGAGCAGTGGTTGATTACAAACTCTTTCTCGTAATCCTTTGGTTAACCTATTAACCCCATTCTCTTGTAACAGTCGCAACACAAGCAACACTTCAAAGTGATAACTCTAGCACCTTCTAACTAGACCAACTAACTCTAGCTGATCAACTTTTACCTATCAACTACCTCTAGCTGATACAACTCAACCTATCAACTAACTCTAGTTGATGTGCTTCGAATAAAAGGATAAAGCACAAACAATTACACCTACACACGCTTCAGAGATGAAGAGTAGGTTTACAATAAGAGAACCAAATACAAAGACTCAAAATACAACAAGGAACTGAAGACACAGTCTTGATCACGATCAGGTCCCTTGTTGAGTGAGCTCTTGTAAGCTTGAAAGGAGCACTGGCTTTTTGTTGAGAGAATATCAATATTTTTGGATTGCAAAAGCTAGGTTTTGCCTTTTTCTCATCTCATTATATATGAGAGATGACAAAACCTAGGAGCCGTGCTATTGGTCAAGGTGAAAAGGACTGCTGCAAGTCTGCTGCAACTCCACCAACCAACTGCAGAAAAGGTACACTTTACAGCTGTACCAAGTTGACTATATTTTATGATCACTGCTGGTACCAGGTTCCTGCAGGAGTTTGTCAATCATCAAAACTGAAAAGACCATATTACATCATTTCCCCCCTTTTTGATGATGACAAACTAAGTTCCCCCTGTCGTCTTTACCTGGTCCTTTTCACGAGTTCCTCCTACCACAGATCGCACTAGATTACCCCTATCACTATTATCTGGTCCTTTCATATAGCACTTGTTCCCCCTGAGACAATGTTGAAGTCAAGACTGTAGAGAGAGTGCAGTTCACAAATTTCCTTTCCGGTAGCATGAGGACCTGGTCCCATCAACAGGTTGTTAATCATCGAGGCAGAGCTGAAGTTGCAACTATAGCGAGAATACAACTTACAGCTGTGTCATATGAGGGACAAGGACCTGGTGCCTTCATGAGGTTGTCAATCATCGAAACTAAGAATACAACATTTTTCCCCTTTTTTGATGATGACAAACATATAACCGAGATTGTTAATCAGTTTATTCACTTGGTTCCCTGACTTATCTCTTCAAGAACTATTCTCCCTGACGCCAAGAATTTCCTCTGTTGCTACAATTCTAGTTCTTGATACTTAGTTTCTCAAGAAACTGTTCCTTCTGTTACCAAGAAATCTTCCCCCTTTTGACATCATTAAAAAAGAGCATAAACAGTAAACCAGGTGAAGACAGATTAAACAACAATATTAACTCATGGCCTCTGGGGCAACACAATCAAGGGCAAGAAAATTAATGATAAAGGAAAGCATTCTGACATAAAGAAGAGCAACATTTCATTGACCACAATCGGGTTAGCACCACAAAAAGTTAACATAAAGAGTTCAGAAATTATTAATAAGAGCTAGCCACATAAACATTGGATAGGTACAACAAAAACTGAAACAACAAGAGGGATACACTAGGAGGAAGGCTCGGTGAAGGTCTTTAGGAGATTATTGAAATGCTCATTAGCATCATCATGAGCCTGGATTAGCTTCTGAGTCAAACGCTCAACCCGGTCCCTCAGGACACCGTTATCAGCTTTCAGATCAATATTTTCCTTTTCTAGTGCAGCTTCCCGACATGTTCCCTCATTGGGTTCAGAAGAGGCAACCTGCAAAGCTGCCTTGAGGCTTATGATCTCAACATCCTTCTGGGACATAAGTATAGTTACCTTTTCAAGCTCAGTTGTGTTTCTTTTGTGAGCAACAATCATTTCTGACTTAAGAGTGAGAAGCAACTACCCCTTCCTTTTCAATGGACTCATATTCTTCAAGTGTTCCCCTTGTGATCATTTGCTTCTTGGTTCCTTCTATTCCTCTTTCAAGTGGTACTTTGAAGTGAGAGAATACTCTGGAGAGAAGATACCTATAGCCCAACCCATGCTTCCCGTCCTTTACCGTCATAATTTTCTTCATATGTTCCAGCATGATTCCAGGTAGGCTGACAGGTTGAAAAGTTGCAAGAGCTTTCATGAGAACCAGGTCGGTGACCCCTGCAATAGATCTCTTCTCAGATCGGGGCGGCAGGACCTTATTCACCAGTTCAAAGAGTAATTGGTACTCCCATTTCAGTTGCTTCTTAAGGAGGGTTTCAGAGTTCAAACTCATTAAATTTCCTATAACTCCAAAGAATTCGCTAGAGGCAGTTCTATCTCCTATTGACTTGATCCCTTCCATAGGCACCTCAAGTATCTCACTTAGAATATCTTCATTCAGAAAGATGTCCACATCCTTCACTGTGGTGGCTACCTCCTCACAAGTTTCAGAGAGTATCATCTCCACGTAGAACTCTTTGACTTATGTTTCATATAGCAGCGGAGTAGAAGGCCTAAGGAGGTGATCCTACTTTTGGAATTTAACCATTTCCACCAATTCTTGCATTCCAGTAAGCTCACTGATGTCGGGATCAAACACTCTTCCATTCAGTACCTTTTGCTTCCTTAAAACATCTTGTCTTTCTTCACGAGTCAGTTCTACTGGTTCGTCAGACTTTGTACTCGAACCAGGTCCCTCTATCACTTTTCCTTTTTCACTGTTCTTGCCATTCCTTTTCTTTGATACACCAGATGGAGCACCTTTCCCTTTTATGCTAATATGTTTCCTATTTTTCTTAACCATCATCTCAACAACAGGCTGCTTGGATACAATTTTCTCTCTTTCACTCTTTGGAGTTTCCTCAATAGTCTGAGCAGTATCTGCTTGATCAACTTCAATGACTTGCTCAGCCACCTCAGTATCTTCTATGATAATACTCTTCCTCTTTTGGCGTCTCTGGATAGTTTTATAGTGGCTTTCATCTAGAGCCATATCCATTAATCTCTTCTTGCTTCCTCTCGTAGCAGGTCCCTCTTTCCGGTCCCTTGTCAAGAGTGAGGGAGTCGGCTCAGTACGCACAAGGGTTCGCTTGAACCTGGTAGCAAGAGAAGCATTATCATCCTCCTCTTCTTCCTCATCATCATTTCGCAACATCCTCACACTTAAGGAACTCAGAGGAGTGCCATCCCATTTAGGAGAGGACATCACGCAAATAGGAGACCCAAATCCCTAACCTCCCTCAGCTACATTAACTCTATCTACTCCTAAATCACCAATCTCGCCATCTTCTTTAGCCATTGTTGTGAGACATTCTGCCACATATTCATCTCCTACAGCAAGAATGTTTAAAGACTCACATCTTACCTCTGAAAAACTCCCCTCAAACAATTGCTCATTAGAGAATTCAGTCATGACACCCTCAAAGAGAGATTATTCCTTGGGCACAGATTCGATCTCTGAGCCAGGTTGTTGGAGTAGGTCCCTCAAAGGAGTGGAGGGAGTGACTATTGTATTTTCAAGTGGCACTGCACTAGTCACCTTGGCTTCCTTTTCAGTAGTCTCAATCTCTATGGTATCGCCAAAGTGTTGTTGAGAGGAATTTGTGGGTTTGGGCATTTGATGAGAGGAGGATGCAGGAGAGGGTGATTTAGGTTCAGTGGGGATAGAGAAGGTAGGAGTTTGATGGTTTTGTTTCAACAAGTATGATGGATCAGTGGGAGTTGAAAAGGGGTTTTGAAACTGTAACACCCCGTACCTTTCAAAACCTATATGACTAAGTAAATATCGACGAAGGTATTTGAGCTCGAGATTGTGAAGGGGTACTTTGGCCTAGAATTTGAAATGGTCAAATGTATATAAGTGTTAAGTTAAATTATAAGGATGAGGGTTTTGAAAATGAGATAAAACAAGTGAGGTACTTGCTCGACTTATCTAAGCTCTTAGGTGACAAGTAGGTGCATCACCTACCTACGCTAACGAACTAAGTTCCGAGGGCCGATTACGGGCAGCAACACCATGGATTATTAGACCTAATGGTAGCCCAAATGAAGCTTAAAGTTGGCCCATCAAAGCACAACCAAATCTGGCCCAAACAACTACAAAAGGTAGCCACCAATATTGACCACATTTTGACCCAAGAGAAGCCCAAAATCAGCCACAAAACTTAACCCTTTTGAGGCCCAAGAAAAGGGTAATTTTGGCCCAAGTTTCTTGACCCATTTTGGCCCAAATATACTCAAAAAAGTCGGCCAAAAAGGTCCCTTTATACAGGCCTTTTGTTGATCAACATTGATCACAAAAAGCTGGAAAAATTCTCTCTTATCTCCTTTCCTTTTGGCAGCCCTTCTCTCCCTTTAGGGTTCTAAAAAGATCAAGATTCATTCAAGCTTAAGGTGAGTTAAACAACTTGTTATCTTGGTATTAATATACTACATATAGCTAGGATATCCTATGGTAAGAAAGACATGAACTATGGCAGCCCCTTTCTTAAGATTTAACACATAGAAATTGTGTAACAATTAAGAGATTTCTTCTTCTCTTGTTGGTGTATGTGTAGGGGGTACTTAAGTTTTTCAAGGCATCAATAAAAAGAGGATAAAAACACCCCTTCAAGTGTGGTAAGTACTCTGCCCATAATCATATTTTTGGATTGAAGTTCAGATGGACAATTGTTGTTGAATTGTTGTTAAGAACTCACGGGACGGCGATCGAAAGTCGTGGGTTCAATGTGTTGCTATTGTATTTCGGCATGGTGAGTTGTGTAGGGGCTGTTTGATGTGTTTTGTATTATTGGAGGCAGTAGGTTGGTGTGTGTGTGATGTGTATTGGATAGGGGATAAAGGTGTGACGATACACCTTTAATTAATGCAAAATACGTAAATCTGCCCGGAAAATATTTAGCTACTGTTTTGGGAAAGTTGCAGCAGGTTTAAGAGCTAATATTAGCTTCATTATACCCTTGTGTTGTATATTAACTTAATAAGGGAAAGTCCAAGTTGTGGTAAGCGCAATCTTCGGAAGGAACGAGGTATGTTAAGGCTTCTTTATTCCTTATCGGCATGAATCTAGAAATAGAACTCTAAATCTCCGAAAGAAGGAATTTGAGTATTTGTTGTAAGAGAGCTGATTTGGTAACTCAACAAGTCTTAAGGAACTAATTTATACATTATGGTGATTCAAGTCGCCTTCTTATAAAAATCTGATTCTTTTTGCACGAAACGTAAGTTATCCTTTTGTCGAGTTTCTTCTTTGTATTGTGATCTCTAATCAAGCTTTAGAAAGTATACAAGGAAAGTTAGAAAGTCAAATCCCCATTTATATGTGTTTGGTATGTTGAGTCCAACACCTAGTAAGCCAAGGCTAAAGAAGTTATCTAAATGAACCTTCATAAATAACAAGAATAGCTTTGAAGGTCAATCTAGTAATACACTTATTATGCGTGGTTTGCGTGTTAGTGTGCACCGAGGTGCTACTGCCATATTGAGGCTATTATATACATAGTGTGCACTGAGGTGCTACTGCCATATTGAGGCCATTATACACATAGTGTGCACCGAGGTGCTACTGCCATATTGAGGCCATTATATACATAGTGTGCGCCGAGGCGCTACTGCCATATTGAGGCTATTAAATATAGGGTGCACCGAGGCGCTATTGTGGTTCAGTGTGGGTTATAAAGAGTGAGTTGCAGCGTGAGTTAATGCATGTGTTGTGTTCTATAAAGAATAAAGGAGAAAGAGCTTAACGAGTCTTACCAATTACAGTTTACAAGTTTCATATTATATCTTGTTCGGATTTACTACTTGCGACTTGCTTTTATGTTTCTACCTTACATGCCAGTACATTATTGTCGTACTGACGTCCCCATTGCCTGGGGGCACTGCATACATGCCTGCAGGTCCAGACAGATACCCAGACAGACCTCTTCAGTAGGAGTTGCAGAGTTCAGCCATTTTGGTAAGCTCCATTCTTCCTGGAGCTGACGAGTCAGAGGTATAGCTTATATTTTGACCAGGTTATGTATATGTACAACTTATGGGTAGTCCAGGGCCCTGTCCTTGATATTAGATATTTTACTTACTACTAGAGGCTTGTAGACGTGTATATGTATATCAGTGTTGGGTATGGCCTTGTCGGCCTTGTTATTAGCTATCTACTATGATAATAGCCTTGTCGGCCCTGAGTTGCTTAACTACTATTGAGCTTTTAGTGTTTCAAATTACTATTCTTAGAGACCTTGTCGGTCTCAGACCCCCAGTAGGTTCAATAGAGATTCACTCTATTTTGACACCCTCGGCCTTTTGGGGCTCTGGGTGTCAGTCATGCCTCCCATGGTTTGGGGCGTGACAGAAACTCTCCCGTAGTCGGGGTTTCAGGTAAGGTTAAAGGTGGCATTTGGTTATCAGGTGATGCTGGTTGTACCTTGTTTGGGGAGCTTGGTTGAGACATGGTTAGAGAATCTTGGGATGGAACAGGTTTGAGTTTAAGCCTTTAGGGAGATCAGTGGATTAGGGAAGGAGAGTTTGAAAGGATTGTTGAGGTTTTATGGAGCAACGATAGGATTTAGGCTTAAGTGAAGAGAGGAGTGATGTGTCATGTTATGAGTGGTCCGACGCTTATGATTCAAATGACATGACAATGTTCAGGATATGAGGAAAAGGAGAGTGGATAGTCTACGTGGCAGTCTCAATCATCATTTCAAAACATTTTATGAAAACAATTAGTGATACTAACCTTGATAGAGGGGACCAGGTCCC
Organism: Jaltomata sinuosa; assembly: GCA_003996215.1. Lineage (NCBI taxonomy): Eukaryota > Viridiplantae > Streptophyta > Magnoliopsida > Solanales > Solanaceae > Jaltomata > Jaltomata sinuosa. Next base: position 562,758 of record QJPP01000389.1, read on the forward strand.
TTATTGTGTTTGAAAGCTGTCTTGAGAATGCTATGATGATCTCCATATACCATCAATCCTCTTCCCAAGCATGCATACCTACAATGGTATAAAACTGAGTTAGATATCATCATTTATCAGCTTACCTGGATACCTGTAGCCTAGTCATAGCCAGAGGGAGAGACTCAGGGGTGGAGAAGGATTAGTTCAGATCGATTGACCAGGACTTCAATAGATTTTTCACATGCTAATATCGTCAAGTAGGTGTTGAACATATTTTCACAATCCACCCAGCTCTTCCACCAGCTTCTTCCTGACTGAGCACTCAAGCAACCAACCTTGATTTGAGTATCCTATGGGTATGACCAGATCAACATCTATTTAGACTTCTTGACGTTCCTTGGGTTCTAGATTAGTGCTGAGGACTGAGAAGTAAGTAACACTGTTGTTTTGGATCTAGTTTGCATGTCAGATCATGAAGAGATGGTGATCTACTTTCAGTGTCAGTTCTATACCCAGTCCCTCTAATTTATATTCTGAGGAGGGATCTTCTTTAACTTTATCTTCAATGACAGCTGAGTCTTGAGTGTCTGGGCTTCTTATACTATCAAGTAGGGAGAGTTTACAACTCTATTTTGGTCTTCATTTGATCCATAACTCATAGTATAATTTCTCCAGCAGGGGCCTGATCGCCATTTGTCAGTTCTCCTGGCAAACAGCGTTTCCGACCTCTTTTTGGAATCTTTGAGGACATTTCCATCAATCAGATATACGAGCAATGTCTCCAGGGTTCCTATTCTTCTGCTTCACTTTATTATTTTGGTATGGATATTTCCTTCGTGGACCAGGTCCCTCGAGAGCAGCAGGTTTATGAGCAAAGAATTGGCTAGTTCCAATCCCTTGTCCTGCACTTCATCACATCATCTTGAGTGCTTAGACATGTGAGAACATCTGCAAGCATGAGGATTGGATCTACAAGATGCATGGTCCTGTGACTTCTGGTATCCGAGATAGATTTCTTGAAGATAGCATAGCAACAGTACGACAAGCAAGCAGGAATTTACTTCATTTGCCATTGTCAAGGAGAACACTTCCCCCTTGAACCGTCTTGAGTGAGAGGAGAACATTCATTCTTTTAGTAATACACTTGAAGCAACCACTGTCTACAACCAGGCTTGGTTGCTTCCTCTCACTCATCTCTTCATAAGGATCACTTGTTAGATTTAGGGACCTATGATAATCTGAGTCCCCAGTAATGAGATAGAGGGTGAATGAGACTTCTTTTGATCCAAGGTGGTAACCTAGTCCTTCTGGATGAGAGACCATGTTTCTTGACGGATGGACCAGGTTGTCTGAATTGTTCCTCATCTTCTGGCATCCTGGTCCTTTTGATAGAGGGACCAGGTTTCTCGATATCCTCAGCCTGCTCAGCGTACGCTCTACTCCTTTTATCGGCAGCAATCCTGGCTGAACATGCTTCCTTGTAGTGTCCATTTTTTCCACAGTGTGTTCAAAACCAATTATCAGGATTTGAAACGTTCTTTCTATGGGGATTTTATGGAGGGATCTTGTTTCGAAATCCAAGTCCTTCTCCATTATTTGACCTCATACTTGTCAGTTACGTCTGTACTTCAGAAGAGATGGTCCACTTAAGCGCTTTTTCAAGATCAGCCTTAACCCTGACCAGGTCCCTCTCTAATTCTATGTTTCTTTCTAGGGAGATTGTGAGGTCACACTTGAGTTTGTTCAAGCTTTCCTCAAGCTCAAATTGAGCCTGACTTCCATTCCCTTTGCCTTTGACGTCATTTTGAGTGATGTTTTTCAAATTTTCATTCAGCATGTCATTTTTAGAGATAGAAATTCTCAATTTTTCTTCTAGATCATAGATTGTGCTTACCATAGCTACTTTTTCATCATCAGGCTTAGTAACACTGTTAATCTGAGAGTCCTTTTCCTTAGAGATGATGTAGTATTCATCAATCTGTACATTTGCCAAGGAGCGTAGCTCTAGCTTAGAGTAGTCCTTAAGGTTTTGTTGGACGTCACGAAATCTAACCTCCTCATCTTCTCCTTCATCGTCAGACTTTGCCATCAGAGCAAACAATGAGTCAAAGCAAGATGAGTGATCCTCGATAGCTATAATAGAAATGTCCTTTGGAGCCTCTTCCTGATCAGACTCACTGGAAGACTCTCCGCATGCTGCTAAGGCCTGTTTCACAACTATGTCCGCTATTTCTTTTCTTTTTTGTTTCTCAAAGACCTGGTCCATCTTTCACCCTTTGTCATAGTTGTTTCTTCCATGCTCTTTTTCTTTCTGGTTGAGAAGATGACAGTCTTTGATAAAATGTCCAAGCTTCCCATATTTGTGGCAAGTCTCATTGCTTCTGAAAAACTTGCTTGAGTTTCCTTTTGAGGGAAAAACTCCATTTCTTCTTATCATTTTTTGAAATGGCCTAGTGATGTAGGCCATGTTTGATTCATCATCACTCGAGACGCTCTTGATAGCTTTGAGTGCTAAGCTCTTATCTTTCTTGGGTTGTAGTCGTTCTTGGTCCTGTAGCTTCTTGAGTTCATAGGTTTTCAATTTACCTATTAGCTCATCTATTGTCAGAGTTTAGAGGTCTTTTGCTTCAGTGATGGCATTTACCTTGCTTTCCCAGGAGGCAGGTAGGACACTTAGAATCTTCCTGACAAGCTTGCTAGGCTTAATGTCGTCTCCTAGGCAGTGAATCTCATTGATGATAGAGGTAAACCTGGTATGCATCTCTTGAATGCATTCTCCGTCATTCATTCTAAACAGCTCATATTGAGTAGTAAGCATGTCTATCTTCGACTGTTTAACCTGACTGGTCCCTTGGGGGCCTGAGCACTATACACATGATGATCGTTCTAGGATAGATGAGCCGTTCCTCGAGCTATTAGATGCAACACATGATTTATGGGGTCATAGGTAGGACAGAGCCGCGGAGGTTCATGGGGATGCCACGATTGCCGAGTATATTGTCTGGTACCGACAACATGGACGGTTGCTGTTAGGTAACCCTACTTTATACGAGCCTGATAGTCGTCTCTATGTCCACTTTGGTGGTGTGATGGAGACCATGGCTAGAGGCCTTAGTGGATTATACGACTTAGCGACCGCTTGGACATTACAGCCTGCTTTTGCCCAGTATGGTCGCACTATCGCGGAGAAAGTGAGGCAGATTATGAGAGAGGCTCGGATGGCCAGTCGAGTAAATGAGCCACCTTTTGCACCTGGTGCAGCTCCTGTGCCTCCGCCCGATGGAGTAGGATGAGGACGAGGACGAGGACGAGGACTAGGACGAGGATGAGGACGAGGGCGTGGTGATGCACAGGAGGGAGGATAGCCTCGTAGAGGAGGACAAGGACGTGGTCGCATATGTGACAGATTCATAGCAGATCAGCACGCTGATATGCCACCAGCTGCAAAGGCAGAGGATGCTCCTCAGGTAGAGCATCAGCTATTTCACCCTGAGCACGAGCCAGCTCCTGTGCCAGATACACAACCACTTCCTCTGATGGTGCTTTCGCCTACAGCTCCTTCACCGTCTACTCTAGCTTGTTCGTCTCAGCACTTTTAGGGTAGTTACATGCCTAGTATGGAGGCAGGTATGACTTGGGACGATATGCAGCGGTTGTTAGATGTCCCGCGCCTCACAGAGATTTAGATGGAGGTAGGCGACTGAGTTTTGAGTCTATGTTTGACGTCTCATTTGACATTGGAGATTATTCAGCAGATATGCCGGTTAGTATTTGCGTTGTTCTAAATTAAGTTACTTAAAATAAAATTTCACTTAATAATTATAATTTCAAAACAGAGCTCATCCACTACGCATCCCGCTCATGAGACGATCATCGCGGAGACTACGGCTCCAGATCCTTTACCTTTAGTCCCTGAGGAGCCCGTAGACATACATGTAATTACTGTTAATATAGAATTTGTTATTATATTTTAATTTTATTATTTAAATTTAAATTATTTAGTTATGCTTTTTATTTTATTTTTTAGTTTCATGTTCCCACTACTTCTCTTATTCCGGCTCCAGATCCTTTACCTTCAGTCCCTGAGGAGCCCGTAGGCACACAGGTAATTACTGTTAATATAGAATTTGTTATTATATTTTAATTTTATTATGTAAATTTAAATTATTTACTTATGCTTTTTATTTTTTTATTTTTTAGTTTGATGTTCCCACTACTTCTCCTATTCCAGCTCTAGATCCTTTACCTTCAGTCCCAGAGGAGTCCGTAGGCACACAAGTAATTACTGTTAATATAGAATTTGTTATTATATATTTATTTTATTAAATAAATTAAAATTATTTACTTATACTTTTTCTTTTATTTTTTTGATAGATTCAGGATCCGCCACGTCCACAGAAGAAAAAAAAGGTAGCTAAAAAGATCGTGAAGGTAGATCTTGCTCCAGAAAAGTGGAGGAAAGGGGATAGAGATGAGGGAGGTAGTGGTGGGGCTCTTAGGCCGAAAGGTTTTTTAAGACATAAGGATTGTGGAACATGATTTGTATATTTGTAAATTTGATTTTGATTTGTTTAGTATTTTTTGTGTATATTTATACTCTTTATGAAATTACTTTAATGAATATGTTATATCAAAATCGTAAACTTCAACCTATATATCAAAATAGCTTCATTGTTCATGTTGAAAAAATACTTGTATAAATGTGATCGAAAACTCTTAAAAGTAAGAAAACAGATAACACAACTTTTATTAATTTCAAATATAAGTACATTCTTAAAATTTTAATCATCCACATAAAATTTCTCAATGTCGTCTTCAGATAAATATTGTGGATTTCTTAGAACATGCCCTTTTTTCTCTAGATGTAAGTTCTCTATTTGTTGAAGATGCTTGTTCCTGGGCCAACTTTAGCATGTAAAATCGACAACGTCTTGACAACATTCGAACCTAGTCTTTCTGAATCCTATTGACCGCCAACTCACAAGACTCTTGAATGACTAGTCGATATAAAGTTGTCTACTTTATCCGACACACCGTACGTATAATCTACATATCACACTATATTTGTGCGCTATGCAAGTAAGCTCGTACATAAGAAATCAAAGTGTAAACTTAAACAACATATTATTCACAATGCATAGAAAAATTTCATTAAAAGGTTGGTCAGATATTAGAAGAGAAAAAGGTGAGAGTAGCTTAAAGAGCCCTAAAAAAATTAGAGGGTGCTACACAGACTTGACAGGTAAAAAATGGTATGGTTTAGTTCGTCCACTTGCAAATTTTCCAATTTCTATTTATCATGATTTAAAAATCACTGGACACATCATTGAGGGAGAAGCACACTCATCTAAACCAGATGATTTTATAATTTGGGGTGAAAATCTTAAGTGGGTTGAGCTATATTCTAAACGGTGTGATTACGAACTTTTATGTCGCTGGCATTCTTTGCCCGTACCACAAGCATTATCAACGACTATTCAAAGACGTCCATTCATAGATGAACCATTGGTGATTGAACACCTTATGAAGGAAATTTCTGAAATGGAAAAAATATTAGAGTTATTTCATGAATTATAGGATCTTAATTATAAGGGAGCAGATGAAGAAGAGCACTGACAACTTTTAGAAGATAAGAAGTTGCTTCGAGATTTCACCTATCCTATGTATGGAACAGTAAAAGAATGGATAGGTATTCCAAAATATTTACCTCAAACATTAGATTTTAATGTCTTGTATTGCTGTATAAATCAATTAAGTGCTTGTTGTGAGCCAACACAATAAAATGATGCATATTGGGGTCTAGATTATAGTGATAATGACGATGATGAAGTGATTCTTGAAACTGAAGAAGATTAATTTATTTAAATATTATACATTCTTCTATTTCTTAATGTTAATTTATTTGAAGTTCGTTCATGCACATAGTGATTTATTCAAAAAAATATCTACTTTAAAGTGAAATATAGTATTTTTTTAAAAGAAGATTGCAGAAAACTTTAAAGAATTGAGAGCTGTATAAACACGTAAAGAAACATTGATTTAATAACTTTTAGTGTACAAACAAAGAACATATAATAAACTACATAAAAAAGGCATACAATGAAAAATCAAGACCCTGAAGTACTTCCCCCATGAGAGATATTTGTAGCCTTTACGGCACATTTGCTCACATTATAACCAGGTTGTCGACAGAATTCACACTTTCGAATTAATGTATTAATCGGAACATTCATTTCATCACATATACGTGTGTTGGACTTGATTTTTATTCTATGCAAAAATCTTTTATTTGCAATCATGGCAAAAGGACTTTCTGGCCAATATGATGGATCTCCAACTGAAAAAAATTACCCAAAATATGTATTTACGTAGTTTTGTAATTTAAATTCTGGTGCAACTTTATCCCATGCATCAACCCTACAACTGTCAAAACCCCTGATCTCATGAGAACAGGGCATGTGATGTGATTGCCATTTACCGCATGTGCATGATTGTTGCGTCACATTAACAATATGCACATTACCTCCACGACCTGCATGCACTTTGGTTTTGATTTCAAATAATTGATCCCTTTGCATTATAACTTTGGTGAGTATGTCCAACAGCCTTTATCCTATTTTTCTCAAATCTTGTGTAAGGTTTTGGCATCCAATGTTGATTCTCCGTTGCTAATTGTCTAGCATTAACAGATCTACTAACAAAATGCTCAACAATCTGACTGTATGTGAGCCGCACCATTGCAGTTACAGGAAGTCCCCTGGCAGTCTTTAATAAGCCATTGAATGACTCTGAGCTATTCGTTGTGACCATGTCCCATCTCCTACCATCATTCTTGTGTAGGGTCCATTTTTTAAGCTCAAACTGCAGTAACCATTTGTAAGCTAACTCATTAACATCCTTGATCCTTTTCATTGTTTTAACAAACTTCTTTTCTTGATGATGTGTTGCAGCTTCCCAAAAAAGATTGGTCAGCTTTAAACATTTGATTTTTTTTTTTAAAAATTACCCTTTAAATGCCTTACACAGAAGCGGTGGTAGGCAAATGGAGCTTGCCAATCACTCCGCACGTTGTGAAGTATGCCATGATGTTTATCAGATATCAATGTTATACCTTGACGCCCCTTCACAACATGCTGGTACAAATGACGCAGAAACATGCCCCATGTCGCAATGCTTTCATTAGCAGCAATTGCAAAAGCCAAGGAAAATATTGCGCCATTAGCGTCCGTTCCAACCGCAATCAACAACTTGATATCATATTTTCCATAGACACGAGTTCCGTCTATTGATACCACTGGTCGGCAATAATCAAAACCATCAACACATGGCTTAAACGTCCAAAACACATAGTTAAAAACGTTTTCATCAACATCATCATGTTGTTCAAACCTCCATTCAACAATTGTGCCGGGATTGGACTGTTGAAGATCAGCCATGTACCTTGGCAATGATCGGAATGAGCCCTTCCAAGTTTTATAGATATTTTCAAAAGCACGCTTCTGTCCAAGATAAGCCTTTCTCTTGCTTATTGTTTTGTTAAACACTTTTAAAACAGAATTTTGACAATCTTTGATAGAAAAGCTGAAAAATTTTAAAATTAAAATTCATCAAAAACAAATAACGTATTGATTTCTTTAAAAATTTAAATGGTGTCAAAAATAAAATAGTACCTTGGATTTACTTCAAGATCCTGAACTAAAACACTTGTAATCATGTCTATATCCAAATTAAAATGACCTTGAGGGCATGAACCCATATTACAACTGTGATCCCCGTAATATTTTCCTATGATCCACAAGTTAGTATCTTTCTGCAGCCTACCACGAAGCATCCATTGACAGCCTTCATTTGCACTTCTACATTTAACTCGCCAAGAATTTTTTGAGGACTCGCAAACAATGAACTCTGTCGCGATTTTAAAATGTCAAAGTTTAACAGCCCTTTGCAATATATTTTTTGATGTAAAAGGTCATTCCTGAATCAAGATAAAACTCATCTTCTTTAAAATTATTGGGTTCCTGCCACCTATTTTGTCGACACTTATCATCATCAACCGTATAGGCATATATATCTGGTCCCTCCGGAAGATTATCAAGAAATGGAATTACATGAGAATGATTTTGAATCCGAGGGAATGTTGATGACATTGGTATTGACTGTTGATGCAGTGTTTGTGGAGTCACTTCTAGTTGATGTACTGGACTATGCAAGCTATCAGACAATATGACATCATTACCACTTTCAGATGATGAAAATGGAATTTCATCACCCGAATCGTGAGCATTGTTAGGCACGTCATCACCGTCATTGTCACCATCTTCATCACTTGCAGATATTTCGCTGTAATTTGGCTGGTCAGCATCATTATTGACATCTTCTGAAATCACAGACACATTTTGCCTAATATTTTCTCTATAATATGAAAAAAATAAAAATATATTCCATTCATATTTTAAATAAAAAACTATTCAAATGATATCCCTACCGATAATACTCATCAACACCAAAATTCGAGGAGACAGGAACATTTGAAGATGTTCCAATATGATCCGTCCATCCAAAATTAGAAGATTGATCAAAATTATGTTGAGATAAACTCCTAAAAAGTAATCAAAAGACATATAAATTCACATATAATTGTTAAAATTGTACGAATTATATTTTATAATTACTGCTAATAAGAACAATAATAATAATAATAATAATAATAATAATAATAATAATAATAATAATAATAATAATAATAATAATAATAATAATAATAATAGTAACATTATTAAGGTTAATAGCACTCATTACCAATCACTTTCATTAATAGCTTGATTCAAATCAGGTCTTAACGAGTCCATTGACATGTTACCCGTAAGAATATTTCCGTAGATATTTAAGTCAGGAAAATTAGTAGACTGATTTATGGGGAGTTCAGTCTGTGCAAATACTTCATCATGTGAAGGAGAACGTTGTGGACGAGTCCTGGGCTGACAAATCCTAGGCTCCTTCCTAACATATATATGAAGCATAGTGATCTTGATATGATCACTATACTCATTTGGAACATTCAAAAAGTCCGTCAAAGACTCGTCATTATTAATAATATACTCGCAATACATTGCTGTCTCGTGTGGTATAAAAGACTTTGGGTATTGCCCTATTATACGTAATTTATAATCTTCCTTACGAACATTCATCTTCTTATATAGTATAGAAATAAAACTTTCGTAACCAAGATCATAAGGTAACTTAACATTTTTCTGGGGCGGACAACTATAATATATAGTATCACCCTTATGGATGATTTCACCATCCTAATATAAGGAAATCCTAATATTACCTTCAGTAGACATTTTTATGACAAGAATTTCAAGAAAACTATAAGGGGAATTGTTTAGAGATGAAGGAAAATGGTGAAGTTTAGTGTGGTTGTACACTACTTTAGGGCCTCTTTATATAGAATTTTGAAGAGTTTTGGTGTAGAAAAAATGGGTTAATATAAATATATAGCGCACTAATTTAGAGCGCTATAATGATATGTCAAATCAAGTACAAAAGTGTAAGGAAAACATGTAATAAAATCCTGCAAAAAACCACAAAAAATCAGCATTATTATTTACAGTTATAGCGCACTAATTTAGTGCGCTATACTATAGCACACTAAATTAGTGCGCTATATCCCCAAATAACACTTAACGTCGGTTACTTCTTCTCCGTCTGTGTTTTGGGGAGATAGAACACTAATTTAGTGCGCTATACCTATTTTGGTCACTATTTCAAAGCATCACATAGATCGGTCACTTATGAGATTTTTATCCCTATTTAGGTTCCGAACTCCATTAAAAACAACAAAATGCTCCTTCCATACGCTCCAGCAAACGGGTAATGCTTGATATTTTGAACAAAAATGTGTTAATCGCCAAAACTACCATTCAACTATCCAAAATTAGGAGTGTTCATGGGTCGATTTAGATTCATTTTTATCAAAATCAAAGCAAATCAAACCAACTATATTGATTTGGTTTTGTCCTTTTTTTGTTACATGAATACTATTTCAATCTTTTTTTTAGAGTTATAAATAAAGTTTTAATGAATCAATGTGTTTAGTAGTAATTGACAAATTGACAAATATATGTACCTCGCGAGGTGATCTATTTTACCGACCAAGACTTTACCTAATTCCAATTTGAGATCGTTGTTTCTGAAAAATCATCCTCCTAAAATCGTTTTTTGATATTTTTTTTTAGTAATGTCATCTAGTAGACATGTTTAATCACACTATTCTTGTCACCTTGTCAATTGTTGAGGTGCATTAGATGTAGCTAGATAATTGATGCCACAACATTCAAAATATGTGGGATGGAGTTCATGGCAGCAACGAGAAAAATAAATGCAATAGCTAAATGGTGATGGGCAATATCAGTCAGCCATAAACTTTGCGTTTGTGGATGGAATCCCCCGAGAAGAGTTAGAATGGCAGTTCCCGCCCCTTGGACGGTACCAAATAAATGACTACTTAAATCGGGATTTTGAGCATAAAGATTCCACTCTAGCACTGACTTGACCATCCAACAAGCGTGTTATGGGGTTCTCATTTCTTGAAAAGTCAATCTTTAATGTCACATATGACTTTTCTTCGTATTATTATTCAAAAACTTTTCTCATCTCAGATGAAAATAATTTTTTTTTGATAATTGAAGTATTTTTTAAAATCACCCCATGCTTGCAAATACAAATCAAGCACATTCAATACAAGTAGTATTTTCCCAAGTATAAGTAGGCATTTGGCCATGTTTCATTGTGAAAATAGAAAAAAATAGTTTGTGTTTTCAAAGTGAAAAATGATACTATTTAGAAATTGGGCTTGTGTTTGACCATGAAATAAATTAGAGTTGTTTTCGAATTTTTGGGTATAATTTGCAATGGAAACAATTTTTTGTTGTTTTTGAAATTTTTGAAAATTCTTAAAAAAAATGTAAAAACAAAATTTTTGGCCAAACGTGATTTTCGAAGTTCAAAAGTGAAAAAAATCATGGAGGGCTCTAAGAGTATCATGCTTCAAACTCGTCAAATATTCATTTGGTTTGAATTCAGATATGAAATAGAAAGATAATAGAGTATTTTATTATATCTCTCTTCTTTGAGAGGTCATCAACATTTTTACATCTACTCTATAATATAAAACAAGAAAGGTACTAACCTCTTCAATACTTTTATTTTTTCTCTTGAAAATGTCCTTTTGATTCCTTTCTAATCACATAAAGTATACATTGTGTGCTAGTACCATACGATTGATTTGAACTTTTGTTGACTTTCGCGTAACAAATTTAATGGCCCATTCTAGCTCTTCACTCCATTCCATAGCTTGCCTTTGAACGTGCTGCCAGTGCCAGCTTATTTGTTGAAAAATACGTCAGAGATAAAAAGTGTTAATTTTGTTAACTAAATAAGTTAGGTTTTCATGAATAATTTATGAATTTAGAGTGTTAAATAAATTATATAATAGACAAATGAGAGCTTCACGTCATTAAAAAAATAATATGTGGTCTGTTAACTTGAAGAATATTTTAGAGCCTATAGGTGGATGAGAGATATTTTTACACGATTTCCAATAAATGAGGGGTAATTTAGGCGCTTTTCTGTTCTTTTAATTATATTTTCTCTTTCATGTTGAAATTAGAGATTGTCAAAAAGAGGGGATTTTTATGTTTTGGGGTGTTTCTTTCAAAACGTAGTGATTTATTGTGTTTGATGTCGACTGAACAACTATAAAAAGTATGTAAAAGGATCCAAATGTCCTTAAACTATGGGAAATTGCATAAAAATATTTTTCATTAATAATTTGGTCTAAAAATATCCATTTTGTCAATACTTGGTCAAAAAATGTTGAGTCTTGGGCTAAAATTATCCCTCATCTATTAGAGTAGGTTCATTTTGGTCCCTCAAATATAATCCTGAGCATATTTAGTCCCTTAACTTTACTAAAGTGAAGCACTTTTGGTCTTCCTAACATAATAATGTTAAAAATTAACGAAAAGGATAATTTTCTAACGGTGTAAATTTGACAGTGTTATCTCTTTCTTAATTGATATACATTTTCTTTCTTTCTTGTCTTCTTAATTTTTTAGGATTAATATAGTAGTAGCTATTTATATTTGAAGACAATACTTTAGAACACAATAATCTGCCCACTCGAAAAAAATAACCATTTTCTTAATTGCAGTAACAAAATGGTCTTAAAGTCAGTGGCGTAGCTAGTAATTTGGTGAAGCGTGAGCGAATTTCTTCTTAATTGTGTTTAAGAGCGTGCAAAATTAAATATATACTCATAATAGCTAACACTTAACCTCTATGAGTTTGTATTTGACAAGTCACGTGGGTGCCACATGGGTTTAACACTATTATTTTTAAACGGATTTTGTTAGGGAGATCAAAAGTGCTCCATTTTAGTAAAGTTAAGGGACTAAATATGCTCAGAGTTATATTTGAAGGACCAAAATGAACCTACTCTAATAGTTAAGGGACAATTTTAGCCCCAAACTCAAAAATGTTCTATATTACTTTCAGGTAAAAAAAGTGTCCTTTTTCTAAAAAATTATATATTGTTTCTTTTTTGGAAAAAGGGTCAAAAATACTCCTCCACTTTTAACTCTTAGTTAATTTTGTCCTTGGTTATATATTTTGGGGCTAAAAGTATCCCTTCCGTTAATAAAGTACACAAAAATACCCCCTCCTTGAATGGAAACCCCCAAATCAATTTAAATTATCCAATTTAATTAAAATAACTCATTATTACATAACCCGAACCAACTAACTTAAAATCCTTAACGCATCAAGTTTGTAATTGCCTGTGGACAAGAGTTTTGCTTATCAACCCTGCCTGTGGGGCTTTTCAAGTTTTTTAACCACTATTTGAAGGTTTGACAAAGGAAATTCGAGTTTGTATTTGAAGCTTTTCAAGTTCTTTAACTACTATTGCGTATTACTCCCCAACTGATCACTGATTTCATGCCATCTGCAGAATCCAAAAGCTAGGTGTAGTGAGTAGTCCGAATAGTAAAGTACTGGAGAATACACTACAGTGATAGCAGTCTGCATACATTGAACTTTATTAGGAGTAATATATAAACATGAAGCACTAATTATTAGAAGTTACAATGTTTCATTAGTGTAGCTTAAACTTCATACTGTAGCTTGATGTTTATGAACAAATATGTTTTAAGTGTGTGTATGATTTAAAAGTAAAGCCTGCATTTGGGATATTAAGTTAGTGGGTCGGGTTATATGAAAATGAGTTATTTTAGTTAAATTGAGTATTTAAGTTGATTTGGGGATTTTCATCCAAGGAGGAGTATTTTTGAGTACTTTGTTAACATGAGGGGTATTTTTGACTCCAAAGTATAATCAAGGGCAAAGTTAGCTAATAATTGAAAGTAGAGGGATATTTTTGACCCTTTTTCCTTCTTTTTTTATTTTAAAAATATTTTTTTCTAATAAAAATGTTGTAACCCATCATGAATTTTATATATAAGATCATAGTAATCCATCATTAATTTTCATTTAGATAACGATAAAAAAAATTCTAATAAAATAGAAAATATTTATTTTCTTAATATTTTTCGAATTGAAGAAGGATAAGCATTTGCTAATATAATTCTTGATTTTAAAGTTAAGATACAACAATCATAATGCCATAAAACAAACAAACTTATTATATTGCTTCAAATCACAATATAACTTTAAGATATCATCGGTGGAGTTATCGTTGACCCTTTTTTAAAAGAAAAAAGTGTTCCAAACCTATCTGACCAATAAGAAGAAAGAGACATCCAGCCACTTAACTGTAAGAACAGGGGCAAACCAAAATCTGCTCCTAAAAAATTGCTGAATCGAAGTAATACGTTATACATCTATTGAATTCCAAGTGGATTTCCAATGGTGTTTCATATGCACCTTCTTGTATCCCTTCTCCAAAAACATGATGCATATTGTCAATTTGTGCAATCTTACAACAAAAACATTCTCTTTGTGAGTCTATATTGAATGTGATGATAATATAATTAAAAAGTAGCCTTCTTTTAAAAATTCTCCAAGTCAAAAAAAGAAATTTTATCGGTCAATAAATCTTGCAATGAGATATGCTTTACAATAAATCAATAAACCAATAAACAAAGTAAATTAAAAGGAACTATATTGTACTAAAGTTAAGAAAGTCTTTCTCTGGCCTTTGCTTTCTAATAATCTGCTAGGCAAATTCATTAGTAAAGATTCCATTCTCAGAAGGATTCCAAATGGGATAGTCAAGTTCATTGTTATTACTAATTACAATATCAGAAATCAAGTTTACAATGTAATTAGGGACAACACTACTTAATTTGTCAATGTTTTAAGTATTATTATCAATAAAAGTGTTGATAAGAAGCTTAGAAGACTTACCTGGGTCCTGGTACAGCTTGACCAATGCCCCTATACATGTCCAGTTGTCTATTAAAAGCTAAAATTTTCTGCTTGGACTTTTCACACTATTAAAAACTTGTCAAAAATCGATGGTTAAAAGCGACGGATTGCATCATTTTTTTTTGCCAAAAGTGATGAAAAATTGACACAGTTACATTTGTCGTATTTTGCCTCGTTGCTTTTTGAAATGCGATGAACAACGTCATTTAAAAGCGACGGACAACCAATCCAGTCCGTCAGTTTTTAAAATCAACAAAAAGGGTCGGTCTTTTATAAATTTCAAAAATATTGAAAAATATAGCTACGTGAAATTGAACTCGGGTATTTTATATGACTTTGGACAATTCTATCACTCAACCACACATCCTCTTTGATGAAATATTTCTATCGTTTTTATTTATACTCTTCAACTGCAAGTTTGCACTTTAAAAATTGACGGAGTCCGTCAATCTTTGTAAGAAAATAATAAAAAATTGAGAAACTGCAATTTTCTTTAAAAAAAATAAAAAAAACTTTTATATTTTTTGTGCGAAAAAAATCAATTAATTTTCTTTTAAAAGAAATAAATCGACGGACAAGGTCGATTGTCCGTTGATTTTTTGAATCGACTCTGTCTGTCGATTTTTTTCTCCATCGATATTTGTATTATTTTTAGTAGTGTTAGATGATGTGAGATTCAATTTGTGCTTTGATCTTTAGGAGGGTTTTTTAAGTGTGAGAATTAGCAATAGTAGAAACTTAGTCCACAGGATGTGATCTCTTGCAGTATTGTCAAGGAAATGAGTAAAAAGTCCATTTACAAATTGAAATTAAGTAAATGACCCTCTCTACTTTACTGTTTTTTTTTTTTTTTTTTTTTTTTTTTTTTTTTTTTTTTTTTTTTTTTTTTTTTTTTTATAAATTATCTTATGTGGCATCCTACATGACATAAAGAAGTCTTTTTTTTACAAAATAAAACTTAAAAGGGATGTGTCTGCAAATAATTCTAAAACTATTTTAAACCCTAAGATTTTGTTTTCATCCAAAGCAGCCTCCTTTTCTTTCTCCATTGCTTCTCCAAGAATTGCTACTCCCTTGATCTTTTTTTTTTTTTACGAATTTTGAAACTCTTAGAGATGACAAAAGTTTCTTCCTCTAAATCTGCATCTAAGTCGAACTCCCATGAAAAAGAAATTTCTGAGAAATCAACATCGGAAGAAGAGAAATCAACCGAAGAAAATGATAAAAATGAGTCAGAGGGTGAGAATAATGAATCTGCTGATGAAAAAATGGAGAAGGAGGCAGATGAAGAGCAGAAAACTGAAGAGAAACAAGCAACTGACTACCTCCGGTGAAAGGAATGAAGATCTTGCATATAGGCAACCGATTGACGTATACAAACTGAAAAAATAAGCAACTAAAAAAGCTAGTGGGTTGACAAATCGTTGCTTTACACAAATAGCTAATATTACTTCCTATCCCATTCTAGCGCTAGCGGGGAATAACCTCAATCCGTAGAAGCTGCATCCTCAAGTGTTGAGTGATTATGCCAGTGATCAAGATATCAACCACATAAATAGGTAGTAAAATGGTTATGGACTGTGCATGCTGGCTCATACCGGGGATCAGCTTTCCTTTATCACTAGCGGCTTTTGGCCGATGCAAGATTCCGGACATAAATTCGAATCGACCAATTGGCGCAGCAGTACGCGATAACTTTTTCTTTTGGTGCACAATGAAGCTCATTCCTTGGATGGATCATAACTTATACAAAGGATAGTCTCTGTAAGAAGGACCAAAGCGCACTGAAAGAACCTACGGATTCTTTCCAGTCATAACAACTAGAATGGGTTAACCTTCGTTTGCCCCATTGGTGAAGTCATAAGTTGTGGTGAATCCGTGTCGCTACTATAAATTTCCATAGTTCAATAGAGAAAAGAGAGAAGAGCAGGCCGATCAAGCCCCTTTTGCTTGAATCTCTCTTCCCATGTCGATAAGGGACTATTCCCACTACGTACTAACTAGAAAGATCATAAGAGAAGATGCCATCGAATCGGCTCTTAGAGATTGAAAACGAGTATTTTAGTCGGTCGAGGGAAGCGGTAGCTTCGTGCTCCGCTTCTCTCGCGCTTGCTTGCGTGAAGGCTTAGAGCCCTTTTCGCTAGGTCCAAAAGCTTAGAGCGTGATTTTTTTCTTCTTAGATCGAATTAGAATGAAATAGATTCATTCAGTAACTTTCACAACAATCGAAATTTGACCTCCTGTGCCTGTGAATTAAAGAAAGGAGGTGGCCCTTGGGCCACTTGACTGTAAGGAGAGGACTTCCAGAACAAAAAAATGAAAAATGTTAAGATATTCTTAATGATATTCGGGCTTCTACCCAGCAGAGTCTTCCATAACTGACCTTCCCTTTTCTATTTCCATTGCTTATCAAAGAAAGAATTCTAGAACTAGTGGTAGGTGGTCCCGTGGAGCTTTCAAAGGTAGTTTACTTACTTTAGTTTAGAGCGGGCAACAAGTTTTTTTTTAGTTAGTCGGGGTACTAACGGTTGGCAACCTCTATCCAGCCCTATATTATTCTTAAGACTTTGTTGGACTTGAAACAACAACCCTTGCCCAACGAACGGAATAAATGAGTGAACAAGCACCGAAAGGTGTGCGTTAGTAAAGCTAATAGTTTGGATGCGCATACGTTTTCTTGCTCCGTTTCCTTGCCGAACAGGAGAACTATCCACAAAACCTACTCCCTCCCATCCCAGGAATAATTGAAGAGAGTTATCTCCAGTCACCAACATTGGCATAAAAAAAGTAGGAATGGATAAATAACACATAAATCGAGGGCTATGCTGATCCTCAGACATATATGAAATGGAATAAAGATGGACCAAGCTATTTATGAATGTAACCACAATTAACATCACTACGGTCGGGCTATCGAACACGGGGTCAGAAGTGAATTACGAGTTGGACAAATCTGTGAATCGATCGATTTGATCGAATTTCATTCTTTCTCACTATTCAGAACAGTGGAGCTTTCGATCAAGATCTTATCGCCTCACCCGTTTGGGCTCTCGCTCGAATCGGAACCTTTATGTGTAGGTAGGCTTTTGACTCAATCTAATAGCTTACCTATCGGACAATAAAAGAGAAAGTTTTCGCATGAGAGGGAAGAAATAATATAGTAATATTTACCTTTCCCAGCTCTCAGAAATGGAGAAGGAATAAAAAATCTAGTGAACCCCTCAAACTCCGTAGGTAATTCGAGACAATTCAAGAAGAATAAGATAAGCTAACACAAAGAACTTGAACATTGACATAGCGAGAAGACTAGTAGTATCGACAAGAGGCTACATCAATAGCTGAAAATTTTGGGTAGGGTAGGCTTGGAGTCAGAAGTCCTATTCTTCCCAACCAAATAATTTTGCAAAGTTCACCTTCCCGCGGTCAAAACAAGACTTACAGATAACAATCAGACCTTACCAGGGAAGAACATAACCTCCGATACGATAAACAGAAAAAAACCATATCGAGGTCCTAATTGTACGACTTTGGTATGATGTTCTTCGAACGTAGATTCATGTAGAACATCGCGCCTGGAAACTCATCAAGTAGGTGTTTTGAGTCTTTCAAGTACTGGCGAAACTTTAATTGAAGACCTTTCAGTGCCCTTTCGTTTGGTCCCCTGGGTACCTTCTGCACACTTAAAGGTAAGCATTTCAAGTAGATAAGATCATAAAAGAAGAAATGGGAAGGAGTACTGCCATTATGCGCTATTATTTTAATCCGAAAGTCAATCATTCCCAGCTTTGATATGAAGGTATGGGTCAAAAGGGAGTATGTTAGTCAAATAGAGGGCTCTCACCGGGGTGTAGTCCACGACTTTCAAATCTTATCTTAGAATAGGTTGGAACTATTTTGATACGCTTATTCTGAATGAACGCATTTCTTGCTCTAAGTCTGTTGGGTTGGATCGAACTAGTTGGTTTGGCAGGAAGATAATGGCATAAAAGAAGCATTCCACTTTGGCCTCAATCCACAACAACTATTAACGATTATTCTCTTCAATCGTCCGATACTCAAGGTTCTTCTAATGGTATTTTTTGAGGACCATCCAGGTCTTAACCCTTCCAGTGAACATATAGTGGAGCTTCAATCTGATATACAGGATAAATTAGGAGAGTTGATGCCTAACAAGAGTGCCCAAGAAGTTCTAGAAGCGGCCAAAGTTTTACATGGCGAAAGCAACAATATTGCTTTTCTCTTTGGCTATCGATGCGTGTATGCCTTCATCGAAGAAAGAAGGGGAATCACAAGAAATTTTCATACACCTAGGCCTAATTCCATCGATGAATCATTCGAGAACGAATTTAGCGAGTAGAGCCCTTATCCAAGAAATGAGCTATCTTGCTTAGCATACCTCACCCAAAGCTATTTTTAGTAAGGGATTCACCTGCCTTAGACAGAGCTTTGTATAGCCTAGCGCTTCACTCCTTCACTTATGAACTAGAGTCGAAAATCGCTTTCACATCTCATATGACATCTGTACCAATAGAATTCTTCGGACACTAGTAAGGTAAGTAGCTACTCCAGCCGAATCTATTAATAGCATTCAAGGTTAAAGATGACTCCTAGAGAGTTACCAAATTACGAAGTTCTCTTATCCTTTCTTTCTCTTCTTTCTTTTTGATACTTGGTTGGCAGGGTCAGGGCCTTTTTCGCTGGGCGAGCACATCTGATTCGTCAGTCCTTTCTCATTCTTAAACCACTTCCTGATAATAGAGGCATAACACCGATCATGTAGGAGTAGTCTCACCCAGTAGATGGACAAGCCAGTAGTACCAATCAAGGAAACCTTAAACTCTAGAGCTTTCTTTCCTGATGGAAAAAAAGGAGACGAATATAGCTAAACAGCTGCAGCAAAAAGAACGAAATACTGACGGTGATGAAGGTTACCGACTTTGGGTGGACGCGGAGCCAACAAGTTCGGTCAAACAGCGTAACGAGTCTAAGGTTACAGAAGCCTTCGCCAACTTTGATAGGCATAGCATTGCAAGCCAATAGAGCAGAGATCTTAGATTGCTCCGTACGATATACAATGGAAAAACTTCTATTCGTTGTAAGATTACTGAAGGAAAGGTCGGTCATAAATTTGGAGAGTTTGCTTCTACACGGAAATGAAGACCTTCGAGAACAAATATTGAAAAATAGATGCATACGCGAACACGTCCATCCCTCTTGGGCATAGGGACGATGTTCGATATCCAATCAGAATAATCTACTCCCTTAATGAAATTAGTATAATAGTAAAAAGACAGCTGAAGAGAGGATGACGTAGACAAGAATCAACCTCTTCCCGATGAGGTTTTGATGTATCGCAGAAGGTTCAAGTTTCGATCGATATTTGCGGAGTTGATTATCCCTCTCGAAAACAAAGATTTGAAGTGGTCTATAATTTACTGAGTATTCGGTATAACTCACGCATTCGTGTACAAACCAGTGCAGATGAAGTAACACGAATATCTCCGATAGTCAGTCTATTTCCATCAGCCGGCCGGTGGGAGCGAGACGTTTGGGATATGTTTGGTGTTTATTCCATCAATCATCCCATACGTACAAGTCTGGCAGCTGCTGGTCGCGCCTCTGGTCTAAGAAAAGAAGTCCATAAAGGCTTCTTTAGGATTGTAGGGGCTCCCTGACAGGATAGGTGAGGAATCACTCTGGATCTTCTTTTTTTGGGCTTTGTTGCGTGCTTCTTCGGGTGTGGTTGCAAGATCTCGCTTTCAGTTCAAAAATGTGTACGTAGCTTTCTTGTACAATAACTCTCTCTCTCTCTGAGAGAAGCTCTCTTCCCGTGTCGATGAGGGACTATTCCCACTACGTGCTAACTAGAAAGATCATAAGATAAGATGCCATCGAATCGGCTCTTAGACATTGAAAGCGAGCTCCTGACTCGAGGCCATCTTATTGACCAGGTCAACTCCTTTACTAGTTATTTCTCCAAAATCATAGATTTTACGCACATGGAAGCTGCTTTTTCAATGATATTGAAGCATTTTTACCTCACAGGGTGGTTTATTATATCAGGAATAGTGGTATATTCATATCTCATCACGTAATTCTAGAAGGGCCTTCCCGCAAAAAAACTGAGTCTTGGTAGTTCAAGTGAAAGTTTTTTAGACTAGTCCCACTAAGGTGGCGAGGAAACTGACTTCCGAGAGAGCAACTTTTGCCTGGCCCCCTCCTTTGAAAGCTCTTGGTGCTGCGACTATCACCGGTAAGTTGCGTCGGATCAACATCGGGATTAAAATAAACTACAAAATGCAACTAAGTCAATGCCTATTTGGTGTGGATCTACTGGCCCAAACGCTTGAATCTATTCCATTGCACGGAAGTAGCAGTTTCAGTAGCCGTATTTGATGATGTTGATGTTTCAAAGTAACTTCAGGAATTTAGCATTGAAGATAAGGACAGAAGAAGATAGGTAGCTTTCCGCCCTAACTAAAACATCTAAATAGGATGCAGCTCGTCCCGATCTGTCTCCGGTCGTAACTAAGATAGATCGATTAATCTCCGAGAAGTCCTAAAGCGAATCCTTATTTCTTTCTTTTCATTTATCATAATAGCAACAAATACGTATCTCAAAAGCATCAAGTTCGGAGGCACCACCTGTAGCGAATCCAAACATACCCAACGCCTCCTCGTCTGTCGCTGAAACCCCCCACTCTGATGCTTTTGGCTCCCGAGGCAAATCAGCCCTGGACGAAAGAAAGGAGGAAAGGTTTCTATTTTCATAAGAAAGAATGAGAAAGTTCTCTTTGATGATAAAGCAGGGTATGCCTTATTGGAAGAACTAGGTTTGAGGGGGAAGATAGAGCCGTAGCTACAAAGCAAAAGAAGTTGTCAGAGGCGATGCGACGATACTCACCTCAGCCTCTCTGGCGGCATTAGTTACCAGATTTATTCAGTGACAACCTTAGGATAAGGAAGTCCTTTGTTTTCAGGAAGGATCAAGAATGTTATATATTTCAGGAGCTAGATTAGTTGGCGATGAACAAGTAAGAATTGCCTCAACCAAAATTGATGGAATTGGCCCTAAAAAAGCCATTCAGGTTCGTTATCGATTAGGATTTGAAAAAAAAAAACCTTTCCCTTATTAGCCGGAGTACAAGTGTACTCTTTTTTCTTTAGTAAAGGCGAATTAAAAAAAGATTTTTTTCCCGAACAGTCTCAACGTCCTCGTTGAGAGTCGCTCTACGAGACGTCTAGTAGTCTCTGACTTGGTCTTCGAATCCTAAGTGTCAGCCCCTTCCCGAATCCCCAAATATCTTCCAGTGTTTCAGCCGATCCCCAATCTCCAGTATCAATATTTCGACTGCTCAAGCCGGAAGGAGTTTCACTGAAAGATACGTAGGTTTGAGTGATATGTATCTTAAATATGAGTTGAACTATTCCCTATGTCTTTATTTTCGTTACACTTATCAACTCATTTCAAGTGAAACTCATTCAGCTGCATCGCGTATTGCCCAAAGGGCGCGAAGGTCCTCGACGCATCAGCTACATAATATCTGTCAAAATATTGCCACTGGCAAACCATAATCTCTGGTGCTATCGACCTTTCGGAAAGGCTGACTTGAACACAAAGCCAATCTTTGAGAGGTTAGTGTTTCCTAAACTCAACTCATGCACTCAGAAAGATCCTCTTGACTTGAGTCCTTCTCTTCCTGAAGAGCTGATGAGAGTGGGATATAGATTCAAAACAGATATGTGTGTGGTCTTCATGTACCTCCACCTACAGGGCTGGCTGTGGCCACCATCCTTATATTTGTCTCCCTGTTCTACCAGGTTCCACCTCTTATTCTACATTCCTAATTATGTGTGAGCAATCAATCGTGAAAAGTTGACCGATCTATAATGAATCTGTAGATAGAAGTCGTTTATCGACTGGTGGACTCATCCTCAATGCCATTTAGGCTCTCTAGTTAAGTCGGTTGTCCGCCGCCTTTCTTTCCCATGCCCGAGATGGCCTTATGGGTAGCATCCTCTCACAGAGATGGCCTTGTGGTCAACTTCTATTCTTCTTGTTGGAAGGTTCGTTCGGATCGTCAACCCACTCAATATCCGAGAGAGGGTAGGCTTTTCATTTAGATTATTGAGAACGAAAATATGCCTGGGGTTAAGAACAATGAGAAAACTGCCTTCTGTCTGTTGCCATGGAATGTATAGGTATGCTTCAATCGCTCCTGAATCGGGAAAGATCGGAAGACTTTCCTTTTCCCTTACTCTATTAAGAAGGAAATTTCCTGGTCTTCACTCTTCGCTCCTAGCTCATTTACGCTTTTGGTATTGACTAAAAATGACGCTTTTCAGCATTTCCTGCTTAAGTTGTTGACCATCACCTGACCTCACACGGGAGGCCCCGCGCTGAGTGATTCTCCCCCAAAAAAGTCTACAGGTGATATTCCAAAAACAGAAACATGTGATTTAGTCTTTTTAGTTGCCTTTTGAGATTTTTCATTATGAATATTTTTTTGGCTTTTCTAGAGCTCCCCGGAGCTTTTATCTTATTTGTCTCGTTGAATAAAAGTGAGAATTCGATAGGTGAGGTACTTTCCCCGGCATACAGAAATAAAATCCAAGATGACAGCTTTCAAAAGATGAGTAAGGGACGGGGAGAGGGCAACTGAAAAGGAGGCTCGACCTAGAGGGAAAGGGAGGCTCTCGAAACCAAATGAGTTGCCAAGGTAGATGTTTTTATTTTCCTTTAAAGATATTATGTATAAAGAGAAAGATAGCCAGTCCTCTTGGGCGGTTGTCGGAGGCGATGCGACGATACTCACCTCAGCCTCTCTGACGGCATTAGTTACTAGATTCATTCAGTGACAGCCTTAGGATAGCATGACTAAGAAGATGTTGAGGCCCAATGAACTGTTGACTGTTAAAGATGCCAAAGTACTCCCCCAGATACAACTCATGAGGGAATAAATGACACTCAATGGCCAATGATCTGTTGCAGATTTTAGGTCAAAAGAGAAGCCGAGGGGCAACAAAGGCTGGAACTCTTCATGCCAAAAACAAGGGACCTACTTCTCATCCTAGGAGTTAGCAGGTATGAAAGAGTCCCCTCTCTGTCTGTATCTCCGAGTTTCTACTGCTAAGTAGCATTTCTGCTATTCAATCATAGAATCAATTCCGATCATGAATGACCTCTCCATTTATTTTCAAGATTGCTCTTCAAACCAGCCTATCACTCTCCTCTATGAAAAGGTTCTATCGTAATCACTCTCAATAAGACATCCATTCCCCTTTCAAATGTAAAGAGAACTAGACTTTTCTCTTCATTGAGATTTGGACGTAGAAGGATCGAATTGTATCCGAAGAACAGGGGGATACAAAAAAGTAATAAGAGAGGCACACAGACCAATTAATCGTATCGGTCGTATTATTGAATTTGGAATGAAAAGAGGAGTAATGCTTCCTAGCATGGGACAAAGAATAAGACCACAGTCGAGCAACGTATCTGAACTAAAATGTAAAAAAGCGTGGAAAAGAAAAGGTCGGCTTTTCATTTTCTTTTATACCTTGATTAGACGGAACTACATGAAAGTCTGACGGTACTCCATGGAATCTAAGTCACTACACCTATCAAGTCTTCGGCTCTTCCCGGCTGGAGTTTGATCTTGGCACCTTGACGAAACTACACCTAAAAGAATAGTGCTAAAGAGGAACTCCACCCTGCCCTAACCTAATCGTTTGGAATTCAACCTTTTAGCAGTGCATATAAACCAGGTAGTTTGGTTGGGGTGACACTCCGTTTCTTTATACTCTTAGGAGGCGAGAAACTCCCGTTCCCTTCTTCTTCCTTACTCTTCAGAGGATGGTTCAGGGGGTGCCGGTTCCGCCTCTGGCGGTCTTAATCAAAATAGGTCAAGGGAATGTCAGAACGGTCGGTAGCTGCTTAGTCTCATCCGAGAGTTTAATCTCCTTACTCCTTACTACTTTTTTCAAAGAAAAAAAGAAAAGGGCCGATTTAGGCTCCTTCCCGTCCACTGCATAGCCGCGCTAGCAGGTACTACGCGCCCTCTGTCCCGCGTATCTAACCAGCTCATATGGTTCACCGGTTCTATTGAAAACATTCTAGAAATCTTGCAAACTCTTAATCGAAAGGACTTAGCACTCACCGCTACAATTGGCAGAAATTAATTGTCCCTGCATCTATCCTAATAATTTTTTGCTTTTCCTTAGCCGGGTTTCTCGACCTGGTATCCTGCACCTCGCATTCATGATATCTACATTCAACTGTGCCCCGGAGACATGGTCGAAGCACGCCTGTCCAATGTGCTTCTTTTACGACATGCTATAGTCCTGGGTATCTTCCAGTGGTCTTCTAGACTTAGAAGAGCAATCTCGACTTAGAATAATCAAACATCACGAGTCACATGGGCACCCCCACCAGGTAGAATAGTTGTGATATCCCCATCAAGATCTAACTCTAAGAGGATACTATTCATTTCTTCTTCACACTGCTGCTCGCTTTGGAGACTAAACAATGGAAATAATACGTAACAGTCAGCCAAGGAAAATGAAGGGAATGAGTCTGAGGGCGAGAATAATGAATCTGTTGAAGAAAATTTGGAGGACGAGGAAGATCAAGAGCAGGATATTGAGGAGGAACAAACAACAGAAGAAAATGACGGGGATGAGTCAGATAAAGATGAAAATGAGGTAATTATATTTTATTGTTTGGCTTTTCCATTATCTTTTCCTTATGATGTAATTTGTTTGATCTTCATTCAAAAGACAAGGTAAAAGCTTTAGCAAAAACTCCTTTACAATATCCTATTCTATGTTTGTTCATAAATAAATGTAAATACTATGTTGCAATAAAAAGGTATTGTTTGACTGAATGTATTACAGATATCCCAATTACAAAACAAGCATTGCTATAAATTTGAACTTTGTAACTAGATTGAGGTTTTGTGTTTACAATATATTTGAAGTTAATAATTTAGTTAATGATTGTTGTGTTTATATAAGTGATCTCTTGCCTTTTATTTTGTGATCTCTTGTGTTTGAATCCAAATCTCTTATAGCTTACTCTAAGATCTCTTAAATTTTTTAAAAAATATTGTATAACTAGTTGAAGTTTTTACTACTATGACTAGCTTATGATCTGTAATACAATTAGTTAATTTTTTTATTGACGTGTGATTAAATATGCAGGAAATATTGTATGATAATAATCCACCCACACCTGTGAAGTTGAAATTCCCTTTTAAAACAGTTCAAGATGAAATTGGCTATTTTCCAGGTAGAGTGACAGTTAGATAGGATGAGATTTGCTATAGAAAATATGAAAGCTTCTTTTGATATGCTTCACAACCATGATATACTTTCTTTTTTGCGTAAAGTCAGCCTAGATTACTTCTTTGACATAAATGTTGATTGTTGAAAAAATTGCTTTCATGGTCTCTTGTGTCATTATTTGTTGTTGAGGGAAATCGAGACAAAGAAAAAAAAGAAATATGATTTTTAATTCGCAATAAACCTGTCCGCTTTGAAATGAATGAGTTTTTCCTTGTTACTGTATTGAATTGTGGTCCTTATCCAAATGAGATTGAATCTAGGCAAGTATACCAGTGTGGTTTGAGTTTTGTACAAAGAGTGAAGGAATATTATTTTAAATTAAAGGAAGGCGATGAGAAAAATAAGTGTTTGGTAGGTGAAGATCTTTTAAGGATTTTAGAATCGAGATCGAAGATATTCGGCAAAGCAGAGAAATGTGGTGTTGTTGCTTTGTACATAATTCACTCGATTTTATTAGTTGCAGAGGATAGTAAGCAAGTGTCTAAGTACTACCTAGTATGGGTGGCAAATTCAACATTCTTTGCATCATATCCTTGGGGTCGAGCGTGCTTTGAGTTAACACTTAAGAGATTAAAGAAGAACCTTCACGGAAAGATAAAAAAATTGGGGAAAACAGGCAGCAATAGATATCTCGGAGAAGACGAAACCACAATCATACACTATAAGTGGCTTCACTGTTATTTTTCTGGTACGTTTAATTTTTAGTTACTTTTTTAAATTACATTGTATAGTTAAATAAATTATAGATTTATTTTCTGGATATGTATGGACTTATGAAGCAATAGATGTGTTTGGAGCCAATCTTGAAAAGAAGTCTTTGACTTTGAATAAGACAATACCCCGAATTATTCGATGGCATTCAGAAAAAACTTCACAACACCTATCTTATGATTGGTATGATGAGTTGATAAGTGAAAACGAGGTATGATTTCGTTATTACTAGTTAATAAGTTTTTTTTTATTTTGATCGAAAGATTAAATTTTATTCCAAACAAATGAGTATATGTACAGTCGCTAGTTCTATATATACTTTAGAACTAGTCCTCAAGTTGCTTACCTCTATAACTTTTAAGTATTTAATTTTTGTGAGGCTTGCTGCCACATTTTTTTATGTAGTCCTCAAACGTGTAGTTGTACATCAATATCCTTCAAAGCTTGGCGTACATGATGTCTTTAGTCTGGTTGTAAAAATCTTAGCGATCAGTTGGTAGGTGTAGGTGGTGGTACAACAAGTAATGGGCAGTTAATAAGTTGGAAAAAATGAATTATTATTAGTATTAATATGTGGTTTTGTCTGACAGGTGCATTGCATCCCAATTATAAAGCCATCTAAGAAGGAAGCTAAAAGTAAATGGGTAAGGCAGTTTGAAGAATTTGAGGATGATGAGGATGAGACTATAAATGAGTTAGTAAGCGAGCTGGAAGAATAGATGTTCTAAGTCCTCTTAATGGCATAGATGAACATCAGCAACAACAAGAATTAGACCAACAACATGATATTGAACAAACACATGTGGTTAACAATGAAGATGGTGTTGAGCAAATGAAAGTGATTAATGAAGAGGATCGTCTTCATCAAAGTCCTACTCATGAGACTCCAATGATGGATTATGGTCTGAATGTTTTGGTGTTTCTAGTATTGCTGCTTCTGGTTTTGATAGGTTAGAACCATGTTCTAATTTTGATGGAAAGAGTTCTGGCAAAGTTGATGGTCCTGAAAAAGAATCAGTTGAGAAGTGGATAGAATTGATTGAAAAATGTTTGAAAAATATGAATACATCTTTGGTTAAAATTATCAACAAATTGAATTACTTGGTAGAGATATATGATTTTGAAATTCCTAGGGATATCAGACGCCCAGCTAAGTACATGAGTCCTTCTTGGACAGGTGATGGATGGCCAAAAAGGAAACATAAAGTAGCTGAACTGATAAGACAATCGTGCAAGCGTCGACGTTTGAGAAAAGATGCAATAGAAGTAGTTAACCCAACTGCTTTGCATGATGGTTCTTTTGAATGAGTAGAGGAAGTCATATGAAGAAGAACAAGAAAATTGACAGTTTCTTATATTTGTTTTTGCTAAGCTTTCAAGGCTCAACAATATGAAATATAAATATTTTAAATTTTTAATTTTCTCGTGTTTTGTTTAAATTGTATCTTCTATTTTTTAGTAAGATCTCTTAGTTTAAATTCATGCTCTATTGCAACTTATAAATCAGATTTCTAATAATTTCTCGTGTTTGGTATCAATGATCTTTTACGCTTTATTCTCGAATCTCTTGTGTTGAGTTCATTAAATCTCTTACATTTTCAATATTCTGTGTAAGAGATCTGTATTCATATCATAAGAGATTGTTGCATGTCCACAAGAGATTGAGATGCTATCTTCTTTTTGTAACTTATAGTTATAGTAAATGATTCTACTTAGGGATATTATTCCAGTTATTATTTCTTAATAAGAGATTAAGAAGTTTGCGCTTTTATTAGGAAATATTAAATTAAGAAAATGCGATAACTATATTAAGCGCGAGAGATCTAGCTCATGGCCATTAGAGATCTATAGCCATATATAAGAGATCATTGCATGTCCACAAGAGATTGAGATGCTATCTTCTTCTTTTTGTAACTTATAGTTATAGTAAATGATTCTAATTAAAGATATTATTCCGGTTATTATTTCGTAATAAGAGATTAAAAAATTTGCGCTTTTATTAGGAAATATTAAATTAAGAAAATGCGATAACTATATTAAGCGCGAGAGATCTAGCTCATGGCCATAAGAGATCTATAGCCATATATAAGAGATATTGCATGTCCACAAGAGATTGAGATGCTATCTTCTTCTTTTTGTAACTTATAGTTATAGTAAATGATTCTAATTAAAGATATTATTCTGGTTATTATTTCGTAATAAGAGATTAAAAAATTTGCGCTTTTATTAGGAAATATTAAATTAAGAAAATGCGATAACTATATTAAGCGCGAGAGATCTAGCTTATGGCCGTAAGAGATCTGTATTCATATCGTAAGAGATAGTTGCATGTCCACAAGAGATTGAGATGCTATCTTCTTCTTTTTGTAACTTATAGTTATAGTAAATGATTCTACTTAAGGATATGATTCCGGTTATTATTTCGTATTAAGAAGTTTGCGCTTTTATTAGAAAATATTTAATTAAGAAAATGTGATAACTATATTAAGCGCGAGAGATCTAGCTCATGGCCATAAGAGAACTGTATTCATATCGTAAGAGATCGTTGCATGTCCACAAGAGATTGAGATGCTATCTTCTTCTTTTTGTAACTTATAGTTATAGTAAATGATTCTACTTAAGGATATGATTCCGGTTATTATTTCGTATTAAGAAGTTTGCGCTTTTATTAGAAAATATTTAATTAAGAAAATGTGATAACTATATTAAGCGCGAGAGATCTAGCTCATGGCCATAAGAGAACTGTATTCATATCGTAAGAGATCGTTGCATGTCCACAAGAGATTGAGATGCTATCTTCTTCTTTTTGTAACTTATAGTTATAGTAAATGATTCTACTTAAGGATATGATTCCGGTTATTATTTCGTATTAAGAAGTTTGCGCTTTTATTAGAAAATATTTAATTAAGAAAATGTGATAACTATATTAAGCGCGAGAGATCTAGCTCATGGCCATAAGAGAACTGTATTCATATCGTAAGAGATCGTTGCATGTCCACAAGAGATTGAGATGCTATCTTCTTCTTTTTGTAACTTATAGTTATAGTAAATGATTCTACTTAAGGATATGATTCCGGTTATTATTTCGTATTAAGAAGTTTGCGCTTTTATTAGAAAATATTTAATTAAGAAAATGTGATAACTATATTAAGCGCGAGAGATCTAGCTCATGGCCATAAGAGAACTGTATTCATATCGTAAGAGATCGTTGCATGTCCACAAGAGATTGAGATGCTATCTTCTTCTTTTTGTAACTTATAGTTATAGTAAATGATTCTACTTAAGGATATGATTCTGGTTATTGTTTTGTATTAAGAAGTTTGCGCTTTTATTAAGAAATATTAAATTTAGAAAACGCGATAACTATGTTAAGCGCGGGAGATCTTGCTCATGGCCGTAATAGATCTATAGCCACATATAAGAGATCGTTGCATGTCCACAAGAGATTGAGATGCTATCTTCTTCTTTTTGTAACTTATAGTTATAGTAAATGATTCTACTTAAGGATATTATTCCAGTTATTATTTCGTAATAAGATATTAAGAAGTTTGCGCTTTTATTAAGAAATATTAAATTTAGAAAATGCGATAACTATATTAAGCGCGAGAGATCTAGCTCATGGCCGTAAGAGATCTGTATTCATATGTAAGAGATCGTTGCATGTCCACAAGAGATTAAGAAAATGCGATAGCTATATTAAGCGCGAGAGATCTAAGAGATAAAACAGTAAACCATAAGAGATTAAAATCATATAACAAAAGAGATAAAATCCTTATAATATAAGAGATAAAACAGTAAACCACAACTGATTTAAATTACATAAAAAAGAGATCGAACTCTTATAACATAAGAGATAAAACAGTAAATCATAAGAGATTTAGTCCAAAAAGTAGGAGATTAAATCCATAAAATAGCAGATCAAGTCCATAAAATTGCAGATCAAATCGATCTTCTGGGACATGTCTTCTTATAGTGACCCGTTTGTCTGCATATTGAACAACTTCTCCGTTTCTTCTTCCTCTTTGGATTCTCGCCAACTGAAGGAACACGATTCTCTTTCTTGCAACCTTTAGGCACTTTAACTGAAGGGCGATGAACCATCCTGTATTCCTCTGATAGTCCCATCCATGTTTTTGGATGAGGAACAGGATAAACTGTTCTATCCCAAGCTTTTTCCCATGTTTCATTCAGGTATATAGGATCACACAATTTATATATCTCCTTCCATATGTCTTGGCCTGGGGTTAATTTTAAAATTGCTATCGCGTGCTCACACGGGAGCCTATCCATCTGAAAAACCCTGCAAGTACATGTTCTATGCTCCAAATTAACCAAACAATCTATATCACCACGCACATGAAATTCTTGTTCGTTTAAACGGGTAGGCGCTAGCAAACAAAAAGCAACATAGAGATCTTGAATAAATCCCTCAATTTTAGAGGCTAAGAAATAAATGTTATCTCAAGCTTTTTCACTGCGTTCAACATACCACTTAGTCATATTATCTTGGATAGCTTTGAGCATAGAAATAATAGATCAACTTCTTTGAATCTTTAAGACTGAATTCAGTGATTCTGAAATATTTGTTGTCATTAAATTGTACCTATTTCCAGGAAAATAGGCTCTCGACCATTTTTCAAACCCAATATCATTTCAAGGTACCAAGCATCTTCCACATTTGATTCCATTATTGCATCAAAATAAATAGAGAAGTGATCCAATGTATATGCTTTTGCGGCTTCTTGGAAATTATAAAGAATGTCACAATCACCATACTTGGACCTCAAATTCATAGTAACATGATACATGCAAAATTCGTGATGTGCAAGCTTGAAGACATCAAAAAAAGCATTCCTTATGCTTGGATTTCTATCTGATAAAATGCATAAATCATCACTATCAGGAATACATTCAGTAAGCTTTGTGAAGAAATACGTCCAAGAGTTATCACTCTGAGTTAACAATAGCAAATGCAACTGGAAAAATATGATGATTACCATCTTGTGCGCATGCTGATATAAGTACACCACCGTATCTTCCAGTCAAGAATGTCCCATCTACAGAAATTACTTTTCTCGTATGAGAAAATCCTTCAATAACTGTCCCATAAACAAGAAAACAATATTTAAAATTGTTATCCTTATCTAACTATAAGTCTGTCCTCGAACCCGGATTTGTTTGCTCTAATATATGCAAGTACCCTGGTAATAATGAATAACCTTCTTCTGGGGTCCCTCTTATGATAGCCAAGGCTCTCTGTCTTGCTTTTCAAGCTTTCCAGTAACTAATTTCACATCCAATTTCATTATGCACCAAAGCTATTATCTCTTTTGGTGTTGGTCCTTGTCCTGATGTATCAAAATTCTTATGCATTAGGTCATCAATGACATCATATGTAGCTTGTTTGTGGTATTTTGGAGCACTTTTGACACCACAAATATATTCGCAATAATACACTTTGACAATAAAGCGTGTCAAATTTATCTTTTTTGCAACACGTACACGCCAAGTACACTTCTCAACAATGCATTTTACAACCACCAACAAGGGGTTACACTTCTTTGTCTTCATTTGAAACTTAGCAGTAAGAGCAATCTTTTTTAACTTCCTCAAAACTATCTTCTTATTTTCAAATATTTTTCCCAAATGAAGGTCTGAACGATCACTAAATCTACATTCGTTGTGACACTTGTCGCTCGACATGGTTGCAAAGTTATCCTCCCAAGCCACATATTTCATAGGAAAACCCCCTCCTGAACACAATGTTTCATCATCAACTTAGAAATTGGAGGTTACATTCTGCTCCAACTGAAGTTTGACAAACTCATTAATTGGTTTGTTTTCTTCCATCTAAATAGGACTATAATGCTCCTGGATCATATTACAATCATTACTTTCCACAAGACCCTGCATTTCACCACTTTCACAATTTACTGAACTTGTTTTTTCTTTTTCCTTCCCTATCATCAAGATCCTGCACTTTCACAAGTCCCTATCTTTCATCAAGAACCTGCATTGTTTCCACAAGACTCTGCATTTCATCACTTTCATGATTTACTGCACCTGTTTTTTTTTATCTCTTTCCATCATCAAGTAAAAAAACTTTTAGAGTTGTCCTAGCACCACGTTCATCAACAATTGCAAAATAGGATTTTAAGTCAAAATGACATCCTCTAATGGAACATATGGTGTCTCTTGCAAAGTTTTATCCAAAATCATTGGCTTGTAACTCAAATTAATATTTTTCGGATCACATGTTATCTTGCATCGTTGACATATTACTTCTACCAACTCATTATAACATATTCCTTCACAACAATTAATCACTCTAATAATTTTTTCCTCCTTGAATTCAAATTCAATGTAAATGATCAAAGTACCCATTGTTATACATATATGATTACCTGTAGAACAAAAAAAATCAAAATCTTATATCTTATAAAAGATCTCTTACGTGTTAACATAAATCTCTTATGTGTTAATATATTCTTGCTTCAGTCATTACATCTATTTTATTGTTTGTCTTCTGCTTCAACACACATATCTCTTGCATTTTAGACTAATATCTCTTACGTTTAAATACACAAATCTCCTACCTCAATAATCAAATCTCTTATCTTCTTTATGTACTACTTAAATACACAAATCTCTTGTGCTTATGCTAATATCTCCTATGTTTTAATACATAAATCTCCTACATTAACTATCAAATCTCTTTTCTGCTTTATCTATAACTTTTATGATTTCCCTATTTTTCTCAATTTCACCCACAAAATGTAACGACCGGGTTCATCATTACGGGTAAACCATTCGTGCCAAGTTTCAGGTTAGAAAACTTCCGGGTTTGGGAGTTGAAAATTCTAGGCTAGGCTAGTCTCTACCGGTTTTGGAACGAGGTAGGATCTAGGGCAATCTGGTTAATAATTGGGTTAGATGTCTTGGTTCGAGCTAGTTTTCCTTGTAGCTAAGACATAGAGGAGTCTGGGAGACTTTTCAGAATCAAATTCGGGTAAGTAGAGATCTTAAAATCGAGATTGACGTGAAAGAGTTGTTCCAGAACATCGGGAAAATAAGTGTGTTGTAAAATGGACCAATTTTGGAGATTTTTTGATATTTTATTCATGACAAGCGCTACCGCTCTGCCACGGCGATCTCCGCTATAGCGGAATAATTACCGCTATAGCAGAAATCAAGACGGTCAACCTCCGCCATAGCTGTTGACTCCGCTACGGCGGTACTGCTATAGCGGAGCGATGGGACCAGAAAATCTAGAAAATGGGTTTTTAATTTCATTCTCTTTTCTTCAGCCCCAAAAACTGATGAGAGCTATTCCAAAAACCCTCCTAGGCTGCTCCAAGGCTGCTTCAAGGCTTGGGAGCCATGAGAAGAAGGAATTCCAGTAGAAAGGACGTGAAACGACGAATTTGGGCATGCAGGACTGCCAGGAACGCCTCCACAGAGCCAGAAATGCACGGTTGTAGCTGCTTGACATCCAGGTAGGCTAGGTTTTCATTGAGTAGATAGACCTGCTTACATTCTGTACTTATTGTATAGTGGAAAAGGAGAATCCATGATTAGGCCTCCGGGCACGGAGTCTGGTGGATTCGGTGTTGGTTATGTGTGTGCTAGAAATTGGTTGGATTAAATTATGGGATATTGATAATTATTTGGGTTTGTTTATGTTGTCTTGGTATGATAAGATGATAGGGGTCAGGGACTGGAATGTCGGGAAGGTTTGGGGAACCGGGAATCGCAAGGATAACTAAATGGGTATGAAAATGGGAAACCTCTAGGTGAGGTTTTGGGAACACGAAGGGCATGATAAGTAGTGTTGGTTTTGCTAAGGGCTAAGGGGTGGTAATTCACATTATTATTATTTAGGTAAGTTCTAAAAATCAAAGTGGTTGTTAAATTATGCTAAAAAGGGAAACCGTTCATTTTTCATAAATAAAAGGTGAATGTGTTTGGCCTCCAGACGGAGGTCGAGGCTAAGTTATATACCCGGGAAAGAGGGTAGGTGATGGCTTACGATTTCTGTGAATGTTGTATATTTTTGTACTCTTATCTAAGTGTTTGTATGAATTGCATTGCATAGAAGAATTGTTTAGAATGTCTAAGGGTCTTGTTTTACAGTCTGTGGATTGAACGGTGTGCTGCTTGTTGGTTTTACAAGTTGTTTGTTCATTATATAACTGTGGATTATTGACATTCGGTTGGCTCGGGTACCACGCCTGGTACAGGTTACTAAGCACTCATATGAATGGTGCTAATTCCCATGTTCTTTCTAGTCTCGTTTGGTTTTGAGAGCCCCCCTCCCCCTCTAGGTCGAGCTTGGTTGGCTCGGGTACCACGCCTGGTACAAGTTACTAATTGGTTGACTCGGGTACCATGCCTGGTACAGGTTACTAATTGGTTGGCTTGGGTACTACGCCTGGTACAGGTTACTATTTCATTAGGTCAGGTACCACGCCTGGTAAGGGTTTACTTTATTATATTGCTGCATTTTTGTATAATGGTTCCCTGAGTGGATCGAATTGTGTTTATGAAGTCTGATTGTGCATATGGTCTTTGAGAGGCCGGGTTATCATTGTATTAATTCGTAAGTTTGGTCTTGGTATAGGCCGGGTTTCTATATTATGTTATTAGTTTGGTCTTGGTGTAGGCCAGGTTGTTATAACATATTATTAGTTTGGTCTTGGTGTAGGCCGGGTTGTTATAGCATATTGTGAGTGTGGTCTTGGTGTAGGCCAGATTGTTATAGCATATTGTGAGTGTGGTCTTGGTATAGGCCGGGTTGCTATATTATGTTATTAGATTGGTCTTGGTGTAAGCCGGGTTGTTATGGTATATTGTGAGTTTGGTCTTCATATAGGTCGGGTTCCTATATTATGATATTAGTTTGGTCTTGGAGTAGGCTGGGTTGTTGTAGTATATTATGAGTTGGTCTTGGTGTAGGCCGGGTTGCTATATTACGTTATTAGTTGGTCTTGGTGTAGACTAAGTTATTATATTGGTTATTAGTTAGTCTTGGTGTAGACCGGGTTTGTCATGTTAACACTAGGTGTGTGAGGGGGATCCGGGTGGGTCTGGACTATTTAAAAGAGGTTATGTGCTCATAAATTAATGTCATTAAGTGTAATAATGGCGGTCATGAATTATCATGGTTATTAAGTCAATGATGGGTCTTGGTGTAGACCGGGGTAGTCTGTTGAACACTTAGGTGTGGATGGAGGATCCTTGGAGGGTTCGGGTTATATGATCACATAAGGGATTTAGATGTAGCTCTATGGTGGTCATTGAAGGTGTCAATGGTTGTTAGGTGAATTACATGTGGTTGGTAAATATAGAGGAAGACTGAGTGTCTGGGTGTGGTTATTGGTTAATATAACCAGGTGGTAAAGCTGTCCTAGAGGTCCAGGAAAGTCTGGAAAATGGTCGGTAATACTTGGGTATAAGTGGTTTGGTTGGGCAATGGGCCGGTTTTAGTCTGGGTATTTAGTCAAGGTAGGTGACTGGGGTAAAGGGTAAAGGTGACTTGGGAAGTCTACGTGTCAAGGTGACTTGGGAAGTCTACGTGACAAGGTGACTTGGGAAGTCTGGGTGACAAGGCGAGCTTGAGAAATCTAGTTATGAGTGAGACTTGGGAAGTCCTAGATGTCAGGATCAAGGCTAAGGGTGAAGGAGGGAGTTATACTGTTTATTTTCATGTTTTCCCTATTCTTCTTATATGATGGTAGGAGTGGATTTGGGTCAATTGATAATGCCTACCAGTACGTGTGGTTGTACTGACTCTACTCTTGCTATACCTTTTTAGTATAGTCTGGTTGCAGGGCTGGTGATGTTTCATAGGTACGTGACGATGGTGATCTGCAGCAGCTTCTGTCCTTCGATTCCATGATGAAAGTTGTGTCTCTTTTACATGTTCTGTATAAATCTTGCAGTAGCTCTTGTACCTACTTAGACCATGTCCTAGGGAGGGTGTTTTAAAGGTTGTAAAAGTTTTCCGCAAATTCTTTAAGTCATCTATTTTATGAACATTTTCTGTAAAAGAATTTCTTATGTATAAAAATGGACTGATTAATGGTTTACTTTAATTTCCACAAGTTACTTGTTGGACGGGTGGTGAGGGTTCGTCTATCTAGGTAGTTAGAGTAGGTGCCCACACAGCTCGATAGGTTAGGTCGTGACAAATGGTATCAGAGCCTAGGTTACCGATCTCTCAGTACAAGATCAAAGTGTCGAATAGAGTCCTACGAATAGGTGTGTTGACGTCCACATCTAATCTTTGGGGAGCTATGAGGCATTCTAGGAAACATCTCCCTTCTTTCATTCCTACTCATGCGGTTTCGTTACTTGCTTTTATGGGTTGAGTCCAATTGGTATCTCTCGATTCCAATTGGTATCTCAGGTAAAGGATGTCATTGGACTCCGGGTACGGCAAACAAGCAAGAAAGATTGGAACCAGGAAGGTTCCAATTGGTATTTGGCCAGGGAGGTTATGTAAAGGTATAGATGGATCGGCTAATGGTCATCCATGAGGCGAATAAATAAGCTTGAGACTTGAGATTGTTCTTATGTGTATTGATGTTGTTTGAATGACTGCAAAAGTGTGGTGTGCAATTATTTAATTTGCTGTGAATGTTTTGGTCTGGGAGGAGTCATAACTTGAATTGGTGTGCTTTGGCTGGTAATTACTTTTTATGTGTACTTAAAATTGGTCATTAAAGTGGTGTTACATTTTGGAAACAGGCTTGCCATT